>WAAB01004443.1:0-24571 GCA_013389865.1 Piaya cayana | reverse complement strand
ATTGCCAGCTAACTGGAGTAGCTATTGTTCTGCCTCACTGCAGAGCTCAGCCTTCTGCAGAGCATATCCAGGGGACAACTTTCTCTCATGCTTAAATTTCCCCTTTGGAAAATTCTGAGTTATCATCCCTACTAAAAAGGGAGGTGTTTCTACTCCTTGAACCCTTGCGTTGCAGAACATAGAGAACCACAATTTCTGTTATTATTTTGTAGCGGATAGACTGCAGTTGAAGTTACAGCAGTTTCTCTTTTAAAGGCTCAAGGCAGTTCATCTCTCACCTCTCGCTGTAGCAGCAGGAGCACATCACAAGCAAGGAACCTGCTCTTCTCTGCAAGACCTGGCAGGGAGATGCTGGGAGCCTTCATCTGCTCACTGCATATATCAAGTTCACAACTTCCAGAAAATTCTGCAACCTGTTCGTGGACAGTTTTACAACCTGCATCAAGGTTACACAGGATAAGTAAGTGAGGGGAAGAGATCAAATCCACTGGGAGACATTCACAGCAACCATTATGTTACATGAAATCCCGTTTATGGAGTAACATTACGACAATGCAGTGTAATTTCATATTTGTGCCTACTGTGCTACCAGTACTCTTAAAAAAATATTTGCCATTTATAACAGCGACATATACATTGACTATAAATCAAGCTCATAACTGGGTGTTTAGACAGAAAAACTTAAAATTAATTTTAGCTACATAATGATTATAATTATAAAACTACGATTTGATCCCACAAACAAGTATACCACAAGTTCAGTAAGACTTCTTCTGATAGGTACTGCATTAGTAGTTTTCATATCAATCAAAAGTCCAGTGACGGTGAGATAAAAGTACTGTTTCTTTTTAAAGACCACAAATGGTTTTTGCCTAGTGTGACTTGAATCAGTGGAATAGATCCAATACATTTTAAAGAGCCAGAACAAATTTGCATAAAGGTTTATTATCATGACTATATTCATTGATACACATAAAATTATACTGGTAAATTGATGGGAGACAGAAACAGGCAAAAGTTAAGTGTGTATTTATATGTACATTAACATAGACACACATGAATACAGATTATGCAAGAGTATGTATATTTTATGTAGTGTATATGTTTGTGTGTGTATCTTAAATAGAATATTATTTTTATTTTTACATATAAATTTTGCCAAATCAGAGGGCATGGATTTTGCCATTTTGATTCACATTCTCAGCAATTTCAATTTAGATTCCCTTTAAAGGTTTTATAAAATTTGTCCTAATTCTAGAAGGCTGTATCTGAAACCTGACAATATCAACAATTACCATCAACAGATGAAAAGTTGTTTTCTCAAAAAGTGATTAAAATTTTTAGAACGGAAAAGGTAAATATTTATCTGTTCACTAGGAGATGTCAACAGGCTTAATGCAAAACAGAACGTCTTGGCAAATCTCCTGACAAAAAGAAAAAAAAAAGTCACATGCTGAACACACTTATTACAGCAGCTAACAGGTTACCCTGCTCAACATTAGTATGCACTATTTTTTAAAAGGTTTAGATACTTTTGCATCCAGCTTTGGTATGAAGATAAAAAGTGTGTTGCAGTTCACTCATCCTGAGCTGGCAAGTAGCCACTTGGAGGTATTTGCTGTTAGATGATCAGTGTTCAGTCTCTAGGGCGTGTTTCCAGTGGAACAGTTCAGCTCAAGTAATTTTTGTTAAATCAATAATTTCTATCAAAATAAGACTAATAATCAGGTCATCTGATTAAGTTATTAAGTTAAACTGTTATTAAGTTTATTATATGTTTTTAAGTATTTCACAGATCTAGGTTGTCACCTAGACTTGGTTAAAAATTAATAATTCCACTTCAATTTGCGTTTAATTTTTATCTAGAATCTGGACATATCATGTATCAAATGGAAAGTAAAAACTCTGAAAGCTTCATTTAATAACCTTGGATTAAACTATTGGACCAAAATCACTAACATCAATAATGATGTCAAGTACAAATTCGAGAACATCAGACTGCAAGACAATTCACTGTGCATTTAATAGCATATCTCAAAATCAAAGAATAATCTGATTTTTACTTCAACATTCACTGTACTGGAAAGGACAGAGGCATTAAACAGACTTTACCAGCTTTAATCAGCACACTTTGGCAAAACTAAAGGGAAATCAAATGAAACAGCAAAGTTTATATCAAATTTGTGGGGAAAAAGTAGGGGGAAAATGAAGCTGATTATTTAGACTTACTTAGAGCTTACATATAAGTAAATTTTTACTTAAAAAAGTTTAAATCAGAATTATTTTGCTAGTTTAGTTTTACTTACAAGTTTTACACCACTGTTTCAGGTACCAAATAGGATGTCAGATGTGTGTGATAAAGCTCCAAAGTAAATATTGTGACTATGACTCAACCTCTTCCAACACCATCACGTTTGACGAAACAAAGATGGGCACGTTCCCTCAGTGGGGTGAAAATTTCAGGGCATCTTGACACTATAAAACCTCCCCTCCAGCAATGCAGGACTGTTGCAAACCTCACATTTCAGCAGACATGCAGAGCTCACTGCTATGACTTCAGTTTCTAAATTCAGAGCAGGATGTCAATTCAGTAAAACACTGCACCAAAAATAAACAAGGCTCTGCTCTACCTTCCCATTTACAGCATGGCTGAACCCAGTACTGGTAACAAAGAATCTATTAAGAAGAGAATAAGTGGCTGAATATATTAGTAATTATTGCATAGTTATTTTCCCGGTGTTCCTCAGGTGACATTTCATATACTGTTTCATCTTTCCACCTGGAAGGATATGACACAACAAATAGTGAACGGTTGTTATTGTGGGTGTCTTCCATGCTAGGTGAATAGGTGCTTTGTTCTTAATACCATAAAACTGGAAAAACTACTATGCACTATAGAAGGAGGAGGAAAAAACTACTACAAAATATTTTAACAATCTATAATACAATCTCTTTATAGCTTGTAAACATGGCTAGGCAATGCTGCTTGCAATTTCCATCATCCTGTAAAAGTAAGCAGACTCACTGATGTGCCCAGATGAAAATATATAGTCCAGGACCAACTTAAATATAACAGGTAATTATTTCATAAAGAGTATCCCAACATCCACACTACCAATGCCAACTCATGCCCTGGGATAAAGAGAGAGTAGGAGATTAGCTCAAATGACAATAATTGGCCCAGCTGTTCCGGTCATTCAATTCTTAATACACACAGAAAAAAGTGTGATTTGTGTTAATGTGTTCTTTGGTATGGAAGTAATTTTTTAAAAATAAATTAGTGCATCAAGTCTTTCAAAAGCCAGCACATGGCTGTTTAGAAAACAGACATATTCTTTTCCCAGTTAAATTAATGGGATCCTTGCTACTGGCATCAAAAAAGGAAGATCTAGATCAATGCGCTGAAAACTATTATTACAGAAGAACATGTACAAAGTGGTAGGCTTCGTATAGTGTATGACACCCATGAAGAAGGCTACTGGGAAAATATCAGAAAATATCAAATACAATATAAACCAGAGCTACTAAAAAGCAACTGTCAATGTAGGGTACGTATCAGCAAGAATTTTCATTATTCTGCTCTGTGACAATTTCAAATATTTATCTAAATTAAACTGCTAGTGGAGAATATTCAATTTGTACTTCCATTTACTAAGCCTTGGAAGCATTTAAGTAGATATTAACTTTGCATTAAGCCAATGCAATCAGTAGAAACGTCACTGGAACAGCAGAGGTAATTTTCCTTGTTAGCTTTGCCAGGACTTCTCTTATCTGTATGGAGAGGAAAATAAATATTCACGTTAATGAATGAGTTCTGTATCTTAGTTTCATGACTCTGACTAAAGCAAAGAAGCAATACCCAAACATTACTTAAGATATTATTAAGGCCACACACATCTGCAAGTCCAAGTGCAGCCTAGTTATCCTACCATATTGAGTTTAATACATTTGTTAATATATACCTAACCATCTCCAATTTCAAGGTGCAATTCTGTCATTCTTCCTTGCATGGAGCGTTAGAGAGCTTTTTGAAATTACTAGTCATGCATTCATATCTACTTGCTAAAATGAAGGTACAAAACAAAAAATAATCAATATTGATTGAGGTGCTCCATTGCAGCCCAATACTCATTTAAACATTAATTTAGTAGGATTATATCATTGTAAATTTACTTATGGTCTGCCTGCATCTATTAAAAAACATAAAACTTGCACATGAACCAAAAGAGCTCTTGTCAAAAAAGCCCAGATGAGCACAGAACCCTCCGCATCAGTATATCACTTCACTAGATCTCAGTAAAGACCTCTGTAAAGACCTTAAACACGGACAACACTTTTTCTGGTACTCGTTTTGCTGTCCTCTACGAAATGAGGCTAGTGTGGGTTGATAGGCACAGAGAACGTAACACACATTGCATTGGCACTCTGCACATGCAGTCTTTTGGTACAAGAGCTCAGGAGAGAGTTTTTAGTGTTTTTCAGCTACTTTGTAAAACACAGGCATACTGGTCTATCCTCCCAAAATGTCAAAAAAACCCCTAAACAAACATCAAACCAAAGCAAAATGAACGAAAGCTCTCCAAATCCATAAAATCAACAAGGGAGAGAAGATAATCAAATTCACTTCATCCTGAGCTTTCTCCTCCTCCCCTAAAGACAGGCAGAGTAGTAATACAATTTGTTCTTATGTCTCTGTGTTCTTCAGCTTTTATGACCTCACTAACAGTTTGTGAATGTACAAGCTTGGATAACATACAGGATGACCCAGATACATGATTTATTTGAAAAGAATACAGCTAGTGGACATTCCCATTTTTCGACATGAGTTTCTCTTAGAGATATTAATATACTCAACATCTGTGGGAAATCTAATCCATTCATCCTGTTATTCTAAAAGGAGCTTTATCCATGATTTATTATTTCTTTTTTAAACAAACCTTATAAATATACATAACAAAGTAAAGTCTTTCTAGTGGCAAAAGTATGATTAGAAACAGAATTATCATTCAGAGATTCAGAAAGACTATTCTAAGTATTTTCTTCAAATTTCTGAGCTTTCATAGCTGTACAGAGAACAGTATTACCACAAAACAGATTCCCAGAACCTGCAAAAGCTCTCAACAGATGGATAACTGAAGTGCTTAGAATATTTTGAAACATTTTGAAAAAAGGAAACAGATACTCCCTTCAGAATTTAGTAGGAATAAATAAATAAATGAAGCCCCAACCCCGCAGAACCCTGTGCTATTGTAGGATGAATCTACTTTTAGCTTTGATCTCCAGAACTAAACTATTTTGCTGAGACACAAGGCACCACTAATTCCCATTGCAGCATGTCAGTAATCAAATCAGCACCTAGCAAAATATTTTGAGTTGTTATAAAGATATAAGGAAAAGTAAAATGAACTGATATAGTAAACTTAATATTGGCCAGCCCAAAGATTTTAGTACACAGAAAACAGTGCGTGAACTTGCCTCTAAATAGTCTACTCTGATGACAGTGCAGAAGAGGACATGGGAACACCAGCAAGATGCTTATGACTTAAAAATGTCATAATGGAAATGACGACGTTGTTCCACCATACATGAATGTTTGAGAGATTGTTTGCACTATAAATACAGGAGCTCATGCTTGTAAATTTTTAGCCATTTATTTGTACAAGGTATGAAAAAAAGGGAAAAAATCCCCACAGTATGATTTAGGTAACCATGTTATGGCTGGCAAATTAAGAATGGCAAACACTTCAGGCAATAAACAGTGATTAGTTGCTGAGCAATTCAGAATTTGAAATATGCCGTACAGCGCTGCAGAATGCAAACTGAATATGAAAAAAGCAAATGGAGAAGTTTGGTAGAGGAACAGATTATCCCCATGCAAATCTGTAAATTCTTCCTACCCATCCTTGGCAAGACGTCAATAACAGCTTCTAGTTAAATTTCAAGCACTAATTTCTAGGAAAGATTTGGACCAAGGATGGCAAAACAGTAGGTAATCAGAGATGCTAACCCCATGATCCAGCTGAAACAGTTGTACAAATAATACCTATTAAAACAGGGAAATACAAGATGAGATACAGGGGTAAGTTTTATCCTCCCCAAATTATTGCCACAGAGAAAACAGAAATTCAACATTCTGCAAAGTCAGTATAGATAACTTTTGCTGTAAATGCAGAATAAACAACTGTATGTGCCAGCAAGAGAAGTTTGTTAGATAAAAATGGAACTTTTTTAGCTCTAGTTAAATACAGTAAGAGGTTACCTAGGAGCTTTGTTAAGACCAGCTTGGACAGGTATCTGACAGAAGTGGTTTAGACATGTCTGATCCTGCCCTGGGGCAAGCAGGTGAACTAGCCAGCTTTGATATCCGTCTTCTGAATCTGTTTTACTATTTGCATGCAAAACCTGCATGGATATTTCAAACATGTAAAAGTTCATGTCAATCTATTCACAGGAGTTTAGAAACACAATTTCATTTAAGCCAAATAAACAAATAGCTATAACTGTGTAGCTCCACTACCTTAGTAGTAAATATCACTGCTATAGGTAGTGGTTCAGTGAATATTAGTCTCAGGTTGCTCTAAACATGCCTAGTTATTGGCGACTGCATGTTAGGCAGGGACTATAGAGCTATAATACGAATACTGCCTCAAAATCAGTTTTATGAACACTGCAGGTCTGACAGCAGCAGGATAAGGAATCAAGGCAGAGTTTTTATGGCCAGGTGTCATTTTCAATTCTACATCAGCTACATATAATTAAAATACTATATGCTGCCTGTAAAAAAACCTAAAACCAACCCAAACCTTGTTGCTACATCACCTCAGCCGACATTTTAAGGCAAGTAAATCATAGACTCTCACAATTGTTCAAACATACTTATAAGTATTTCTGCATAAACGTTTGATCCTGGATGCTGTGGTTTCTGGAGACAATCACTAACAGTTGCTCAGGCAGAAGTTTGTTAACTATATGATTATGTGAATATTTCTTGTATTTTTGGTGAACCTTCGGGACATCTGCTTGCTACTCAAAAAAATCAAACTACTGATGGTAGATATAACAGGTACCAACATAAATTCACTATGATAGGTAAATATTTTTAACTTTCTGTTAAAACAAGAC
Organism: Piaya cayana; assembly: GCA_013389865.1. Lineage (NCBI taxonomy): Eukaryota > Metazoa > Chordata > Aves > Cuculiformes > Coccyzidae > Piaya > Piaya cayana. The sequence continues at coordinate 17,449 of WAAB01004443.1, read as the reverse complement.
AACATTATTAAGAACTGCTGACCTTCTATTAATAAATATGATCACAGTTATTCCCCTTCAGAAACTTACAGAGTTTTCAGGATTAGTTTATTATAAAATAGATTTAAAATTTCCTGGTTACCCTTTTTCTATTAGAGTCCAAAGTTCAGAGGTTCTCAGAAGTGTCTTGTATAAAATACTTCCATTGAGAACATTTAAAGCACAGATAGCAGAGAATCAAGAGCTACATCTTATTTGTAGAACTGACCCTAGGCCTCAGAGTGTTTGGATTCTGCTCTGACCAAATAGATTGCTTATTCACACCTACTAATAAAATTAGAGGAAGGTAACACCAAAATAAACAGATAAGCAGAAATATAAGGTAATCAGGCCCCAGACAGAATATTACCCCTCAGTTCTAATTAAGTGTTAAAACCTTTCCTAAGCAGATTGTCTGTCAATGTTATATTTTATGCAGACTTTAAACTCTTATATTTGTCAATAATTAACACCTACTGCCAAGATGAATGTTCTATTGCCGGAAATATTGTTTGCTTCTAGACTTAATATTTATTAGCATTTGCTATTTTTGATAGTTGCTGAAATCTCATTAAAGGCGTTTGAAAATAAATGCTCAAAATAGCAGCCCATTAGTGCNAATGGTTTGAGTTGGAAGGGACATAAAAGATCATTCAGTTCCACCCCTTCTGCCATGAGCAGGGACATGTCCCAGTAGATCTGGCTGCTCAAGAACCCATCCAGCCTGGTCTTGAACATTTCCAGGAATGGGGCACACTCATCGTGAAGAAATTCTTCCTAATGTCTAATCTAAATCTTCCCCTTTCTAATTTCAGCTTCTTAAAGTCACAATAGCTAAAAATTTGCAAAGCGGAAGCATTTTGTTATTATATAAATCATCCTTGCTGTCCCTATAACAGTCTGAGTATCACTCTTATAAATGCACAGCTGCAAACGGTAAACACACAGCTGACTTATGAAATATATTAAATAATCACGGTAAACAAACATTTTAAGCTTTGTTATACTAACACTCTGAGGACAAATCATGTGAGTGAAGTTAGCATTACATCTTTGACCTTTGATACTTTGATTCAGCAAACTAAAGGCAGATTACCCAAGGCCAGATTACACTATTAATTTTAACCTGTTCACCGATATCAGCAAGGCTAGCCTTAAATCTGTATGTTTATGATTACATTACTTTCCTATAAGCATGTATAATATTTGCTGTACTTAATATTTTGCTACCTGATAATAAAATCCTGGTAGCAAGAACTGTAAATGTATCCGGGCAGTGCTCAGTATGATGAGGATCTCATCCCATGTGAACATTTGCCTTCTATTCCATACAGTTTTCTCAAAAATATTTAACAACATAGATTAGGAAGGAAAGCAGTCAAGTTGGAAAAATCACTGCATTGTTTCATCAATACACAAAAATATACAGATTTTTCAGGACAGTATAATACCCTTTGTTAGACTAACAATCATTACAGGGTTCCAGAAGAAATTAATGACTTTTAAAAACATGAAGCAGATCTAGTTTTGAGTTGCTGACTGATCATTTTGCAAAGCTTCAGAACAACTTATCATAGAATCATAGAANAGTGCCCAATGACCCTTTGAGAGCTAACAAACAGGCAGAGTGAAAGCCAAGAGAATCACTGAAGGAGTAGCAAAATAATTAAATGAAACTCCAGAATCTCCTGTTTTAAAATAAAGTTGAGTCTGTTCTTCTTTCCCTATTTAAGTATTGCAAGACAAAGTACTGGAATCCTTTTTACCTAAAACAAGCAAAACGAGTGTTGCCAAGAAGGCAGCATCATTCACAAGAATGGAAGTCAGCACTGTAGCACAAGTCACATTAGAGGATGCTGCTATAAAGTCTCCAGCACCAGTATTTAATGTAGAAGGCACTGCTATAAAATCTGGGCTCAACACTTGCCCAGAAAACTGTATGCCAGTTAGAGCAAGGTAAGTAAGTACACAGGGATGTGTACTTGCTCCTTTAGGAGCCCATATGCTAAATTCACAAAATGAAAGTTTTCACATCTGAAGAACAATTTTAGGTCTTCCCTTTTTCTTCAGTTTATGCTCTTTAAGCTGAGCTGGCCCTAGTATCATTTTGCGTGATGGCAGCTACACTACAGCAAATGAGAGTATTATCCTTTCCTCCAGAAGGATTCAAGATGGGAAGTAGTAAGTTATCATCAGCACTGCTGTTCTCTGCCCTCTAACACACAGGGAGATCAGAGAAACTTGCCGAGTGTCTGCTCTTGGGAGACTTGATTATGAGTCGTCATTCTGGTCACACTGTTTCATACACTTCTCATTAAGCTCCCCAGTGCTTCAGTTATTCCCTTCTGGAAGGGAGGAAAGCTGAAGCACTTCCAGGACCACAATCAAGTTCTATACCAGATAAAATCTATGCACAGCTGTAATCCACCCCAAGACCTGTGTCATGAAGCACCTTTGGGGTAATTGGCAGTATATATCTTGAGTAGTCCAGGATCAGGAATTCACTTCTGTGTGATCCAGGGACCTATTTCTTGGGTTTGCTGTGTACCTGCTAGCTTTTGGGCCACTAGATCTCCCACACACACTCTTAATTTCTTTCTTCAATTAAGCTAATAGCAAGTTTTGCTTAGAACTGCTGGCACAAGATATAATTACAATGACAAAGCAATTTTAGGAAGTCATTGTAGCTGCACTGTATGTGGTTAGCAAATTAGTTATCTCACAAATAAGAGTACCCATCAAGTATTTCTGGATTGCTTACAGTAATTACCATTTTGTTCTTGCAGCAATTTTTTCCAAATATAAAATGTTGTCATTGGTGTTCTAATTATTAACATTGGAAAATTACTTGTGTTTCCTCCTGATTTGTCAGAGGTAATAGTGAGTACTGAATGTGTGAAAAGAAATAACTACTTATAATGGCAATATTACAGTCCTGACAGCTTTTTTCATCTGGTTTAAAGTAACAAATAAAAAGATCCTCTAGAACATTCTTGATGCGATCTTGTGAACATGGTATGTTTAGATGTTCAATAATTCTCACATAAAGTACAGTAGTACCAAGGAACCAACTACTTCACAAATCTTCACTGACCAAATCTCATCTACAACAAAATGAAATCATTAATAGCTTTCAGGTCTAATTTGCATTTTGCCTTTTTACTATTTGAAATCCTGTAGCTTTGAAAACAGAAGATTGGGCAAGAACTTACGTATTGGTTGTCCTCTCACAACAATCCATTAACCTCTTTAGAACTACTTGCTTGAAACAATGGATCTTCTTTAAGAAAAACAAGCATAGAGAGAAAAACTTCATTAGTAGAGGTTGAATTTTGAAATTAAATCCTCTAGTTTTGATCTAGACTGTGTGTGTTTGCAAAATGTATATATTTCACAATAACAGATATATCCCCATTGTAATATTATCATTTTACAAAAGTCATGTTCCAGTAAGAATTTCTGTGCAATATCTGAAAGATTAGATGCAGATTGTTACTTGAATAAACTGCTTCAAAGCCAGTGTATCTATCAACCTGCTATAAATTAACTATAATCTGAAACTCACTTCCATGACAAAAGAAATTACTGTAACTCTATTTTCTTTTAAAGGCTCGCAAATCTGCTGGACTGTCTGCTCATGGATGGAGTTCTTCAAAATAGAACATGAAACAGAGCTTTTATTAAGATTATATACTGTCCTTGCTTTTACTGTAGATGGCAGTCACACTTGAAACAAACAAAGCAATCAGCTATACAGAATCTACAGAAAGGTCTTAGTGGCATTTTCCCCTTTACAAGCAGATTTGAAGACTAAGAATTACATCTCTAATTAAAGGAATGTTAGGAATCTTACAGAACTACTTTCAATAGTGCCTCTAAAGGTTTGTCTGCTTTTCAGTAGGAGAATATATACACACACACATATATAAAGGTATTAGATATGCATACATCTAATCCTGTTTACCCATTTAGTATATATATAGGTGCACCTGCATACACATGTATGCTTGTGTATGTATGTACATATGATTGTATTTTCAGCCCCAGAAAGTTCCTTTGTGCTCCTTCAGTGGTTCAAATCAATCTCATGATTAGCTCACACAGTCAGGCAGAGGCTCCCCAGACAGAGTGAACACTGAGGTGGCCCAGAACTGCCACAGATTATGCATGAAGCTGGTGTAACTTGTATGTTGGGAAACTGGTGAGAATTGTGCTGATTCTACCCCAGATTTACATGACAACTATTGTCATAGCTTTGGAAAGTTCTAGAAATGAATGTAAGGTAGACCCTCATAGGACTACTCTTAGTCTCTAATTTAGTACAAGACTGGCTGTAGGTGCCATTCCTACAAGCATCATCCTCGCTTCAAAGAAAAACTGAAAAGATATGTAAAGCTTAGTTGTGTTGTATGCAATTACACATACACTTTTATTTATCTTGTGGTATACTTTCCACAACAAACCCTAGTTTAAGATTAACAAGAATAGCTCTTTATTTAACCCTTTCATAATTATTCTCAAGTGCCAGAGAACTGGCTAAGTGGCATAAGAGAGGATGTCTTCCTTTAATGTCATTTCTAGCAATTCTGTGCCTCGAGCTGATGATATNCCTCGCTTCAAAGAAAAACTGAAAAGATATGTAAAGCTTAGTTGCGTTGTATGCAATTACACATACACTTTTATTTATCTTGTGGTATACTTTCCACAACAAACTAAATACAAAATTCTCTAATGCTGTGAAGGGGAAAAAAAGTAATTATAACAGCAAAAGGTTTCAGAACATGTCTTGTACAAATAGTTAGAACGCCTGTCCTTGTTCCTCCCCCAGGATTTCCCAAGATCTAACAGTGTCTGAAAGAATGTGATTTTAGGCAAAACAAGCTGTGGCAAATCAGGTGTCAGAGCCAGTCAGCCTCCTTCCCTGTCTTTCCTTCATTCTCCAAAATCCCCACTTTTTCCTGGGGGGGGGTGGACACAGAAACTGAAATCCCAAAACAATCTGCATGCCAACAACTGACCATGGTCTTGACTTGGGAAACACTTTGTAAATGTTGCAGTAGGACTGCAATTGCATCTCAAAATAGTGTGATCAATAATGACATCACACAGTAAATATATTACAGTAATTCACACAACTCCCTCAGCAGTTTAAATTCATAAGCTCTTCATGACATTGGCAATTTGGCCAAAGGCTTCAGTCATCGTTCTGCAGTCACCATTAGACTAATACCCTGCAGCCATTTTCAGCCAACTGTTTTCCAACTGCTGCACCACAGTAAATCTGAGGATTATTTTTCATAGCTCTGGTGCCCAGACATTCTCTAACTAATTCAGCTTTGCATCAGGCTGCTCCCTTTTGGCATTCCAGTTTTCAGGCATCCGGTGGAGCACTGCAGGTTCTTCTCTATAATGGTAAATCTAGCATGTGTGCTGCACTCGGCACACCTACAACATCTGGGGGTGGTTGACCTGGTTTCACTGGGCAGGTTCATGAGGGCACACACTGTACATGGTGCACAACTACTTTCTTACCCTAAATCAGATACAGTACATATTTTACAAAAAAAAAAATCATTCTATAAAGGTTCTTACAGATTTAGCATGTCACACACTTCAAGATTCTTAATTCTGCTGACATCCCCATTTCTTCATAACTGCTTTCTTCTATTTCACTGTATTGCAGGTATTTTCACTTACTTTGAAACTTTAACCTACCTAGTCTTTCTCCACCTCCACGGAGACAGAAGATAATTGCGTGTCTTTCATAAAGGAGAAATTGATAACTCTGTGCTATTCCAGAAGAATGCAAGGTGGTGATCTTCAAGAATGTGTTCTACAGTAGTGATTTAACAGTCTCCCTGACAGGTTATTGTAGTGCTTCCCTGTTGTTCCATAGAGCTTTTCCTGATGCCTAATAAAATACTTCTGTTGGAACTCAAGCACCCTCCTCATTAGTTGTATACAGAAGGGGAGTTGTTTCATCTCTCTTATCTTTTGTTTATCTGAAAACATGGTTTGAATTGTCTTTTTGTCTCTGGACAAATTCAATATCAGTTCCTGCAGCCTTTTCTCACAGGGTATTTTCTAGAAGTGATTATTCTCAACATCAGACTGTTCTGGGTCCTCCCTGTTTGATTCTTATATACTCCTATACAGACAACACCTGAAGGCCTATAAAAGGAGAGCAGGAGAAATAATTCAAATATCTTACAAGTAGTATTGCAGCTTCTATACAGCCTCTGCCTTTCTCAAAAGTAAACAGTAGATTGCTATTCAACTCATTATCCACTGTAACCCTCATTCCCTCTGTACAAGCACCATCAACCTACAGTTATTTCTTTCTTTGCAAGAGTGTAACCAGTTGTTAATGCTTATAAATTCAAAAGGGGAAGAAAACCGTTGTGCAAAATAGTTAATGAAATTAGTTCTACACCAAATTTAAACTGCATATATACCATGTTGTCAAACCCAGTCTCAAAGATTACTCAACAAAAATAAAATATTTGCTCACTGTCTTAATCTCCTGAATAGCTTTTGCCTGAGTGAACAGGAGTAGAATTTTCACCCTAAAACATTTCTTGAGCTCTGATCACATGAAAACACAGCATATCAGTACAAGTCATTTGACACCTGCATCATAGCAATTGCACCTGTTCCCTCAAGCTACTTAATGAAAGTGGATTTTAAGGTACGGGTCTTTGTGAAAAATGAACGTATGATGTGTCAGTTAAGACAAGAGTTTCACAGTGGCTGGATGGCACATTGCAAAGCTCTCTTGCCAGCTGCTGTTACACATTGCTAAGCAATGGACAGCAGCACATCAATTTCTCAATTTGTATCCTACTATTCATTCCCCTTTCCTATGGTACCAGCTCTTCAGTGGTGCCAATACACCCATTTGCGTGGTTATGGCTTGAACTGACAGAAGCTCAGGTGGCTACAAATACAAGTGTATCTTTTTAGCCAATTTGATTTCACAGTCCAGATGTTAGACATAGCAGCCTAAGTCACACTAGCACAACAGAAGAGGTGATGTGAAGGTCTAGAAAGGGGGAAGTGGCAATAACAAAGGGCAGTATTACTACCAAGCTCTGTGTAATATCAAACCACAGCCACAAAGCCGGACTGGCATCAGGGATGGAGATGTTTCTACCACTGTCTTAGAGCTCAGCAGCTTCACCAGCAATGGTAACAGTACTATTTGTCAGGTTGGACTATGAGCTTGAAAACTAAAACAACCTGTGCTAGAAATAGTCTTCTCTCTAGTTTTAGAAATATTCAGTAATTCTGTAGGAGGAAGAAGGCAGAAAGTTCACAGGTTTACCTTTAAACCAAAGGTAATTTCAATGGTACCATTTTCAATGTAGCCTGGTGGCTATACTGACATAATGGAAGGTTGGTAACCTGTGGTTCCAGGATGGAAACCATCTGTGAAGAGAAGGAACACCTGGAAAGCCTGCAGCTACCCAAGTCACCTAGTGCTGGAGTGAACCATCCTCAGACCTTTGGAACACAGCAGTCTCTCCGCTGGAGCTGGTGTGACAAACCACCATGTTAGTTTGAATGACCTTTAATGTCAAAGTACAGATGATTTCTTTTAGGTAATGTTTCATACAACACTGGAAGTCCGAACCTTAGTAGAAGAGTACAAGCTGTTATAAATACAGAACAGGCTTAGACTAACTCTGGAACAATCTACCTTTGTTGCTGACACCACTGATACTTCAGCCTTGCCTTTTTTAATATAAACTTGGCTGAACTCAATGTTTCACTGTAGTGTTCTTGGTTTAATGGTCCTATGTCATGACATTTCAGGATACATTTACATTAGTGTCCTACTGCTTTTCGCTGACATGCTCCTGACGTTATCTCTCAAAACTTTCTGGCTACATACTTTCACTTACTAATCCAAGATTAGCAGTTCTTTTACTTATGACAATTATCTATGGCATAGATTTGGTCTCTCTCAGCTGCTTGTAGGGGAACAAGCACAGAAATAGATGTTATAAATCAGTCAGGCAGAGAACATTCAACATTTTCAGCAACATTATTTGATAGGCTGAAGAATTCACTAGGAAAAAATAAATCCTACAGAAAAGAAATGAATGAACACTCACAAAAAACCAAGTTTAATAATTAACAGCAAATAAGGAAACAAATGCAGGCAAATATTAATTGCAACCTCTATTAGTTAAACAATCATTCAATACATTATACAAGCACAAGCAGACACAACTCTCAACTGTGGCATGGAGAAAAAAGGATTTAAGATTAAGTTTGGGAACAAGATAAAAATTTCAGTGTTCTGAAAATGTCCAGGCTCTTTGTTTACTGCCCATCCTAATATCTCCATCTCGGTGAGGACAGTGTGGAAAGCAAGGAAAAGGGAGTGGAGCAAAGAGCCCAAGGAAACGAACAGCAAGACCAGAAAAAGGATTACATATGTTACAAGGCATTAAATGCAGTTTCTCATTTGTTCTTAGCACACCTCTGTTTAGATGCTTTGGCCACATTGTTTCCCAGGAAACTTCATTTAAGACATCTACAGTGTAGAGCACTCAAAGTACACTTTGGATACACTATAGAGTGAAAAAAGCAGCTGGTGAGTTCCAAGGAATATACAAGACACTTCACACACACACATAATATTGAATACTGAAGTAAAAAACAAAGTATTCAGACCTGTTGGCTTGTAACTGAGTATATAGTAATAAACAAATATACATTTTCCTAGAAACTGCACTTTGTTAGTCTGTTTCTGAAATCATACTGAAGTGTAAGATTCATCCTTCAGGAAGAGAACTGTGAAGTCTGCAGGCTCCCTGACGACAGAAGGATTTTACTTGTTACAAAAAAAGTAATTGCATACACTCTGCCAAATTGTAGGACGTCTGTCATGGGCATTTAGAATTTCTGAATGAACCATGCGTCTTTTCCTTCTCCGTAATCAATAGACTGGAATGAAACAATAAAGCAAATGCAGAGAAAGCTTACAAATCAGTTTAGAAGTGAACTAGATATCCCAAGATCCTGCTTCCCTGCAGAATGGTGCATATTCAGCTTTGTGCACGTGCTGCTAGCTCTGATGGCATTAACATTTATAGATTTTCAGTATTTGGCACATTCAAGTTCCAGGTAAGTTTTGCCAACTAGTGTTTCTGAAAGATCGACCCTGGAAAGAAAGATGTTCTTTATTTTTCATCTGACAGCACAGTGCATCATACTTTCCATTAAGTCTGATGAAAAAGAGGGAGTCTGTAAGAACAGACTGTGCTTCATATTCTTGAAAGCCATGCTTTCTTAATATTTCTAAACAAAAATAGAGTTTAATGGAAAATTTATTTTAAAAATAATCTCTAGCTAATTCAAATTTAGAAAGGTTCACCATGTGCATGCCTTGAAAAGGGTTTTCTTGAGCTCTGAGTATACAGTTCCGTAATTGTTGCATTTCTTTTCATTGAAACAGGGAGCAGAGTTAGCTTTCTCTGAAACTCCATGATTTGCAGCGGTGTCTGATGGAAGTCACACAACTCGCGAAGCTCACCATCTACTTGATTTACTATGATTAAACTCCCTGAGCATTCAAGGCGCCATGGGATTTTTTTGTAAGAAAAAAATGCAGAAGAACATTGTGTCTGCACTGGTTGTATGACACTACGCTGGTCATCATGGGGTTCAGTGGAAAGGACAGCTGGAGACTGACTGGATCTTAAAATATTTTCACTAGAAGTACCCGTTAGTATTACATTTAAAGGGGATATTCTTTTTCTCATGTACTGTGTCTGCCATTGCTGTTTCTGCCTGTCAGGTACAATGACAATTATCAGGGCATCCGTCACTTACAGAACATCATTTTCTCTTGTCTCCCAGAGCGTCTGTATATGTTTATTTCAGTAAGAGTCATCTAGGATGAAAGTAAACTGCATTTTCTGTTTTATGTAGTGAAAACAGAGCAATTATAAGAATGAAACTGTCATAGATCAAAGTGTTTAGTAGCAAAGCAGCAGCTGGGAAAACATGTGTTTGCATAACACACACAAATATTCAATGCCAAATACCAAGAGGTTCTAGCTCAGCAAGTGCTGAGCTACATTGAACTGATCAATAGGAGATGATATTGAACTGATCTGAACAGGAGTTTTATGCAAATTAGATACTGAAAATATTGCTTTAAAAATTTTGGGGTGAGAATACATTTCACTTAATTATACTGAGACAATTCTGCAACAAATTTTATTTGCAAATAGTATTAGAGCACAGACTGCAAGGACATAAGGGTGAAAGTCTAAAAGGGATTGTTTTTCTCATCAAAGAAAACAATGATCTTTATTTCTTCCACTTTTGTAGGCATGTATCAAGACATATCTTGACAAACAAGTCTCCCAAACAAAATTGATCAAGTGTACCAGAGCAAAAAGATGCTGCCTGGTGCAACTGTATTGCACTGACCAACACAGTCATCCTTTTCTGTCTTGCTTTTCAATCAGCTGCAGAAGCTACGTTAACAAAAATGCTGGCCAATCCTGTCAGATGTCACCCAGAGGAGAAAAGAACATACCAAGAGAAAGACACCATTGCCTACAGCCTTTTGTTTAGTTGAACAACTGAATTCTTCTGAGGTAACTATCAATAAGACAAGCTTTGGCAATTTAATCCCTCAGCTGCTCATATTGTGCTTGAAACTATGTTGAAAATTCAGTGAAAGCTACAAAACCTTCTCTACACGGTTTCAGTTTTTCGATGACAATAGTTATCAACTCCTCAGGCTACACAGTATCTGCCAGAGTGATGCTTACCCCTGCCTCACTGCCTTATATATTTGATACTTGTTTCACAGGGCAACATCTGCTATGCCCATGGATACCCCGTACATGAATGTATATTGAGGTTTTAAGATATATAACCTGGCTTGAAAATGCAATTAATTTACCACTCAACACAAGTGTGTCTCATCATTTCAGTCATCCTTTTAAGTATAGCCCTTGGATATGTTTGTTCAGCCAAAAAGGATTATAAAGTGTTTTAAAGCACATTAGCTATTAGATATTTCAGAGTCTGTTGATTTTTATATCTGCAATATAATAAACCAGTCAGGAAATCCCTTACTTTCACAATAAAGCCTAGATATTTTTAGGCAGTTACCTAGATACTTTTATACAAAAATCTCTATTTTCTCCTATACATTTACTCCTGGATTTCTCTAAAGTTATATGCTGACTGAAAGACTGGGGGGGTGGGGTGTAAGTCCTCTCCCTCTATAGGGCAAGATCATGTTTGTGATCACCTGAGGAACCTAAACAAGTCTACAAGACCTGATGAGATGCATCCCAGAGTTCTGAGGGAACTGGCTGATGTAGTTACCTGGTCACTCTCCACGATATTTGAAAAGTCATGGCAGTCAGGTGAAGTCCCTGGTGGCTGGAAGAAGGTCAACGTTTTTTAAAAGGGTAGCAGGATGATTCTGGGAACCACCGACCTCTCAGCCTCTGTGCCTGGGAAGATCATGGAGTAGATCCTCCTAGATGTTATGCTAAAACACATAGAGGACAGGAGGGTGATTTGAGACAGCGTGACTTGACCAGGGGCAAGTCCTGCCTGTACAACCTTGTCGCTTTCTATGATGGGGTTACCATTGATGCATGTTCTGTGAATACAGACTCTGTTCCTTTTAAGAAATGTTTCACATACTCCAAATTTCTAAGATATATGATAATTTTAATATCCTTAAAAACAATGCCTTAAACTAAAAATAGCAGAATATAGGTTGCCTTATGGAACCTACTCTTGGAATTCTGAAATACTGGGGGGAGCATGACATTTAAAAATGGCATGTCTTAAATATATTTTTCTTAATTACTAATATAATTCTAGACCTCTGCATCATTAAACAGTGTCTCAAACATAGCTTTGCTTTACAAGAACAGTTTGTATTTACATTATCAGTTTATGAGTCTGAAATCATCATGAATCTTTATAAGCAAAGAGGTGACATTTATTAGAAAATCAATATTGCAGGTAGTTCCTAAGATGTCCAATAACAGACTATTATCAGTCTTTACAATATTGTAGGAAGACAGTGAAGGACTCCCGAGATCATGAATTTGTGATAGTGTCAGCATTTGTTCCAAAGAGACTAATACTTATTTCAAAAGAATATAAGATGTGCTCCATGTGGTGCATACACTGCTCCTTAAAACTCTCTCACCAGCTGCAAATACTGACAATTGGGAAACCAAACTACAAATGCTTTGATGGCTTGCGAGGCAACTATTATAAAGCCAAACACCAAAGCACTTTCTTTTTAGTATGGAGACAGTGCAAGTAAACAGGCTAAAATAAGACATCTGAATTCAATCATTGCTTACAGTCCTCCTTTTCCCATTAGAAATGGTTCTGATAAGCTACTGTAAGGAAATTACTCACTTCAAAATAGAACAATACCAAAGATACATTACTCATAAATTACATAAAGTAACATTTTAGGATTACAAGAATGCACTCAATATCTGCTGCCTAAAAAGCAAAATGAGAGAAGTATCACTTTGACACTATTGTATGTATTATTTATATGATTCATTAAGAGTCACTTTAAAAATCCTATTTTGTATTCTGGACTTCAGGACAGTTGGTCCAAGCAGGATCTTGCCTCAGGAGAACAAGCCCACAAAGTTTCTAACTACACAATATTTAGAAAATGCAATGCACTTTTTCACTGTATTAGGTTCTTTTCCAGAATGGAACCATTTCATTACCAAGTTCTGTCTTTATATAGTTATTTTAGATACATTTAATTTCAATTTTGATAACACAATTGGGAACTGGCCTTTAAACATCAGTCCTATACACACCTGTAGACACACAGCTGGTCCTGTTACTGCCTATCCAGCCATATCACATTTTCATGTACAGAAAAATCAGCAAGTACAGAAGTGAAGATGTGAACAGGGCTGACACTTGACTACTGTGACTCATCTCCATGATCATATTCAATAATGTTCATCACATTCAAACATGCTACATTAACCTAGCATATATTAGCATTAGTTCAGAGCTGTCATCATCTGGATAGATATTGACATTATTTCCTGTCTTACCATCTACTTCAGTAAATATGAAGGCACGTGCCTGCTTCTCTCTGGAGAGGAAGAAAATTTACATATATTCAGTTTTTCTAATCATACACATGGTACTGTAGCAAGGACTTGCCTTAAAATTTGTGCAAGAGTTAAAAACTGGTAGCAAATTCATGAACTAAGAGTAGGTTGCCTTGTACAATTCCATTTGCACTGAAAAGATGTTGCCATTTGGGGTTTCAGCCAATATTCTCTTTACCAGTCTATTAGTCACTCCTGTCTTTGACAGAGGATTATATAGTATTCACAATAGTTAATCTATTTCACCCCAAAACACTTAAGTCACAGTTTGGGTTGGAAAGGACCTTAAAGATCATCTAGTTCCAATCCCCTGCCATGGACAGGGATACCTTCCAGTAGATCATGTTGCTCAAAGCCTTGTCCAATCTGGCCTTGAACACCGCTAGGGAAGGGGGATCTGGGATTTCTCTGGGCACCCTGCCTCAACACTCTCACAGCAAAACATTTCTTCCTAATTTGTAATCTAAATCACCCCTCTTTCATCTTAAAACCATTACCCTTCATCCTATCCCTACGCTCCCTAATGAAGACCCCCTCACCAATCTTTTCTGTAGGCCCCTTTTAAGTGCTCAAAGGTTGCTCTAAGGTCTCCCTTGAGCCTTCTTTTCTCTAGACTGAACAACCTCAACCCTCTAAGCCTGCCCCAAGATGGGAGGTGCTCCAGCTCTCTGATCAAATTTATGGCTCTCCTTTGGACTCAGTCTCACACATGTGTGTCTTTCCTGTGCTGAGGACTCAAGAACTGAACATGGAACTCGAAGTGAGGTCTCACAAGGGCAGAGTAGAAGAGCAGAATCACCTCCCTTGACCTACTGGTCACACTATACAATGTCATCAGACAAGAGGTTTTCCCCAACTCCTTAATTTCTTTTTTTTTTTTTTAAATAAACACAGTATATACTGTAACTCCAGGTTTTTAAAATCTTAAAATCCAAGCAATCTTAAGATAACTCTTACTTGCAGTAACCTTACCAAACTTTACCAGTGGCAACACTATTAATGACATCTAATAATTTGGAAACTGTTTCAGAGGAATGTTTGGGGTTTTTACCAAACAAACAAGAGAACTGGAAGTTTATATACATTTACATGCATGTGTGTTTTACATGCATAGCTATAGAATACTTCACTTCTATCTTCTTAGTAATGCATTGCTTCATTATATGTAAAGAATTCCAAAAGAGCTGAAGAGAGTAGAAAGAAACCAAAAAGATTCTTGGGTGACCTAGTACATAGAGTCACAGATTATGTTCACATTCTTGGGTCATTCTGTCAGCACCTCAAAATTAATAGTTTAAAGAGGTTGTCTAGGTGTCTGAAATGCAATCATACTTCACATTTACCTGCCTTTTTTGTTCTTTCACTGGCCATTCAGATTGCTGTGTTCAAAACTGACACTTCAAGAAGTCATCAAATGGTTGAAGAATGAATGAGAGTCTTTGCTTCTGTTCACAGTGCATTATTTCTTATGTTGATGGTTAGGAAATAAAAAGGAAAAAACGTTTGAAAAGCACTTGAAAATTTTTAAAAACACCAGTGAAGCCAATCTTCGAAGATTAAAACCTTTGTCTTTTCCGGAGACTTTTTAGTAATGTATTATTCAAGTTCTCCTGCTTTAGTACCAACAGTAAATCCAACATTATGTATTGTTAACACAATAATTATTTTTTCCACTTCATAAACTAGCATATCATCGTTTTGAGATCTGTGCCATCTGGAAGGACAGCTGACAGTACCATCACCTGGGATCCAGCAGGAAGCTGAGCTCTAATTGCATGTCTCTCTCACATTGCCTTATACAAACATACAACAAATTTTGTCAAACTGTTCATTGTGCCTTGTATTGAAAACAAATTTCATCCATTAAAACATAATTATGAATGTTCACCCATTTTAAGAAAAGAGACATGAATTATTCATATTTTGAACATGATTTTTTCCCAACTCTTTTTCTCTTCTCATCTAGAATAATTAGAAATAGCCTCAACTCCTAAGTGAGGGGAGGTTTTGAATATTGTTATTTTGGAATTCCTGATAGCAAATAAGTTTTTTAAAAGGGCCTGCATAACTTAGAAATAAAAACCGCTTCTGAAATTGGAACAGGAACACACTGGCCAGATTATCCATTCTAGATTACTATGCTCATTGTCAAAAACAGATCTAGGAAATAATAATACATGAAAATGTTATACCGTGCTCTGAATCCCTTCTTAACTTTACAGTCTTCATGTCAATAATCAAAATTTAACAGACCCTTACTGACAAGTTTTGAATCCTGTTGCAAGACAATTTGACATTCCTGGATTTTTAATAATTACATGAAAAATCATCCTAAATATTACCCTGTAGTATAAATCAATTACTAACTAAAAATACAAAATCAGACTCAGAATCTGTCTCTTGATACCTTTGTGGAACCCACGATGCTTTGCAGTATCAGCTGTAAGCTGTTACTATGCATGTTCTGGTAAATCAACCAGATTTCTCTGGGTATGCTTCAGCAGACTGTATAGCTGCCTCTTTTTTTTTTTCCTTCAAGTTATAGATAAGACTGTAAGAAAATTTCCAAATGGGAAATTTCCAATGCATGAAGAAATTCACAGATTTATGCTTTGACTATTTTTTAAGGTGCTAAGACTGCATCTATCCAGGAAATGAACAAACAGAAGCCAGAGAACAACTCTTAGGACATTACTGAACAATGTCATTGAAAATTTATACCTTTTCTAAATGACATTGCAATGTAGGAAGAACCATCTTCCTAATCACAGAAGAGTCTGGTCTACACTAAAAACGATCTTGGAATCAAAGTGACTTAGTTCAAATCATAACAATTCGCTCCTATACCTTAACAGTCTCTAGCTGTCCATACTGAATAAGCACTGTCTGTACTTACAGAATAATTGTGCACAATGAATCTTTGCCCCAAACTCCTAACTGATCAATATCAATAAAGTACTTCTAACCTTTCCAGGCTTTACTGAAGACCAACTAATTATTTCCAGCATTCAAATACGTTCCGACCTCTTCCAAAACCCTGCAGAACATCTCAGCTCAGACTGTTCAGCTTAATTAAGTGTTGTGAAATATCTCTACAAGTTAAATATTTGCAAAGGCAAGATTTCTGAATCAGCCAGGTCAGAATTGCATTATAGAAGGAGTTCTTTGCTGGAACAGGAATAGCACAGTATTAAACTGAGATGAACATAAATGAACTGGCAAAAGTGTGCTTATACCACACATATACCACCCAGAAAACCAAATTATGGTAATAACAGTTTTGTCTGCATACTTGAAGCTTCATTAGGAGTTTTGTGAGCACAATTATATTGATCCTGATTTACTGTTTCCCATAGCGTGCAGAAATTAGAGGAGCATGTTGTTGTTGCCCCAGTATCATTTTCATCAAAACACAAACAGTTCTCTTGGCTAAAGAGAAAAAACTTGAACTGTAGAATTCACTGCAAAAATGTCAGGTAAAGCAGTCTGCTGACATCTTGCACTCCCATCTGATTCTCAGCGAGATATCTTAGGTACAATTTCTTTTACAGCCCTTGAGCAACCCGAGCTTTAAGACCTCAAGGCCAAAAAAGGGATAACAGATTAGCTATTCTCATATACAAAACTGCTCTGCAACGTACAGGTTGCGCTGTTTTTGCAGAAGAATATTTCAGCCTTTAACAAACTGTGTGAATAAGGTTCCTGCGTAATGTTTCTTAGGATATAGATTTTCCTCTTTGCCAAGCTCCTTCAATACAAATTCCTTTGGAGGGAGGTAGGAATCACTGAGGTTGCCATTTTCAGGAGTGCCTTCTACCATATACATTTATCAGCCTATACAAATGGCTAGAAGCAAGCTGATGACTGTAGTATGCTCTGCTCAACATATCCAGTACTGACTGCACTTAGAGACAGCCCTAGGGAGCTATTTGTTGTCCTGCTCTAAGCCCATAATGCTAGACCAAGACCTTATTTTAAGAACAACAACTGCTTGAATACTAAATGTACTTGCTGAATCATCTTAACCTGAAGTTTTCCCTCAAAGGTAAATATGCTAGACCAAGACCTTATTTTAAGAACAACAACTGCTTGAATACTAAATGTACTTGCTGAATCATCTTAACCTGAAGTTTTCCCTCAAAGGTAAATATTGTTCAATCTACGTGGTTTCATTCAATTTAGGAAGAAAAAAAAAAAGGAAGAGGACCACTGTAAGAAAGAGTGAAGAAATGGTGATTTTTAATTGCTTTTTCTAATTAATAATCATAGAATCATAG
>WAAB01004441.1:4251-53220 GCA_013389865.1 Piaya cayana | reverse complement strand
TTCTCTTGCAAGTGCCTCATGATAGCACTCAAGATCACCTGTTCCATGACTTTCCCCGGCACTGAGGTCAGACTGACTGGCCTGTAGTTCCCTGGATCCTCCCTGTGACCCTCGTTGTAGATGGGCACAACATCAGCCAGCCTCCAGTCCAGTGGATCTTCCCCAGTCTTCCAGGACTGTTGGAAGATGATGGAAAGGGGTTTGGCCAGCACATCTGCCAGCTCCCTCAATACTCTTAGATAGATCCCTTCTGGCCCCATAAACTTGTGGGTTTCTAGTTGGGCAAGCAAGGCTCTAACTACCTCCTCATGGATCATATGAGCTTTGTCCTGCTCCAATAACTCCTGGGTTTGTACACAGAGGGAACAAATTTCCTTACTATTAAAGACTGAGGCAAAGAACTATGTAACATAGTCTTTCCACCTCACCGAAGTAGTAGCTATATTTCATTAGTGAGCAATGTACAGACTTTAGAGAGCAATATAAAGCTCTGCTGAGTATAGGTCACTGTTAATTATTAGTGACCTATGGCTCTAAAAATGGTACCATGTCACATGCCATTAGATTGAGTTTACATGGAAAGCAATGAGGCTATATATTCACTCCAATTTGTTAAAATTAAATGTGTGTCTCTGGTTGTGGAAAAATCTTGGATTTTGCCAGAATTTAGCTTTTACTTTTTGATGTCCACAGGGGAATATAAAACATTGCTTTTTTTTTTCCGGTGCTGAAGTTGTTAGATCCTAATTTTCCAACTGCTTTTATTGACACTTTTCTGGGGAAAATATGTAAACAATTTAATAATTTCTTTCAGCAGAAAATTTTACTCCATTAGAATGCAGTGACCCAGAGGACCACGAGCAGCTGTTAAAATGCAATCACTGTTGAGCTCATCAATTGTTATAAAAGTTCATTTCATTTTCCTGTGCTTAAACTCACTAAAATATGTCCAGTAAATGCATCCAACCTCTTCTTTAGATGCATGATCCTACAAGGGTTATGAAAGAAGGTATCTCTGTAGCAGTCTTAGTGTTGCCCATTTATCTTTGTAAATGTTCCAACTACTGAAAAAACGGCAATTATTAATTTGCTGTGAAAAAACAGCACTTCTGTCCTGATATTCTGATTAATTTTCTTCCATGTTCCAACTACTCAAAAAATGGCTATTATTAATTTGTTGTGAAAAAAAGCACCACTTCTATCCTGATACTCTGATTCATTTTCTTCCAATTTCTAACCTGCTGTTTCTGGCAAAAGCGTTTTTGATAAAGTGACAGTTGAGCACCTTTAAGGCAGACTTTGACAAAATTAGGTGCCATATGTGACAAGTTTCAGTTGGTGTTTGTTTAAGGTAGGGGTTAGATCACAATGAATCCATTTTGTAGCTCAGGCCTGGCTTGACAATGGACTGCTTAGCTTCTTGATTCCTCTCTAGGAACTAATTTCCACTGGGAGTTCAGCATCTCATACCTCTGTGAACTTGAGCCTTTCCCCTGTGACAGGATAAAGTGAATCTCCATACAGCTGGCCAATGCATATTGCTAGCATCATGCTCATCTGACTGAAATGGCATAACAGGGCTGGCATGAGCTTAAAAGGCTGCTGACAAATGCAGGCTATTATCCAAGGCTAAAAATGTGTTCCCCTCATCAGGGTGTCCAAGGGAGGTCTGGGAAACTGCAGTTACTGTCTTGACCACATGGATAAGTTGTGAAGCTGTAAGTTAGATTATGAGTTTATAGGTAGTCAGCTACTTAAGGAAAAGATTTCCTGTGTGAAAACTTATTCTAGATTGAGTTTTAAATTGCTAATGCTTCCCTTGCTGTGGAGGTGAGCTATTTGGAATTGCCTGGTATTTACCAGAGGCTAAGAAATACAGCTGGGTGGTTGATGGAAAGATGTCGATGCACAGTAGCCAGTTCATGTACTCAGAAGCGCACACACAGTAACTGGTTCATATACTCAGCAGTGCAATTGTCATATATTCATTTGGAGCTGGACCAAAATCGGCATAAAACTTTCACAGAAGTTAATAGCTCCTTTCAAGTAGTACTGTGATGATAATATGGAAGATCCATTTGTTAGGCGCTAACATGGACTCGAGAAATCCTAATTCCAGTGCTCTGTAACCCCCACAGTGATCTCAGAAAGTGTTTTTCTCTGATCCTCAAATGTATTTACATGTCACTTATTTCATATGGGTATCTATAAGACATTGAAAATCTGACCAGAATGCCTCTGTGCCCAGTGCCAACTCTGTTGAACAAGTTATTAGTAAAATCCTGTGTCATAGTAGTGCAGTGGGGCTAATGAGATCCTGTATTCATGAGGACAGTATGAATAGCTAAGACAGATAACAAAGATAGATTACTAATGAACTGACACATACTTAAAGGGAAAATTTTCTTGTCAGTTAACGACTCCCAAAGTGAATCCAACTAGAAAAAAGTAGTTCTGAAGTACTCTAAGTTTCCCTCCTTATTATCTTTCAAAGTTCAAGTGTCTGTGTTATTTCATTCCTACTTCAATCTTGGATAAAGTGATTTTTGAGACCCTATCTGTTTCATGACTTTCTGATTGTACTAAAGGGTGGCAGTGAATTCCTTGTGCTTCTGTTCAGGCTAAGTAAAACTGTTCCATTGCTGCATTCTCACTTGCACAGTATGTAGTATCCTTACAGTATTTCATAGGTTTTTAGTTTGCTTGCAGATAAAAGCAAACTTTTATAGTTGTATCCTGAGGTTTACTGATATTCCCAGTAAGCTATAGGGCATTCCTGTATATAACTTAGTTAAAAAACAATTGCATATCAGTCTTTCTGATATCTGTGGGGACTGAGTTACCAGATCAAAGTTCAGTACTGATCTTGTTCTTTGTGGCTGCTTTAGTCAGTCAGAAATAGTTTGTAAAAGACTTTTAGGGCATCTTCAGCTGAGCTGAACTGTGTTGACTGGGGAGATACGCATACTTCTTGTGAGCATACTTGTGCAGATTTCAAAGTGCAAGGTATTCAGACCAGTGCTTTCCTGGAGTAGTGTCTGTGAAATATGTGGGTATATGAATTCCTGTGTACCTGGAGAGACATCTATGGGTTGTGAGCATAGTTAAAAATGAAAACTGTCAGTATTCTACATGAAAAATGTGTTGGAAATCTAGCATCAAGTCTATTAGAGATACATTTAGTGGGTAACCAAGAGGGGATAGGACAGTGCAAGGTGTTTTCTTTCTTCTCTATTGATCCTGATTGTTACTGGCTTGCAACGGTGAACATCTCAGAAATGCAAATCATTGATAACTATGTGTCACAGCCTGCCTATTTCAATGACAGTCAGAAATCCATGGTCAGGTAAAGACATTTCAAGATTTTCTCATTTGATAAAGTGTTGCAGTACACCTAGAAGAGATGATGAGGAAAGAAGACTCATAAATGACATTTATTTCCTCCAGCAATGCACACAGTTGCCATTGACATTTGAGAAATCTTCTGCAAAACTCATCAGTTTCCAAGTTTTGAGGGATGAGACAGAGGGAAGAGAAGAAATACACTTTAAGATTGGGAATCAATTCGTTTTTCTGTAACTATTTTTCACTTGATACGTATGCTTTATAATGACAGGTACATACCTAGATCTTAGAGTGTGTGATTAAAGACTAAAGAGTTTAATAATTAAACCTACCCCTTTTCTAGTAGAAACAGTGTCCAACAAGACAAAATTATGTTTATGATATATAAGCATTGCTGATAAGAAGAAATTGAGAAAATTATAACATGGGAAAAGTAAAAGGAGTGTCTGAGTCATCGAAAACTTTATATTTTTTCACAGGACTTCTTCAAATATGTGAATGCTTAAATTACTAATCCAGCACATCTAATGTACATGATGTTAATTTAGAAACTTCTGATTTCATTAGCAAATGAAAGTTTAGGTAAAACAAAGCAGTCAGATCCACTGACAGTACGGGCTAGAAATAACATTCTAAATATTTTAATACTGACATTCCAGAGATGTTACCGTTGTGAAGATAAGCAGAATATATACAAAAAGTGAATGAACAACAATCTGCATTCCATCATTAAAATGAATTTTGCAGATGACTTGTTCTTGAACTGTGACACCAATTCTTTTTTTAGAGTACAGTCTGTAGAACCAGAAAATAAAGACAAAACCAGCCTGCTTACTGTCTCTCTGGGACCAAATACCACACATAAACTAGTTTTGTGGGTTTGTATTTATTTTTAAGTGCTTGGTTTAGTTATTAGAACACTCTTTTTTTTCTCTCCTTTTCAAGTATTCTACATCAACTCTGTGATTTAAAGTATTGCTTAAAATGCCTATAACTTCATTATGATTACAGAGAAAACATATTGAAAGACTTTAGCTTTATAGTGTATGTCTGCTATGTGTGTCTCTTTTATACCACTGCGGCATTATACAGAGAGAGCAGGACACTTTTGAAGCATCTGCTTTATCATTCTCAGATGCTACTTTGATCCATCTTATCCATCACCGTAATTTTTACACATTTGGGCTGCCACATACGAGAGCTAGCTAACCTGATTTCCATTGGCATAAAGGACCTGCTTATCAAGTTTTCTCAGAATAAAGCATGACTATAAAATGTTACCCATAATTGTTTCAAAGTCCCTAAACCTTAGGAATTTAAAGTTCAGAAGACCTAAGTCTGCTCAATGTTCATCTGAATGTTTAAACATGTCAAGGAAAGCTAAAGTCAACAAAAGCAATGTGTGAATGAATAAAAATGAGGATCATCAGACTTTCATGGGTTCAGTCATCTTCTAGGTAAGATACAAGACTGAGTATCTCACTGGTGATCACTAGACAAACATCTACACTGTGAAGGACAGCAGCTCTCAGGGTGGCATAAAGGTCAAAATTGTTGTTTATGTACAGTACTGCCTTGCTAGAATGATGTTGGGGCTGACTTGGTCACAGCCCTGAAGATTTTCCCCAGGGAAATGTCAGAGTTCACCAAATGCACATGCTCCAGAGATCTGCCCCTTGTAGTACCTGTGAAACTCAGCACTCCCTTCAATCTCCAGCTACACCTTCTGGCTGATGCAAGGGGAAGCAGCAGAGAGGACCTTGAGACCTTTCTAAAATGGCTCCTGTGCCACCTATTTCAAACAGACAGGATCTGTACGGAACTTCAGCTCAGGCTGAGCATCTTTTGAGTCTTGTTGATGCATCCAGGCACACACTCACACTGTCTGGCTCTTTGATTTAATAGTCAAAGAATTATCATCAATAGTTACATTTTATCATGCAGAAGAAGATAATTTAATCATAGAGTCACCAGGTTGGAAAGAGACCCACCGGATCATCGAGTCCAAACATTCCCACCAGTTTCTAAACCATGCCCCTCAGTACCTCATCCACCCACACCTTAAATATCTCCAGGGAAGGCTAATCAACCACCTCCCTGGGCAGCCTGTTCCAGTGCCTAATGACTCTTTCTGTGAAGATCCAATTTAGATCAAATCCAGAACACGGCTTCCTTGTCTAGCCAAAAGCAATGGAGAGACATACACAGAGCTATAGCAGTCTTCCATATTGCACTTCTGCACAAAGCAGCAGAAAAAAAAAGAGCATGAAAATAGGGCAAAATCTAATAATATAGTTTACACTAAGAATGTCCTAAAGAATGTAACAATGATTGTCTTTATTTTTTCTTTCTTTTTATTTTTATTTGTTTATCTGACCTCTTTGGAAAAGAGACTATAAATTCTGGCTTTAGTTTCTAAGTGGCAAAAAACCCCAACCACAATGTATAAAAATTGTGGAATTCAAAGTAACCTGTTCTAGGGGACTGATTTGTCTGCTCTCTTGCTTGGGCACACAGTGTGCATACCAGCAGGTTATGCTCCCTAGTGCGTTTGGAGTAATACTTTCACTACAATAACATAATAATGCTTTAAGTATTAATGGATCACTTTATCCAACTTCAGTAAATGAAAGAACGGAACTTACTACATTCCAAAATAAAACTGAAATTCTTTGAACTGCTGGCAAGACTGAAAATAAGTGAAGCTCATAGCAGGTATATATCCAAAACCCATATAAAGACTGTCCTGAGACACACTTAGTTGCATTTTTTGAGGGATTAGCCTCCTGCCCAGTTGTCTCTTCTATGAGTCACAGGTCTGTACTCAACATTGCGAAATCCCTAAAACTGCCTGGAGAAAGTCATGTTTACTGCCAATCAGTCACTGGTTTCTTGTGTTTTTTCTCTCCGCCTTGTGTATTACTTGCAGTAGCCTTTCTCCACTTGTAGGTGTGTGTTTGTGCGCGCATATGTACAAAATCCTTAAACAGTCTGTGGACTAATTGGCAAGTGCTGTGGAGGTTTAATTTGTAAAGGCTGGTTCTCATGGCAGTTGGTAGTGACCTAGCATTAGCAAACCTTGACAAAGTTCAGCTTTTTTAGGATTTTCACCTCCTGAGATTTCCATTGGAAATTGAGACCATGCATAAATAATTTAAGCCTCCTGAAACAGACTTCCTATTTTTACTTCGTTTTCACAGACTCTTGGGAATAGTCCACAATCACAACCTGATAAAAATTAAGCTACATATAGCCAAACAGAAAAAAGAAATCCTTAAAGGAACTTTGTATCTATCATATATGGATATAAAAATGGAAATATATGTGGAGAGGGATAACATATTCTACAAGATCCATTCATACTGTAATGAAAACAGAAACAGTAAGAGTGCACAAGCCTCCCTTCTGATCCACAACAAAAGAACAGACTTGAAATCAAGTACAAGCTGGGAATAACTGCTCTAAGTTAAATTGAATTATAATAGTAATACATTTTAAAAGTCTGGGCTTTATTAGTGGGCAAAATGAGATAATAATTCTAAGAAATTACCAAAGTTACTTAGTTCTTGAGGGATGGACACAAAGAAAAGTTGCTTGTGGAAATCTGAGTGTATATATTGTAATAAGTTTTAATGTAGTCAGAATATCCTTGACGAATTTTATGCAGATTTGATCTAGTACTATTTCCTCAGGATAGTGTAAAGTAAGATTCTGTACAGTGTAAGTTGCACCTAGAATCTTACGTGACAATATAGGCAGCTTAGGACCAAGTTAATAATTCTGATAGATTCACTATTTTTTAACTTCTTTTGTTGTTATTACTCATTACATAAAATTTCCACATTCTCAACTGGATCTGGATCATATTTCTAACTACATTGAGGTCTATTTTAATAATTAAGGTCCATTCTCAGACAAAGTGTTATTAAAACAGATCATAGTAAACTGAGATTTAGAATAAGGGTAAGCTGCTATGATTTATGCACGTTCTGTTGCAAGTTAATTTTTCGTAAGCTTTTTTTTCAAGTTATCTTATGAAAGTTTTCTCTTGCTTTGTTTTTTCTGTGTAAGTTAAGGTTTTTGCTCTTCAAGGTTATCACCATGGGACAATTTGGGCCTGTAATTTGACAGAGGAACTTTTGAAGGAGATTTGCATTTGTTTTCATGGCTACTGAGGCCTTCTTTTTCTTTGCTTTAAAAAAAATGGTATTTTTCTAGCCTTTTTGATGAGAACATAGAGAACTGCATGAATAACTTTTCTCATGGAAATGGAAAAAAATTATTTTCTCCATACATGGGAGTAGGAAGGGGTGAAAATTTTTCCCTTCCCAAAATAAAAAGAGAACAAACACATATAAAGAGCTCTCCAGAACTCATATCCTCAAAAAGGAGCTGGTTAAACTTTTATACAGTTCTTCACAGTTTTATTTTTCTACAGCTATGTTCAGTTGTTCCTCAGAGAGAATAAAATTGCCTTGAAGAATTTTGCTATTTGATATCAATTAATGAAAATCTAGATTGGTGGTAGTGTACAGCACTTCTGACACAGTTTCATTATTACTTTTAATGCATATACTAATGAATCTCTCAAAAAGAGGGAGATAAATAAAAATATGTTCATGTACCATTTGAGAAAGGATTAATTTCACTTGGGAAACAGAATAAAATAATTATATCTGATTATGAGGTCAATGAATAGTAGCTTTTGCTCACAGACTAATTTCCTGTCCAACTAATTGCACTCTGCTTAAGCCTATAGTCTTGAGGTCCTGTGCAAACTCATTCCTTAAAAGCTTAGTGAGCTATAGATTGGCTCTAACAACTTGTGAAGGTGATTTCTTTTTAACAACTTGATTTGTCTCAGATATGAGAAGCAGAGGTTATTCTCCTTCACTGTCCAACAAATGTTGGGTGGGATTTCAAATTCAGCTGATAATAATAGACTAAGTTTTCAGGTATGACTCTTATTTTGGAAATAAGAGCATTACTTTTAACTATCATCATCCATGGAAAGGGAGGGTATATCAAAATCTTTCCATGTATTTGCTTTTCAGATAGCTCCTAGTAATATTACCTCTGTTATTCTGCATGTTCTATATTTCTGCCTTTTAAGTTCTTGCGGATATCAAAAGGTACCTTAAGGGATTCCTTGGAACATGTAGATTGCTCAAGTTTACATAACTTGAAATATATTTAGTGTGACTCGTGAAACTGCTTAAGCTATCTGGCTTTACTGCTAGAGTAACAAACAAACATATGAATAGTACCGAGAAGACCTATATTCTGGGGCAGTAGAGCATCAAGAACTGGATCCACTGATAAAATATGTACCTTAAGGAGCCCTAACTTAAAATAAGCTATTATCTAATATAATTTCTGTGTTTCCAGTTTACTGAGTCTGTAACCAAGATATTTTTATAAGTAACAGAAAGCCTCTTTTTTCTTTTTTTTTTTAAATAATTACTATTTTACTCCTCTTATTCTCACAAAAGTAGTCCTTAAAAATGACTTAGTTGATTTTGCAAAAAGTATTCTGAAGGGATGGTGTCATGGTTTGATTTTGGCCCCTTCAGAATAGCCAGGTTGTGACTGAGGAAGAACTACAACTCCCAATATTCCATGCAATGTTTTCTACGTAAATAAGGGTGTAACTGGGGGTGGGACATTTTCCCTTTTCCGGTTCCAGCTCCATCTTGCGGCTCTCTCTGGTCTCCTGTGTGTGTGTTGGAAGGTCTGGTGCTGATGTCAGTCTGTCTGTCTATGTGTGGGGGGGGTAAGGCTCAGCGAAGCTTTGTGGACTCCAGCGGCATGGAATGCTGAGTGAGATTTTGCTATCTGAGGAGTGTAATGATTTATTTTCTCTTGTTAGCTTATATTGATCTGGTTTTTTTTTATTCTTAATTTTCCTTCGTGGCAGGGGGGTTTCTTTCTTTTTTGGGAATCTCTGATTGTTTCCCTACGGGGCAGGGAATGTTCTGGGGGGTCTCTTATTCTCTGATTATTGTATATGTAGTATTTTAGTTGCATATTAGTGTTAATACATTATATATAATCACTTAGTTTCAGTCTGCTTGTTTTTTAGTATTTTCAGCCTTTCTTTCCTCCTACCTTATCTCCCTTCGGACTTGTACAGTGGGGTGAGGGGTGGAAGGAAGGAGGGGCTGCAGACGCTGTGAGGGTTTGGGGGAGAGTTTTGACTCAAACCATCACAGATGGCCATGTTTATTCATGGACCTTCTTCACACTGTGAACCCTGCCAATGTTAACAATTCTGATGAAATTTGCTTGAAACATCATCTACCTGCAGTACTTGCTTTATTTACACCAAAGTGTGACATCTTCCTCCTGCTTTGATTGTGCAGCTGGCCATCTTGTTCTGTGGTCAGCAACCAAGGATGTGTCTGAAGGACTTTCTCTGTACTGTACCACAGGTGGAGTGTCATCAGTCTTGGGTTCCTTGCTCAGCTGAACCATGGTGGCAAAACACACTGTACCAGATGGCAAAACAATTATATTGTCACTACATCACATATTGTTATAGCATGTACACAACAGACCTAGGTCTGTACCATGAAACCAAACTGTATGGGTTCTCATACATTTTAACATGGGAAAACAGAGAGATTTGAAACATTTCCAAAGTTTGAGAGTATTCCTGTTTCTTTCCAAATGTCATATCTACTGTTTTAAGTGTTGTACTGATAACATGACTTGCTGGAAATAATATTGAACTATGAGATGATGTTATTTGGTCAATTTCCCCAAAGCACAAACGTTCTCAAATACATCAGATACAAATACTATTTTTCTACTCATCACTCATTACCCTTTTTATTTTTCTGAATCTCCTTTTTATCAAAGGAAGAATGAAGTAATTTATAAATAAAATTTATGGCTGTAGTATCTGGCCACATAACTCTTTAAACTCATGAAAATTTTGTTTCATAGATATTTTTCCTGCCCCTCTCCCCGCCATCTCTCCTTGTCCTGAAAGCTTATGGTGAGTCTATTATTACAGAACTGTTATTTTTACGTTGTTTTTCCTTTGAGGTTGCATTACTCAAGTATTTTGTAAACACAAATTGATTATCTTTTATCAAGCCTTTCCCCATGCCTATACCTAAAAACAGGCTTAGAAAAAGAAACTGTTCTCATAATTTTGCATAATACTAGAAATCTACACCACCATTGAGGACAGATTAATTATAACAATAATGAGGGAGTTAACCATTTGCATAGACTGTTGGAGATAATTGTTGATGTGTTATTATTATTATTGCTACTGTTATTGTTGTTATTATTTCAAGTTTCTGGTAAAGATTGAATATGAAAGATGGAAACAAACATAAGTCCTCTCTGGCGGCTATCCAGAATAAATATATCTGCTTGATGAATAGCAAGTTGAGCTGGAACACTGTCTGAATTCTCATTTGATTTTAGTCAGTTGTTAAAATGTTATTTCAGTGACCCTGGTATTCTGAAGACATATTTGTCAAACTGAAAACTGGTGTTCATGCTTAAACTTGAAGCAGATTGTGTTCCCCCAATAATGTGCCCTTACAGAGTTAAGAATTACAAGAAAAAAAGCAAAACATTGGACCACTATGTTTTTCTTCAAGACATCTGAGTCACTGGCATCCTGATTTCATTTAGAAAAGGAAAAATGAAGCCTTTTGATGTGGTTTCTAATTTTTCTACTGAAATACAGAGTCAAATAAGGAGGAGTACTGAAAAACTTTCAGTGAGATGAGGCATTCTAATTAGCCATCACTCTTAAAACAGGATATGAAAACAATGCCAGAGAACTGTAACACAAAATACACACTATTTTCCAGCATTGTCTTAGGATATATGGTTGAAAATTCCTCTGTGACAAACATAAGCATCTATCACATGTACAAACACAGTCACTAGGCAGCAACATCTCTCTGCTCAGCAGAAGCACAAAGATCAGAGGAAGTGAGTCATGACTTACTTTCCAAGGATTGGGATTAAACATGCAGGCCAGCAAGTGGAGATGACAGCTGCAACTTTTACTGTCAAGGGCCCAGAGAAATAATGTGTTTCCTACGATGGTGCAATGCTGGTGTATTTTTTTTTCTGTTGTGATAATTCCAGTCTTTGACTTCTGATGCTTACAGAGTATTTGATACACCCTAGCCACAAAACAAATATTTCAAAGAAGGTGGAAAAGTGATGATGTGCAATAGGTTTGATATTGCTTGTTCTTGCAAGTACTTAGTAAAGAGAGCAAATTTAGCCAAAGATACACCTAATCTTACGGTCAGAGAAGAAACTCCTATCTACCAGAAAATAAACAGCACTCCTGATAGCCTGCTTGCTGCATGTTGTTGGAACATGTTAGATCTGTATGAACATTGAAATTCAGTAACATAAACAATCCTAGGTTTTGATATTTTGTTGCCTTCCAAAATAGGATGAAAGAATGAATTTGAGCTTTTTGTGTTAAGCAATTTTTTCCATATTTGGTTTCAGCCTTGTCGATTTTTTTTTACCTTGCCATTTTAACTTGTGCATTAGTAATCATCTGAGAGAAGAAATGGTAAAGACAAGATGTCTGAGCCTGTAGAAACTCATGTTTACTTTGGTCAAAATATGTTTTTACCTTCTTAAATCTAGTTATGACACTAATTTCCTGTAAAATGTGAGCAAAAGAAGACAACCCTCTGGGGCCAACTCTCCACAGGACAACTCTATGTGGTCAGTTCTCCATGGGGACGGGTCTCTGCAGGGCCCCCCAAAACATAACCCTAACTATCACATTAACCCTACCCTTAACCGTAAACTTCTCTGCATAGTGTTTCCCTGTGGGGAATGGCTGAATAGATTTGCCCCATGGAAAGTTGTCCACCACAGCAAGTTGGCTGCAGAGAATTGGATGAAGAGAGTTGTATCTTTCCAGATCAAACTGAAGTAGTCCACAGTATTGTTTAATTGGCTGGCAGTGTGACCATTCAGTGTCACCACTGGTTTGACACCCAGCAAGCAGAGAACTTCCCTGCTTCCACAGAACACCAAAGGGAAGAAAAGCCTGTTTGGGGGTGCAGGATGTCATGCTGTGGAGGGAGGAAAAGTAGGAGAGCCATGGAAACTCCTTCCATTGAGCTGTTTGACAAGAAAAGACTTGATAATGGATGAAGTGTACCTGGTTCCACAGTGGGGTCTGGGCAGGGATGTGGCTTCCAGCAGTACTAGAGAAGGCTAAAGCTGTTTAGCTGTGCTGACAGAACTGATCCTAGAGACTTACTAGAGAGGCTCATGTCTGTCTTAATTTCTAATCAAATACTCAGTGTTTTTAATGCTAGCAGTATGCAAATTGTTTTAGTAAAGAACTCTACTATTTGAAGTGTGTCTACTCCCTGGAGACCCCACCAATACCTCTTTCTGCTGAGACCATGACAAACCCAGCCCACTGACAGCCCTCAAAGGACATTGGGTTGCAACAGTACTTGCAGAGACAGCCACTTTTTTAAGCATCTTCCAGCCACTTTAAGAAATTTCCATTAAATTGTTGTGGTAGGGCAGTCAAATCCTCTGTAAAAGACACCCAAACAAAAATATACAGTTCTAGCCCCTTAAATTTGTAAAGAAAAGCACAGAAGAATGTGAAGTGACACTGATACAGCAGTGTTTTCATCTAATGCAGTCCTTGGTACATGTGCCAGTGGATATTCTTTCACCTATTTAGCTTTGACTTAGTATTCCTGTATCTTTATTAACATTCTTAGCCTTCTTAAACAGCATGACCAAATATGGTTATTTGGGAAATCCACACTCTCCACAGCAATGTTAAGAACTCTGAATCTAGATGCTTTCTCTAACTTTCTGTTTTGCCTCTGCAGTCCAGGTAATTTCTCTACAGTAGCCAGCAGTTCTAAGGATCAGGGTTTGTTCTGTAAACAAGGTTTTAATAGAGACTTCCACGTACTTCCAACAACCATGTATCTCAGGAAATAGCTGGAATTCAAACATCTGTAATGTGTGATTTAGATTTGTTTTCAAATGAATGAATCCATTCATTTTGATTTCATTTTAAAGTCTTCATATTTCCTTTGATTACAATGCCCAGTAAAACTTATAATGATGGCTCTAGTTACACGGATACAAAACTAACATCTCTGTGCCATGATAGCACTGATAATGATCAAGAACATAGAGAGTTAGGATTTTTTGAAAATTATCTTTTTCTGAATTTGCTGGACATCCTGACTCAGTCCTATAGCTGAGGACGGCATAGAATTCTGAGTTTTAACTGGGTTGCTGTTGTTTTAAATCCTGCTGTTTGCTGTTATAAAAGCTACTTCTATCCATCCTGTAGACATAAGCAATAGCAGGGAATTTCCTTTTTTTCCCCTATTAATTATTCCTTTTTCCAACCTAATTAAAAATATTTGAATATAGCCATGCTGAAAGCAGAGTAAAAAAAATGGTTGAAAGTATCGCTATAAAAAAATTTCTTCAAAGGAGCAGATCTGAAATGTTAGTGGTACATACAGTTTAAAGTATTTCTGAAGCCTAGCAGACAAAGAGAAGGTATGGCATTTCTTGCCCATCTTCTTTGTGTCTGACATCTCCTGTCCCTCTTGCTTTGTATTCTTTTGCCTCCAAGGTGGCTGTCACGCAGCAGCACAAAGGTAGGTAAAAGATGATTTTTGTGCTTCATATGTCTTTTCCTGCCTTGGGAACTAATTATGGACTTCCCTACCTTTCACATCAAGATGCAGCAAGGGCTGACTGCTTTCTGAGGAGTCAAGCCAGGAAGTCAAGTGGCTGGTCAGGATCAGAATCAGTGCCAGTGATCGCCAGGCAGATCTATGGTGGTCACGTACATCTAAGGTCAAGCTGGACAGTCAGTCTGTGAGTCTAAATCCAGATCAGTGGGGCTTATTATTGGGCAGGGCAGGGCTGTGGACATCTGGAGACAGGCACTGTGGCAGCATCACTGAAGCAGGACTCTGAGACCCATGGTGCTGAAATGTGGTTTTGGCCTGTGGGCAGAGTTGGGGCAACAGTAGTGGTTACACCAGTTTACTTGTCCAGTGAGTACACGTAAGTTGTTGATGTCCTCTGGACCCTGACATCACATGCCTTAGCAGAATATCTTAGAAATAGGAATGAAAAGTCTAAAGAATCAGAAAGTTCTTCATGTGTCATACGAAGCAAGAAGGAAAACCTGTTTCTTAACTGTTAGCGACCAAGTGTTCCTTTCTCACTAAGCCTGGAAAAGAAACACAGTTCAGGGAAATAACTGTGGATTTTTCAGAACCCTTTCCCTTCCCAGGACCTTTCAGGCTTACTGATGTCTTTGCCATCAGGTTTTCTCATTGTTCACTGTTTAATAACAGATCAAGTGAGAGAGCCTAGAAAGTTTGTAACTCTTTAGTTTGAAGAGGTGGTAGCTGAGAGTCAGCTGAAAAAGTTTCACAGAATTATGAAAATAATGCAGATGTTGCAATGTTGGTCACTGCTATGTATGAACCAGACTTTCAAAGCAACAAATAGGAGACTAGTTTAAAATAGTAAAAGGACAAAAAATACTTCACAGAATCAGAGAATTGTTTAGGTCGGAAAAGACCTTTAAGATCATCAGTCCAACTATAAATGTAACACTGCCAACACCATTAAACCATGTCCCTAAGTGCCACATCTACACATCTTTTAAATAATTCCAGAGATGGTGGCTCAAACACTTCCCTGGACAGCCTGTTTCAGTGTTTGATAATCCTTCTGTGAAGAATTATTTCCTAATATCTAGTTTAAATCTCCCTTGATGCAACCTGAAGCCATTTCCTTTCATCCTATCACTTGTTACTTGGGAGAAGAGATCAAGACCCACAACACTACAACCTTCTTTCAGGAAGTTGAAAAGAGCAATTAGGTAACCTTTCAGCTTCTTTTCTCCAGACAGAACAATCCCAGTTCCCTCAGCTGCTTCTTCGAAGACTTGTTCTCCAGACCCTTCACCAAGGGCTCCCAGCCTGTAGCATTGCTTAGTGATGTTGTGGCCCAAGTGCAGGACCCAACACTTGGCCTTGTTGAACACCACACAGTTGGCCTTGCCCATTGATCCAGCTGGTCCAGATCCCTCTGTAGAGCCTTTCTTCCCTCAAGCAGGACAACGCTCCTGCACAAGTTAGTGTTGTCTGCAAACTTGCTGAGGGTGCACTCAATCCTCTCATCCAGATCATTGATAAAGATACTAAGCAGAAATGGCCTCAACACTAAGCCCTGGGGAACACAGTGCCTGGCTGCCAACTGGATTTAACTTTCTTTACACTGCCATTACTGCCACAGACTGTTGCATATGAAGAGAGTTTGATCATTCAGCAAGGATGAGACAAATCTGTGGATGACCAATCCATATACAGAAGGAGGAGTGCCAGAGGGCTCATTCCTCCTGGATGTTGGGAGAGTGCAAGGGAAAAGCATCTCACAAAATGGCAGGATCGCATTCTTTCCCTAAGTACTCTCTCCTTCAGCCATGCCTGCAGACAGACCTATGCTTCACCCAACAAGGTACATATGTGCTAATGGTTTGGACTCCCCTTCTTAACGCTTTTCCATCACAATTAATTTGGAAGCTTCAAGTTCAAACTCTGGACTCATCAGGGAAGTCAGAGGGAGTACACACATGTGTACCATTGGCAGATTATGTGACCAGCTGTCCATGCTCAGACATTGGATTGTGACCAACTGTCACTGCTTTTAAATCTTCTCCAGCTGCATACTGTGACTGCTAAAATGACACTTAAAATGACCTGCTGGAGCTCTATTCTGGATAGGTACTTCAAATCAAACTCTATTCAGATGTCCATAACTGTGTAAGTAAAATATTCAACACAGAGAGCAGATAAAAGTGATGGAGACTGGGAAAAAAAAAGAGAGATGAAAGGAGTACATGAAAACAGCAGCAAGGAGGGAAAAGAAACATAAATAATGACAAAATAGACAGAAAAAAATAAGGATGATGAAGCATGGAATGTTTATAACCTCTCCTGAAGCCATAGGACATATTTTCTTCCTAATAAGCATCATTTCCCTGTAAGTTCTCACTCTGCATAGTGAAAGTTCTAGCCTTTTCAGTCTTTTAACCATGAATCTGAGGTATGTATAATAGGATTAGACAGTGGCTACCACGTATGAACTAAGCTACCCTGAGACTGGGACAGGATCCATATCTGATCTTTATTCTTCTCATTATAACTTATTTGAGTTAAAAAGTAAACCACCATACAATTATACAGTGAATCCAGTTAAAGTAGAATGAAACCTGATGAAATAGCTGCTATCATCTTAAATAAAGGAGAATGCTTATGTATTTCTTCCTAATCATTTTATTCAGAGTACAGACTTTGCAGTGCTCTTTATTTGGGGAAAAAAACACACGATCCACCCAAATCCAAAAGAAAAAGAAAAAGCCTAAAACCTCTAAATGAGCTGTTCTATTTAATATGGATATAACTTTTATCTTATGTAAAGCCATTTTACTATCTTGCCTATCTGTTTGTCAGACAGCGGAAAATATGATGGCTTTGTTTTCTTAACTTACTCAGATGAATAAATGAATGAGTGAACAAGTAATGTGGCTTCTTGCTCCCGCAATCTGTGTTCAATAATACCAAAATGGGCTTACTTTTGGCTGAGGGAAAACATTTGCACAACAAATGAGTGGGCAGCCACTGTGTCCAATACCAGGAGCCAGCCATCTGGATTTAGAATCAAGTGTCCAGAGAAAGAATAGAAAAGCTCTTTGTCCTACACAAATCTCCAGAGAACATTTTGATGCAGATCCTCAGTTGGATGCTGCTTTGGATACCACTGAAAGCTTACCTTTGGTTGTTTATTCGTGTTGTCTGTTTCTGGGTTTGCAATGATACTGCCATTCAGTTCCTGTGGTTGGAGTGTTTTCTCTCCATTTGTCAAACCAATAATACCACAGGAAACAGTAACCTTCAGTGACCTATAGATACCTTTCTATCTTCCTTGTCAAACCTTACAGAAACTCAGGGAACAAAGAACCCTCTTTTCAATCCCATTTTTTTTCCAGAATATTTCTACACTTTCTGGGACAGACCAGTAAGAAATTCAAGGAGAAAATGCCAGATTAGACAAGCTGTCTCTTAACATAGATCTTGTGGCTTGTTTCAGGAGGAAGGATTTCTTTTGTGCTAGGTAGAACTGCTACTTTCAGACAAAAAGTCTCAGTTTAAATACCATCAGGAGCTACTGTCCAGGAAGTGTAAATTGGGAGATGAAACATTGAATGGGGAGAGTCCACTAAATCATTAAGTCCTCTGGAGCATCTGGCCATCATTCAACAGATGCTGCTGGGTCACATGCTATCATAAACTTCAATCATTATAACAGAGACTCCTTACTGGACCACAATGCAAAAGTATTTTTTTCCTAATAATATATTGCCAGAAATAGCTGAGCTGTTATTTTTATCTTTTTTGGTTTTTTAAAGGCTTTAAGATGATGCTAAAACCATATGACTTTCAGGGATGTGCCTTACAGTCTAATTGCTGTCTTTTTCCAAATACAGTTTAGTGGAATTGTCAGTATAACTTAAGAATACATACAGCGTCTGTTCCTTGAAAGGGTATGAATATAGTTTTAAAATGATTAACTTTTTTCTCTTTGTCTTCAATGCAACTTAAGGTAGATAAATAGTGATTACGAGCCAAGTTTATGCAAGAACTTATATTGCTTAAGCAGAAAACAGACATCCATATGCTGTTTGCACATCTGTTTGCAATTCTAATTTCAGACCTTAAGATCAAACTGTAACTCCAAATGTTATATGCAAGGCTCAGTCTTGAGCTTCTGTTTATCTGTATGTGCTTATATATTTATTATTTGTTTCATCTTCCAAACTGAGAATTTCCCTGGAATGTTTATCAGTGGCACTCTTGTTACTGCAGCCCTAAGGTGATCTTGAAATTTAATGAATTCTGCACTGTTCCCATGTATAATCAGTCTCAAAATGCAAGAGACGTATAACTGTGCTTTCTAAGCCCTGTAGTAAAAAATATCATATCTTAGAACAATCCTAACCATAAGGGTAATAATTTGAAAACTCATGTATAGCTTGAAATCTGGCTGCTTTTCTGGAGCCAGTTATAGTTATACAAGAAGAAACATAATTTTTCTAGGACAGAGGTTAAACATTTTTTGCTTTGTGTATATATGACAACTATTTTCACATTATATAATACATCTAGCATCTCTTTGGCACGGTGCCAATGCACATGCCTCCTTTGAAAAGACCATCAATCTGAAAATCTGTTAGAAAATGTGCTTATATATTTATTACATTGCTGAACAGTTAATTTTCTTCCTTTAGACGAGTAGCTGCATTTTCATGCAAATGAATCCCAAAATGGAAACTGTATTTAACATTCAAAGAAGCATCATATCTGCCACTGAAGTAAAATAACATGGTTTTCACTCCAGCTTTGTACTGCATATCTATTTTATTTCAGTTAACTGATATTTTTTTACCATACTGTTTCCATCTATGAATTGCAGAGAAATCCACTTTTTGTAGGTAAATAACAGAATTACATTAATATAATAATCTATACATATAAAATGTGATTTGATCCCTCATTTCTAGGAGTGTCCAGTAGCAGGTAATCAGTGACAGAGAGAAAACAGAAAAGTTTTGTAGTACATTGCTTCACATGGTGATTTCTCAGAAAGATCAAACACACCAGATGTTAAATGAACATCCATTGAACTATTTTCCTTTTGTGAATGCTTGAAACATTACACTGCAGAAATGTTTTAAATTTTCTGTAATATAGTTTGCAATGTATAAAGTAATGCTAGAAACCCAATCTGAGATGAACACTCAGAAGCAAAACTTTATTGCAGCATGTTTTCAGGTCAACCAAGGATGAAAGGACAATGAAAACATGCCACTAGAAATACTGTTCAATACTAGGCAAGTCCCATCTTGTACACTTCTTTCCAGAACCTAATTTAGAAGCAGTGTAGGCAAGTCAGATAGCAGAGGATTGCCTGTGGTTTTTTTCTTGAAATTACTGACAAAAACGTACTGTCCTTCCTGACCTTCTCCTTTCCTTAGACCTTCTACAGTTTTTGGAAGAATAGACTCTGCCTGAATGCTGAATTCTGGAAAATACATGACATTACAACATATGACCTGTTAATTTTGGAATGAGTGTCTATGATAAATCAGTGTGATTTCTTGCTCTACATGCATTTTCTTCATCGATATTCATTATAGTGAAGTAGACAGTGTCAGTCACTGCAGATGCAAGGGTAGTCTGTAATTACTTATGCGTAACTACACAGAATTTTTCAGGTACGCATTTCTCTGAACTCTGTCACTATGTGCCTCATTTGGAGGTTGACTGCATGGTTGTTTGACAATAAGTAGTACTGAAAACCATAGGCACAGAAACACACACTTAGCAGGTCAGAATGCTTGGAATTTCTTCATTATGACATAGTTATTTTAGCAACATGAATTGTAGCATTTATTTTCTCTCTGTTTCTGGCTCCAATTTACTTGTGTGCTCACAATGATTAAAATACTTGCTCCAGGAAGATACCAACATGACCGTCTACTCCCATATGCCTCAAATACAAAATTTACAAGAAGCTGCTGGGAAAAATGCTTCAAAGTGAAAGAAAAAGGAATTTTAGGCTGCTGAAAACTAAATAGTTTAAAAAAAAACAAAAAAAAATTTCCAAATACTTATGATGAGAAGCCAGAGAATGTTGTTTCTTTGCATAGCATGCCCTTGCTCATTTGGGCACAGACAACATGGAGAAGGAAGATGAGTGTAATAAAAGCCAAATAGACAGCTAATTCTGGAAGGGAACAAATAAAAGAGGTAAGGAACATATTGTAAGCAGAGACTGGTAATACTTTAGCAGGAAACCAATGCCTGGGTAGTAATTGGCCAAGAAATCTGGACCTATGAATTATTGGGTAAAAAGTAGGAATAGACTGATGTGGTTCCTGGAACCTTGAATGGACTGGACAAAGACAATGGAGTAAGGCAAAGAAAGTGGGAGAAAAAGAGGACAAAACAAATGAAGATCAAAATGGAATCACATGGGAGAAAAGATCATTGATGGGTTTGACAAGAGAGGAATGTATTGGCTATACGTTTCAGTTTGTTTTACTATCTAATACATGGCTACTTTTCTCTCACAAGAAATTGCTGTAGAAATTTGAGTTGTGCTATGCTGAGAAATGACTCAGAAATATAGCTTCTGTTTTTGGAGTAAACACATTAGTCATCACAACATTTTAGAGAATAGGAGACCTACTTTGTAGATTAAGCATCTGCAGAGTTGTACAAGTTAAGCAGTTGAATGGAATTTTGGGCTATGAATCCTGGTCTTGGGGAGCTGCCTCATCCAGACAGGAAAGGAGTGCAGACCAGTTCCTGTACTCTGTGTTTCCTAATGATTTATTTCCATTCTGCATGTTTGGTGTTGTGACACCTCCTCCCAGCTGCCTCATCCCCTTTCTACCAGGACTGGAAGGAAAATGGGAAATTAACTTAGATTTTTTCTCCTGAAGCCGCATGCCTGACTTATAATCTTTTCAGTGTCAGAAGTAACATCTAAATTCCATTTTAACTTAAGTGCAAATTTTACTTAGCAATCCATCAGGGAACACGTAACTGCCTTGGTTATGGGACCTTCTTTTGCTAATCTAAATGCCTCTGGCTTCTTCCCCTGTGCAATTTCTTGATGACAAAAAATGACACACAGAGGACTCTGCACATGCAATACCTTCACCTCTGAAAACTTTGATTCACCTCCCCTATTGCAAAAAGAAATGAGATTCTTCTATATACCAAAAATATGAGTGGAAGAAATTGTGATCCTTTAAGTAAAATCTGAATCTTAATAGATGGGATCAAATTAAAATTGTACAGACAGATTTTTTTTTAAAATATTATTTAATAACATGCATTATGCTATCTTAACATATACTATGCATGTTATGTATTATGGTGGCGAATATTTATATTCTTTTTTATACTGGATTAACTTTCTACCACCTCCCTTTCTCCCCATTCACTTGTAAACTCTATGTCTAACAACCATATAGTATAAACATTTTCAGGGGAATTTCTTCCAAAATAAATTCCATTTGGACTTAGGCAAATCATTCAATAACAACATGTCCAGAGGAAAAACATTCATACAGAATATAACACAGTAATTTTTTTTCTTAGGTATTCAAATGGCCATCAGGGCAGCATTTTCATGTGCTTATTTAATTTGAAAAACACTGAAAAAACTGTTCAGTGTAGACAGGAGGTAATGCGATTTTTAGGCTGATATTTCTTGGTTTTTTTGCATTTTTTTACATCACTGGGATTCTTGTAGAAGTAACTCTTGCTTGACCAGACTACATGCTGCTCGTCTCACAATTTTACGATGTCAGTGTATGATTCACCTACATAGAAGTGATTTATCAGCCTTACTAGCTGTGTGTCTGACAAAAAAAGTGACCTAAACTTAACACCTCCTCTGTTGTACTCTTGGAATGATTGCTGATCTTGTATAATTTAAAAAGGAATTTGTCTTGTAAAGAATCTTACACACTAAGGAAGAATAATCCAACTCACAGTTGTTAGATTTGCATACCATTTCTGATATTTTCTAAACCTTGCTCTTCCTACAAAGCTCATCATATTTGTTGCAGTTTCCTGGGAATTAGATCTCACATGCTTTTAATTGAAATAAGAAGATTATTTGAGAAGGTTAGTTGTAGCTGTCACAGGGCATCAAAAATAGGTTCTTCAAACAAAATCTGTCCTTTTCAAGAGTTTTTGCTTTGACTACAGTTTGAATTCACATCTCACCTTCAAAGTTTAGCAGTGTTTTACCATACACTCCTCTTTAGTTATATCTCAGGTTTGCCATTCAAACGATTAACAGTTTGGGTTAATATTTTAATGATATTCATCAGAGGAAGGAAGAATTGAAGGGACTGCTAAATCTCACCTATTTGTCTGCTATGGAGGCAAAGTTGAATGCAGCAGAGTCACTACGATATGGGTGGCAGAGCACAGGTCTGGAGTTTGTTCCCAGCTCCAGACCTCTGTCTGGTCCTTGGCGGTTGGTTTCCACAGACTTGGGCTTCTGGTTTTGCACTTGCAGTTAAAATCCTCACTTCCATTATGCACATTGTTATTTCTAATGTTGTTAATTATTATCATACTCGTGTTTGGCTTTTGGTGCCTATTCCTACATGCATAAGCTTTTGTGTGTTCTTAAATGAAGAGTATCATCTGTTGTGACAGAGGTCTTTGAGATGTCATTACAGTAACACCATCATGTATAAGACAACGAGGTTTTGCCTGTGTTTGTTTTCCTTATGTGGGTGTATATCTTCTTATTATGTCCTAACTCATAGGGCAACCCTGTGTAAGAGCTACAGGAGAAGAAACTGTCTCAAGATGCCATTTTCTTTGTCAAGGAAGATTATGGGTAAAAGACAATAGGTGGTTCTAGAATTGTGTTTTAGGCAGTTGTGTTTGGCAAAAACGCTGAGTTTTGGAGAGAAGCTAAAAGACTGACACAAAGTTTACTACATATTTAATACTGAATCTAAATATATGTATCCATTTATAAGTAAAATTGCACCTGTGTTTTTAGAATGAGCATAAGAAACCTCAAAATCAAGTGACAACCTTGATTATGTTAATATTACTAGTTACCAAAGCTTTTCTTCAGACTACTATGTCCCAAATTCTACAAACCAGTCCTCTTCCGGTAAGGCAAAATACAAAGTGATAAAAAGAAGGAATGCACCTGCCAATGCACAGTTCAGATCTGTATGCAAATAAGTAACTGTTCACAGGAAAATGGCTCAATGTGAACAGTTAAAATATAATTCTGTGATCTNCTACTGGAATGCCAGTTGGTGATTTTGCTATCTGAGGAGTGTGGTGATTTATTTTCTCTTTTTAGCTTATATTAATCTGTTTTTCTGGATTGTTAATTTTCTCTCTCTCTCTTTGGGAATCTGTGATTGCTTCCTTACGGGGCAGGGGATGTTCTGGGGGGCTCTTATTCTCTGATTATTGTATATGTAGTATTTTAGTTGCATGTTAGTGTTAATACATTATATATAATCACCTCGTTTCAGCCTGTTTTGTTTTTTAGTATTCTCAACCCTTTTCTTTCCTTTTCCTTATCTCCCCTGGATTCGTACAGCAGGGCTGGGGGAAGGGAGAGGGGCTGCAATTTACTGTGAGGGGTTTGGGGGAGAGTTTTGACTCAAACCATCACATTTATTTTTCTATGGTATCCCTTCAATGTTTTTTATATTCCTGTAAAAATGTTTCTTATTGCCCAGAATTGTTTTGGGTTTTTTTAATGTATTACCTTTTAAACTAAAAAAACATTTAAAAAAAAATCTGTTTGTCATCTAGTTTGTAGTGCAACTTGGAAAATACAGGAAGGATATTGTACCATTTTCACACATCTCTATACTATTTCCCTGCACTGGAAATATGTGTCACTGTCTGTCTCTTTGGCTGACCTTCAGGAAAATCCCATGTTAATATGTACTGGTAAGGAAAGGTGAAATATATCTGTGACATGTATGAAAGAGTAACAAGGCAAAAACCTGAATAATTTGAAAGAAAGGAAGCGAAAGATATCTTTTCAGTCTCAGACAGTAAGACATCCTCTAATAGTCTTGGTGCTTGAATTACACAAGCATGTAAGAGACAGTTGAAATTATTCTGATTACTTTAATTATTTGTCTACATACCAGATGGTAAATGTTCATTTTCCTCAGTGCAGGCTCTATTAACATAATTTCAAATGTGTTTTGTATTTGCAAAGGTTCTGAATGAACAGTGTGTTCTTAAGAGTCCAATCAAAGAGCTTGACCATAAATCAAGAACAAAACCAACAGAAGAAGCACAACTCAGCTTCTGTGGAGGTATAATTTTGCCAGCAATAAATGTGGAAAAAGCCATTAAAATTCTTATGGAGACAAATAAAGACTTGGGATTACTGGTCTATTTGCACTAGTTGTACATAGAGTTACAATAAAATCAACACCTACATGAAACTTACAACAATCAGACTTCAAAGAGTGAATATAAAATAAGTAAAAATCCTGCAAATTTTAGTGTACTGCTATTAGTGTGCATTTTCAATTTACTTGCATGGAAAGGTAAGGTTTGTATAGTTTCTGACTGAATTATGGCTGAATTATTTTACCCTTTAAATATCATGTTTTAATTCTGAATCCTCATTTACACATTTAGAGGGTATTTTCTGTAAACACTTGTTCAAAAAGATTTGTGCTGCTTGTTTTCCCCCACAATAAAGAAGTATTTATAATACTGTGCAAAAATGGTCATGATCAGGATGCAGACAAAATGACCACAGTATGCAATTATATTCCTAATTAATTGAATTCCTAATTATACCTCAGTTTTATTAAAAAACATATTATCAACAGAAGCGCAGTTGATTGCAGCCACAAAAACCCAGGACTCTCTTGCAACACATTGTTTGTCTGTAGAGAGGCGATATTCCACTTCATGCCCACAGCTTTCACATCCCAGTCACTACTTTTACTCCTATTGGAACACTTGGCTTTAATTAATAACCATCACATTGGGTTTTGTGCATTATTGTACAGGACTTCTAGTTCTTGTGAACAGTTGCTGCTGCATTTCACTCCCTCTGAAACCAGTCTAGCCTACTGTCTGGTGATGAGTGCACTATCCTGGCAGCGTAGGCTTTGATGTCCTTGAGGAAAAGATTCCAGTGTTTCCCACCTGGATTGTTGCAAATTAGTGAATGGTATTTGAAACAAAGTGGATTCAGTGCAAAGTGTCTCTGACAAGAATGGTGCAGGATTCTACTTCCTCCCAGCACTCCTGTCTTCTCATCTGTCTGATCCTCTTTTGCTGGTCTGAAACTTCCATGATAATTATTGTAAGAATATATTACCTAAACCTTGCATGCAAATGAGACACAGTGGTGTGATCTGATCTCTACATGTGCTGTGAATATAGTGGTCATCAGTGGAGTTGGCATAGTGGGATATTTTGGGGTGGGGAGGGATCAATATGTCCTGATATCCTCATCAGCAGGGAGGAATGGAAAGTGATAGGAGAGACAAGACAAGGCAAGGAGCCTCCAGCACTTCTAGGAATGCTGTTAAATTGGCACAGTCTCATCTGAGGACATGAACAGTGGTGTGAGGGAGCATGAAACAGTATTTACTGAGTACTCTGGGTTAAATCTGGGCAGGGAAGCCAGAAACACTCAATCAAATGCCCCTTATCTTTCCTAAAGTATGGGGTTATTTCACTCTCTGGATGATGAATTTAACAGCACCCTTATACCACCTCTATTTAGAATTAACATAGCTACACACTGATATACATACAAACTATATAGCTCAGTGGTTACAGACTTTCTTGCAGGGGGATACAGAAAGTGAAATACAGCACTCTTAGTCGAAACAATTTATCTACAGAGACGAGACATATTCAGGGCTCAGTAAGTCGGGTGCAATAAAATCTCTGTGGCACAAGAAGTTAGTGCACACTAACTCCAGTCCTTTGTGAATGCTCTCAGCCAACCCCTTACATGTCAGATCCTATGAGAAAGAAGCTTAACTTGTAATGCATCATGGTACAGCCAAGGTTGGCAAAGTTTCTGAACAGGAATAATTATTCAGCTTACCTCACAGATGGCAACTCGATAACGTACAGTCTAGGCCTCAACCCAGGAACTCTTGCAGGACTATGCAAGACCTAACATTTTGATAAATCTCTAGTCTTTGAAAGGCTGTGTGTTCATAACACCTTGTGACCAGCTTGTCTTAGAAATTAGGGAGCATTTTTCTTTTGAACATAAACATGAATGTAGTATAGTTCAATGAACTTCATTGAAGTACTTCTTGATTTACTTTGGGATAGCTGACAGCAGAATTTGGTTCTGTATAAGTTGGCATGTACTCTGTGGGGGCATTGAGAGAAAAAACAACATAGCTATCCCTATTTCAGCTTGCTGGTGGATCTGAGCTTTAAACACTACACTCTAGTCTAATGCCAGTAATTTTACCTACTTTCAGATCTCCCCTTTGTGAACTGTCTGCCAAGGCTTGAAAACTGTAGGTGTAAAATACAGTTAAGAATTTTTATGCCCTTGAGACTTGCCAAGCAAAGTAGAATCCATGTCTGTCCTGTATTATTGGCATATTGTAACATGTCTGAAAAACTAAGGGTTTAGTTAGCAAAAAAATAGAAAATGGTTTAAAGCACAGCAAATTTTTGTACATTAGTGCTACTTTTTGGAATACAAGTTCAAGAAGGTTTTCATTTACACTTACCAAAGGAAAAAGCCCTGAATGTAGTATGATGCTGAAAGTTTTGATTCCTTCTGGTTAGCTAGAGAACAGGTATACGCACAAGCAAAAGTTCACATGATTTAAATCTGCATGTAAGTATCTTACCTAGATTTAGCATTTGTGAGCAAGAAGCAGAAGGATATCAATAGGAGCATAGCCATATAAACTGATTATTCTGCTTTAATCAACACTCACTAGTTCGTATCTGGAAGAATGCATCCAGTTATGGGTCTCCTATCCAAGAAAGATATTGATAAACTACAGCAAGTTCAGCGGAGAGCCATCAATATG
This sequence comes from Piaya cayana, assembly GCA_013389865.1. Classification (NCBI taxonomy): domain Eukaryota; kingdom Metazoa; phylum Chordata; class Aves; order Cuculiformes; family Coccyzidae; genus Piaya; species Piaya cayana. Next base: position 26,174 of record WAAB01004441.1, on the reverse strand, counting down.
GGTGGAGGCTGGAGCATTTACCATGTGAGGAAAGGTTGAGGGAACCAAGTGGGTTCAGCTTGCATAAAAGATGGCTTTTAATAGCAAGCCTTCCAATACCTACAAGAAGGCTACTGTGAAGACACGGTAAGGCTCAACTGCACAGTGGGAGAATAAGAAAAAATGACAAATTGAAAAAGGGAGATTACAGGAAACATTTTCTCAGAGGGGATAAATTTTTATTGGAACCTGTAAACTAGAGAGGCTGTGTAACTGAAAAACCTGATCTGAATCCAGTGTTGACACTGCTTTTAGCAGGAGACTGCCCTAGAGACTTCCCTGAGATCCCTCCCAGTGTGAATGAGTTTGTGATGTTGTGCTCTTAGAAATGTTTATTTCAGCAAACATGAATATAGTAAGCTACTAAAACAAAATGGAAGTTTATTTTGTCTGTATGCAAGCTCTGATACATTGTGCATTTAAAGAAAAAACAAATAACTAAGCATCATCTTGACTTAGCTTTCTCTACTCTGTACCTGTTGAGTTTAGTTTGTCATTAAGTCATTTATGCCAAGCCAAATTAAATGAGAGCAGGTAGTCTACAAAGTGACTTCTGATTTACTAGGCAAACAGCTTCTGAACTTAAAGTTATACTGTCAAATGAAAGGGAAGTATAAAAGAAACACAAATGGACAAGAATTAAGAGGGCAAAAAGAGATGAAAAATTAAGGACCAGTTTGTCTTTACTATTTTCCATGATGTTTCAATATTTTTTTGCTATTTCAATTAGTGGTTTACTCTTTTACCTGTCAGATCACATTCTGACTTCACAAGCTGTGTTTACATATCTGCAGTATGAATTTCAGGATGCTTCATAGACCTACAACCTGGTGTCTACATGAGGGTTTTGGGACACCAGTCCTCATTTAGCCTCAGCTCAGTTTGTCTAAAATTTTGGTAATGCTAGAGTTTAGAATGATCTCCAAGTATTCTTGCAGAGGAAAACCATACTTAGCCCTTCTATTTGAGGTTGTCATTACAAAGGTCGATGGGGTAGCTGGAAGCCTTGATTTGCAGGGCTGCAATTTAGTGTGAGTTTGAGGTTTTCCTCCAATCTCTCTGGAACATAAGTATGGACTACCTTAAGCAAGGCAAGTGTCATACACAGAGATTTAGTTTGGTCTCTAGCCCACCCCTTGAGACACCATATAAAGCAATGTAGACATAGTATTTTAAACAGCAGTATTCTTGTGAGTAAGATTCTCGCCTTGTGGTATTAATATGTGAGGAGCTAGGTGTATGTGGAGATTGGATTCATGATTGCACTCACATTTTGTTGCCGAAACCTCTCTGGTATACTTTTAAAGTTTGCTTATTATAGATTCAAATGCCAATATTCTTACTGGTACAACTATGAAGCACCACAGAGTAATCTGACCAAGAATTAAAAACTGAACTTGATACTTCCACTTTTATATTAAGGCTGTATGTGGATATCATTGCTAATTTAGAGGGAGAATAATACCTTTAATACACTGTTGATCTTGTTAAGAACAGCAGTGGATAAATGGTTGGATTAATATAGATTTTTAAGAGGGAAACTTCATTTCACTTGGATTACAGTGCAATTATTTTAAAACCAGCTAGACTTAAAGACTAATAAATCTACTTTACTTCAGTGTTTTCAAACGTGCTGCAACATAAAATGCCAGATAAAATTATTAAGATTATTTACTTCAGTCTCAGTGCCTTTACATGTCTAAAGGGCACCCAGCCAACAGTCTTCTTGGAGAAGTGTTTGGGTTTTTTTTAAAGTAACTTGCTAGAGTGTTGTGGTTTGCATGTTAAGAAATTCTCACAAAAGGTAAACTCACTCATTTTTCAAAGCAATTCAATGCGTAAGATGTACAAAATACTTATAAAAACTTGGAAGGTAATGCTTTTCTTTCAGTACTCCACTATCATCTTGTAATCCAAAGATGTAAAAAATAAAGGGGAGGGGGGGACACGTATTTTGAAGAAGGGTAGCAGTCCTGGATCAAAACACAAATAATATGCCTATATTCCCCAAACAGATGTGCTATAACAAACAGTTAGTTGACTCACATAGTGTAAAGCTGATTAGACAAGAATTTCTTTCACATAGTAGGTCTTTATGAGTCTCATTTTGCTACTCTGGGTAAAATTGAGCTGTACCTTACTCCTCAATGCATGGCTTGGATTCCAGGTACTCTATCTTAACTCTGCTCATCCTGGTGTTGTGAATCTGTGTACCTAGGCTATAATATATTAGGACTGATTTAATTATTTTGGTTTAGGATACCAGAGCCTATGGAACATGTTGTACAGTTTCTCAGAGAGGTCTACATTGCTCTGTAAAAGCTATATCACATCCTCCAAATGGAAGTCACAGCAGCCAGATACTTAAGTGGGAACAGCTTGTAAGAGCCAATAGGAGATGCTGAGCAGAAGAATATATCTTATCTCAATGAATCATATAGCAGTTTAAAATGGAATTTTCCTCTGAAGGTCCAATCTGCTGCTCAAAACAAACTAACGTGCTAGGGCTGATTGGTCAGTACTGTGTACAGTTGAACTTCGAATGTGTCCAAAGACAGAGATTCCACAATCTCTCTGGACAACCTGTTTTAGTGATCTATCATCTTCACTAGGTAGATTGTTAATTTATGTCTATGCTGGATTTCTCATGCTACAATTTGTGTTCATTGCACCTCATTTTTCTGCTATATATATAGCTGAAAAAAGTTTGGTTCCATCTTCTCTATAACCCCTTTCACTCCTCTGCAAATTGAAGACAACAGTTAATTGGTGTCTTCAGGCTGAACAAAAGTTTTCTCTGCTTCACTCTTTACTTCCCAGACCCCTTGATATCTTAGTTGCATTCCACTGGTCTTACTTTAATATGTACAAGGAAGATCATGATTGGACAGAGCACCCCCAAACACAATTTCATAAGTGGTAAATAGAGGGGAATAATCACTTTCCTTGTTTATTATATGCTGTTGCTAATGTAGTCCAGGATTTTGTTGGTCTGTTGGAAACAGAGCGGACTCCTGTTTAGTTTGCTATCCATGATGCTTGCTGGTCTAACTAGGTTTCCATATTGTAAACTTTGTACTTTATTCATCCAATCCATATCTTTGTACAAGGGAACTATGGAAGACTGACTGCCCATAAGGACTTGCTAGAATCATCCACCTTACACATACCCAACGCAGAGCTCAGTCAAATGTTCCTCATTGAGCTAAGTATTCATCCACTCCTGATATGGCTGCCTTTTATCTTGCACAATGACGTGACCTGCTTTTCTACTTTTAGGAGGTTGTCTTTGAAAGCCAACCAACTTCTCTAGGCCCCTTGGACAGCACGAGTTAGCTGGAATCAAATGTCTCTGAGTCTAGGGTCATTATTCTCCTACTTGCTGCCCTCATTTCTTCTAGGTCTTTAAGTTCTACCACTTCTTTGCCATTGCAACCAATGCACCCAAAAACTTTCATCTTCCTTATATGTGAGCTGAGGGTCCCCCAAGCTGGCTAGTCCAACATTAACACCTCAAAAATTCCCCTAACACTGTTTTCCCAGTTGTTTGCAGAAGACTTTATAAAATTCCTCCCATGCACTGGCCAGTGGTTGTCCTTTTAATGGTGTATGAGTGACTAAATGTCATGGAAATGGTACTTATTGGGAAATGTCAGAATGGGACTTAATGTGAAAGTCTCCTGGATTAAGATGCTCACAGATATGTCTCAATAGGGTACTAACCCATTTTAATGGGTTGGCATCTGGACCTGATTCATCTCTCACTGCCTGTGGATAACTGCATCCCTCCATATGGATATACCCTTGATCATGTGTCCTCAGCTTACAGTGATCCCTAAAAATGTGTGCTGGACTGGGTTCAGCTTCTTCTCCCTGCCACCGCTTCATCAGCTATGGTGTTTTAAAACTGTGATAGTAGTGACTTATGTCATTTTACATACATGTGATTAACATAAAAAAATCTGAGAATCATCAAGAGGCAATTAAGTTCTAGCTACACAACCAAGCTGAACAACTTGTGGGCCCTGACTACCATAGATCTGGACATCTGTAGACCATGGATGTCTGTGAGGCTAGGTACATTTTTTGACAATTTCACTCCTAGGGTCAGTGTCTCAGTTTTGTAGAAACTCTGCTTTAGGCACTCTGGATTTTAACCCTATTTTTTGATCCTTTGAATAGTAAATGAAGACACTATTTTTTTTTTCAGGGACAATATTTTTTATATTAACATGGTTCTACAAAATAATGACATCGTGATACATCATCTGTACTTATTCTCTCTTGAATCTTCAGATCAGTTGGGCTAAATTAACCTTAAACCAAGGGCACCTTTCTGCCTTGAAAGTCCAACTTAATACCTCTTTTTTGTGGATCAATATCAATGCTAATGATGACAAACAAATACAAGACATTTGATTTGACTGCTCTGCTGCATTATTTTTCAGTAATATTGCCTTAAACTCGAACATGGACCGATATTAAAGGAACCGTCTTTTAATTTAGTTATCTCTGCATTAATTCTTCAGTGCTAATAGGAACTAATGGTAGTCAGAGACTATTTTCGTCGGGGGAAATAAGAAGTCCAGATGCTGAATGCAGACAGAGAAATATCCTGCTAGCTGAGAAACTGCTTTTTATATAGCATCATGTCTCATAGTCAGGATACATTTAAAGCAGGAGTTTTGTATCTTGGGTTGACATTACATTAGCAGTGCCTCAGCTCACATGCAGCGATGAGTTAGTCATGCACCTATTTTTGTCAGTGTTGTGGTGTTGTATTTTTGAGCATGACTCACCCATGCAATCTCTTTCTGGACTGAAGTTGCTGTATTACTTTGTAATTTTCATTAGAACTGGCGATATGAGATATAAGTGAGTCAAATCATGAGGGTTTTTTTTCCCTCATAAGTGTGTATTTTTGATATTTTTTTGATATGCTGTGTGTAGAACATGTAATAGTAATTTTGACAAGTTCCAGCATCTGCAGGTAATATTGGTGTAGCTGTTAGAGTTCAAGGATTTAAGCAAGGTAAGATTTGTAGCTAGTGATAATATCTGTTTTTAGAGGGAATGATACAGCTAGGAGGACTAGGCACACAAGCTGCTCTTCTTGTCTAAATGCAAGCTAAGCACAGAGTTTAAATGAATGTGTATCAATGAGACAATCTGTGGAGAGGGAGAGACAAGTAGTTTTATATTCCAGGCAGTAAATGCCTACTTTTTTCTTCTCTTTTCTACATAACAACAACCTTATTTTCCAGAATAAAGTTCTGGAAAAAGGAAAATTGACAATTTCCTTATTAAAAGTTGATGAATTTTAATTGTTTCATATTACAGACCTAAGTCAAAGATCCCTGAGGAGAAAGCCACATAGAGAAACACAGTGGATATAAAGCAAGTCAAAGTTATTTCAGCAACAGTTATACATCAGAAACTGCAGAAAGTAGAAAAGATACCAAGTCGAGATGCAGAGCATAATGTTCTTATACCTTAAACTAAGCCAACCCATAGAACAATTATGTATACGCTACTTGACTTGCCTCTTCTGTATATCAAACATGGGGTCAGTTTTGCAGGACTTTTTTATTCAGAAATGAGGTTGTGTGTGGCAATCTTTTTACAATGGATACTGAATTGCCATTGTACGGTTGAGATTGTCTTCTGTTGACTTCAGTGTTCTGAAGACAGCTCTCAAAAGCTTAATAAACTTACTATATTACTTATGTAAAAAGTTCCAACATGTGGATTGTTGAAGAAATCCCCATCTATGTCATTACCTAATGACAGTCATTTGGCAGCCTTTTGAAAAAGAAAAACAAGAGATGGTGAATAGTGCACTTGTCCTTAATTCATCAAGTCAGCATATTAATGTGATTTGGGTCAAGTTAGCCGTTGCTCAGCCAAGCATTCACAGCCTCAATAAACCCTAGGAGTAGTCAGAGAAATTGGGGAAGCCTGTAAGAAAGTTTAGTTTGGCAAATAAGTGAAGACCCAAATAAAGCAAAACTCCAAGCGGAGGCCTTCTCCAGCAGTTTATATGACAGGGAGAGTGAGCAGGGGAGTTAGGTTATGGCAAGTCATGAAATCAGCAAGGGGCAACAGTTAGCCCCACTAAGAGAGCTCTGAGGCAGGAAACAGGAAAGACTGTTAAGTTTCTTGACCTGTTTTCAGCGTTCCTCTTCAATGAGCTCATAGACCAATAATCTCATAGGTCTGTTAACAGTGAAAGACAGAAGTTTTTGCTTCTCAAGTTAGGGGCTCTAGTTTCTTTCATGTGTGTTCAACATTTTTATCAGCCTTAGTGAAACTTTCATTCATATGAGATTAAGACAACTGGCTCTCACTCAAGTTTCCCATGTAATCAGACAGATATAATTCTGTTCTTGTGTTAAGGATGGATGGATAGAGTGCTACATGCTGTCTTACTGCCTGGCAAAACCATTTCTTTTCCAGTAATCTGAAGAGATTAAACACAAATAAGAAAGAGACAGTGAACGTCTTAAAAAACCCAACAAACCAAACTACAAAAGCTGTTACAAAAAACTAGAATAACATTAAAATCTTCTGCTTATTTTATCAAATGCATCTGTTCTAAACAGCAGTTATTGCACAGGTGTTCTCCATTCCCTCCAGGGAGGGAGACGGCAAGGTAGGAATAGCTCCGAGAATTAATAGTGAAGTAATTAAACTTTGACTTTCAGATTCCTACAGCAGAAGAAATCTTTGCCTCTATGGAGGCCAGTCTATGGAGCAGGCTATCTATTTTTATTGTGGCTGGTAACAAAGTCATTATGAAATGTTTTTGCATAAAAGGTAAATAGTTCATCCATACAGAAGGTGTTTCATTAAGGTGAGGAACAGGAGATTGCAAATTGTGGAGGATTTTATTACATTTCTTTGCCTATAAGAGCAGTAAACACCTTGCCAACTGGAGTACTCTTCTCATGGGCTTTTATGACTTGTATTACACTACTTCCTGGTCTCCTAGTCTTGTCATGCCAGATGATGAACAAGTAAAGAATAACACCTTTGTAGCCATGTCCCCTTAATATTTATTGGAGGGACAGTCTCAAACCTATGAGACAGTCCCTTGGGAGCACAGTGACCCGGAACATGGTGAAGAGGAGTGTGGCACGTTATTGTCATAGTGCAGTTTGAGTGGCAAGGAAGCTATGATGTCATTGCCATCACAGAAACGTGGTGATATGACTCATATAAGTGGAGTACATCTATGGTGGAGTACAAACTCTTCAGGTGGGACAGGAAGGGTAGGAAAGGAGGTGGGGTAGGTTGTAGAGAGGAGGGAGCTGGCCTCTTCTCCCAAGTGACAGGGGACAGGACAAGAAGGAATGGCCTCAAGCTCCGCCAGGGGAGGTTTAGGCTGGACATTAGGAAAATATTTTTCATGGAAAGGATCAGTGGGCACTGGAACAGGCTGCGCAGGGAGGTGTTTGAATTGCCTTCACTGGAGGTGATTAAGGAATGGAGGACGAGGTGCTGAGGGGCATGGTTTAGTGTTTGATAGGGATGGTTGGACTCGATGATCCAGTTGGTCTTTTCCAACCTAGTGATTCTATGATTCTGTCATTCTGTTATTTGTGTAAAACACAAGATTCTTGTATTCTTTGACAACAGTCTGAGCTGCAAAGAAACATTATTTTATCCTGAGCTAGAATTGGTTTTTCCTTAGATAACGTCAACATCCATCTGTCTGAATCAGCAAGAAAACTGTTGCTGAGTTCTCCAGCATACTAGAATAATGAATGCAGATTAGTGTCCAAAGAAATACAGTAATAATGCCTCCTTTCCCCAGGCTGAAAGACCTCAGTTCCCTCAGCAGCCTCTCATAAGAATTGTAGTGATGCATAGGATAGTTGTGTCCCAAGTGTGAGACTTGGCATTCGGCCTTGTTGAACCTCATATCATTGGTTGCAACCCATTGATCTAACCTGTCCAGATCCCTCTACAGATTATTCCTATCCTTATGCAGATTAACACTTCTGCCCAGGTTAGTGTTATCTGCAAACTTACTAAGGGTACACTCAATGCCCCTATCCAGATCACCGATAAAGATACTGAGCAGAACTGGACCCAGTACTGAATCCTGGGGAACACCATCTGTGNTTATGCAGATTAACACTTCTGCCCAGGTTAGTGTTATCTGCAAACTTACTAAGGGTACACTCAATGCCCCTATCCAGATCACCGATAAAGATACTGAGCAGAACTGGACCCTGTACTGAATCCTGGGGAACACCATCTGTGACTGGCCTCCAAATGGATTTAACTCCATTTACCATCACAGATTGGACCTGACCATCAAATGGGATTTTTATCCAGCAGAGGGTGTGCCTGTACACACCAATGGCAGCCAGTTTCTCAAGCAGCATATGGTGAGAAGTGGTGTCAAAGGCTTTACTAACATCCAGGTACATTACATCAACAGCCTTTATTTTTATTCCACTAGCAGGTAACCTTGTCACAGAAGTTCTTCAGGGAAGATGTCAACTTCTTTTAACTTCCCTTTAATCTGCATTGCTCCAAGAACCACCACATGTTCACGCTTTTTCTCTTTTTAGTGTGCAGAAAATTTATTATGACAGTAACTGGATTAAAGATAAAGGTCAATTAAGTTAAGCCTTATAATCATAACTTTAGTAGCTTTTTTTAAAATCTCAGAAAAGGAACGTGCACCAGGTCATAATCTGAAATACTTTAGTGATACAGAGCATTATGTAATATTCAACCAGATCCTGAAGATCATCTCCCTGTGGTTCCTCCTGAGTACAGTTCTCAGAAGCACTGAATGCCTTCAGCTGCCCTGGAAGAAGTGTTTCATTTTTATCCAAGAATAATGTAGCTTGAGAAATGGTTGCATCAAGAAAGCATCAGATACTCAGTATTTATGAGAATTCCAGTGTTCAGGAGCAAAACCTGGGGATATAGATTTCTGGTGTTACATTGTAGAAAAATAAAGCAAAGGAGATGGATATGGCTAAAGACACTGTGGTAATTTGCTAATCAGCAGATAAACAGAGGAAGTGTAATTTTGGGGACACTGACTCTTCTGAAGCTTTGTGGTTTCATCCAGATGAATGTCTGGCCTAAACTTGGCTACATGTTAAAAAAAGCAGATCTAATTTTTTTGGCCTATGATATCTAAGAAATTGCTCAGCAGAAACATGAAAGCCTGCGTGAGCTGAACTGAGAAGCAACAGGACATTGTGCAAGAAATAGTTGAGTCAAGAAGGTGACCAGGGAATAACATTTTCCATTACATTGATCAAAAGTAGAAAACTCAACTGCTGGGTATTTTTTTTTACTATCTATATGTTCTCCTACATTTTGCAGAAAGGCACTGTCTATATATAGATGTAGATGTATATAATTTTATATATCTATATATAGATGTAGATGTATATATAGATGTATATAATTTTTCATTTCTTATGCAAATATTAGCAAACTGAACCATGAGGCTAAGTTCATCCTGTTCAGCACTTTTGAAAGAACATACAACTTCGAAGAGCTTCTGGTGGTTCAGGGACTTTACTTCCACAGACTTCAGCAGAGTTTAAAATTAGCTTCAATACAAATGGTCCTTTCAATAGACTCTCACTGATTGTGACAATGAAATCAAGTTTTCAGAAAGCACACCATTAGCGAGTAAACTTTACCAGTTCCCAAGGAGTCTTAAATAAGATGGGTACTAATTTTAGATTATTAAAAAAAATCATTGAGGAATAATCTTTTTAGTAGACATAGGAGAAGACAGTTTACTTTATTTTACTAATGACTCAGAGAAAATGTTGATGTATAGTAATCTGTTTCCAGAGAAAAGGAATTATTCTGTTTGATGCTAGGTTTTGGAAATCAACCACTTTTATCTCTTTCTGTTTCCATGTCCCCACAGTGATTACCTTAGCCAGTCTCTGATGCTGGGTGTGTAGCCCTGGATGTTGATTAGCTTTTGAGTGCTACACAAAAAAAGAAGCTTATAACTAGCAACTCTTATAAACCTCCAAAGTGGACTTCAATACTGAGTCACTTCACTGTAAGTGCCTTCAAGAACATCAGTCAATGGCAATTTTTTTGTGCAAGATGCGTATCTAACAGTTAGCAGCAGCACTGAGATCACAAAGCTATAGACAATAAACCAAAAACTTAAAAAAAAAAAGTTCTACTTCCAAAATAACTAGGCTTCCAGGTCACAGATGCAGCTACTATTTTTTTGGAAATGCAGTTCTACTTACTCCAAGTCAACACATACCCTTTCATTATGACAGTATTCTCCTCACATGGAGGAGCATTTCTGACTCACTGATTTAGCTTTCAATCCCCTCCACAACTGGAATATCCTTACCTTATATTGTACCCATTGATTTTTGTGAAGTCTAAATTATTTTGTTAAAATAAGTTTGTATTACTTTTTTAATTTCACCTTTTCTAATTTATGCATGATTTAATAAAAGACTAGAGAAGAGGGCTTTTTTTTTAAATAATAAAAAAAAAACCACAAACAATTTTACAAGGATATTGAAGAATAAATTTCATAACAGAAGATGCTACTGCTCTGAGATTTGCTGGGCTAGGAAGAATACATTAAACCAAGAAACTGCCATGATTCGAGGGCATGATCTAGCAGTGCACTGTGCAGGGTGCTGGGAATTACACTGAGTATCTCAAACACAACACTGCTTTACATAATGCAGACATATCTTAACTGCATTTTTAATAAACTAGGCACTTAGGTTCTTCAGTCCTCCTGAAAGTGGAGACAAGCCAAGTGGAGTAAAAATTAGTGCTGCAAATGATCCACAGGATTACAAAACTGTCATTATGAAGTTTTATCTTGTTTGAAAGAGCAGGAAATATTTAATCCTGTAATAAGGCCCTTCTTTTGAGGGCCTTGTTTTGTCCCTTCTACAGGAATAAGCCTACTGATTTACAGAAAAAAGTGGAATGGGAACTTGAACCAGCTGTAGTTGTCTCCCATCCTGTTCTGGTGTTCTTTCAGTACAGTCATAACTTTCAGCTGGATTGTGCATGTGTGTGATCTAAGAGAGCCACCAGTACCCCTCAGTCAACATGCAATACCATTCACAATATCTGACACCCTTATGCCAAAGAAAGAGTCTTACGAGTGGCTGATAAGTCTGGTCATGCATTGTTAATCCTTGTTAATATACTTCAGCTTCTGGTTGTTTGTCTAAAGAGTCTCCATTTTCATCTGCCAAAACAGTAAATAGCAAGTAGCAAAATGTTTCCCAGGTGATATTCGTGAAATCACTTTTCTTTTTTTTTCCCATTAACAAGTCAGTTTAACTGCAGAGCATACTGCTTTTTGACCTGATCCTCTTTGACCTCCTATGGGTAACTCAGCGTTTTCCTTCAGCTTAAAAAAGTTTATGATTAATTGTTTCTGTGGAGTAAATGACTGAACACCTAATATTTTTAACAAACCCAAGCTGCTTCCCAGTGACATTTCCAAGTTAAGGGTTTGTTTCTTTTCTAAATGGTACAATGTCAGCTCAAGTTTTTACAGTGAGAGTCTGGGCAAGCTGATGCCAGTGTTGGTAGCCATGCTGTTTCTTGGCATTCCTCAAGCATTACTCTGTCTGTCAAGGCCACAAGAACAGTTTCCATCTGGGAGACATGAGCAGATAATGGGTTAAAGATGCTCCATAAGAAGATTAGAGATGTGAGAATGAAAACAAGTGCTTTGGTTATTTACAGATTTTGAAACAGTACAAACCTTTTTTGCCCACAGCGTGGCTTCTGTTGCCTATTTCATTCTGTTATTTAACAACTAACTTCTTGAAACACGTGAACTGCTCTGTAGATTCTAATGGACTTTAGGCACTTGATATTTTAAACTGTTTTAAAGTATAGAAAATAATGCACAAAATAACTTATTACTCAGTAGCTTCAGGAACCCTCAGTGGACAGGTGGAATAAATGCAGCCAGTGTGACACTGCATGGGTTCAATAAGTGAGTTTTCTTTGTCTTAGGGCCACGTGATCTGTGCAAACCAAACTGGGTTTCTCAGTTTGGTTGCTGTTGGGTAGAGGATTGTGGCATAAGTGGACCTGATGTCAGGGCAGAGAAGATAAGAATATTCTGGACAGGATAAGAAACCAATCTTCGGGGAAAAGGATTACATTAGACTTCAATAAAGTCTGATTTTTGCACACCTGAGTGATTTTATAAAAATGTATTCTTGAACTTGCCATCCAAAAGGATATGAGTATAAAGGCTCTGCCTATTAAGTGTATGTATATATGCCAGTATGTATTCATAAAAAATGTAACTTCAGAACTAATGCTGACAATCTTAAAATGCTATTTATACAAATATAACTTGAAGTAGTATGAAACTGCACACTTGTATCTTCATATAAATACAAATAATGCTCAGTTTATCATTATTTCATCTCTCTCTGGAGTGATTTTAAAACATTTACTGCTTCTGGAATTGCATCAAAAGTAATTTCTTCTTTTATGGAAATCTTTATTATAAAGGGTATGGTCAGTCTTGTAAATATATGTATTCACACATGCCCAGTACCTGACCTGCTCATTCCTGTAAGACACCATTTTCCTTCTTCCTTGATGAAAGTCTTGCTTTCAATGATGTATTTAGTTGTGTTCAGCAGTTACTTGGGGTATTCATGAACACAGTAAATCCAAAAAATTTGTACAGAGCTGTTTCTGGGGGATGAAAATAGTGATTTCCAGAAGAGTCATAAAATTTTAAGTACCTTTTGTATGTCTCTTAGATTGGTACCATCTATTAAAATTACCCAGAGGTTCCATTACAAAATCACTTTTCTGTTGCTTATAACTTTGCCAAACTTTAACTATTTGGCCTGAAATTTTGCATACTGGTTATACGCCTCAGGCTGAATCTTTCTGGAAAATTTCAGTCAGAATTACGATTTCCAAGAAAAAAATTAGGGGAAAATACATCATTCTGTCCATATCAAAATACTCTGGTTACCTCTTTAGTGTGAAATTTTAATGATTTGAAACAGAAACATACAATTTGGAAGAGGTGACTGAGGTGTCCAGTCTGTGTTATTTGTTGTTGACATGGAACTGCATCTTGAATAAATTAAGAATCTTTTGAGAGAAAACAAAAAAATGTAAAAAAAAAAAATCCCAGTTTGAGAATGCTAAGTAGATAATTACTAAAATTCTGAAGTCATAGTTCTGAAAGACTTCAAAGCAGGCTGACCAAGATATCAGCTTGTGGTGAACTGGGGTTTTTTTTTCGGTTTTGGGTGTTTTTTTTTTCAGTAGATCAAGTCAGGGACTCCTTCTAGAGGAAAAATCCTGAACTCTTTATCTCACTGGAAAGCTGGTAGGCTCTCTTTCTGATTTATATATTGTGCATATCATAATCCATTTGAGTGACAATATGTCAGAATTCATCTTCTCACCTATGACAGAAAGTGCCATCCTGGGCTCGAGACTCTGCATTAATCTCATTTCCAAAGACAAAAGTTAATGAAATCTTTCAATTCTTTATTTTTTCTCTTAAGAGTGTATGGTACTTATCTTGGCTAGAGTAGCATACTACTCTGATGATGGAAGCACTTCATTAATGCTGGAAGAATTCATGTCAAATGAAGGAGTTAGAAGCCCTGAGATCCATGATTGATAAACCACTCCTGTGTGCAGGAGGTTAAACTGCTAAATCAGGATTAGTGCAGTTCAGCTGCTGAAATCTGTTCCTTCACAGCCTCTGCTGTGTTGAACATAGAAGAGTAAACAAACTTACTTCAGCAACTGAAGGCATGAATAGTATAGTTTATGTTAGAATGGACCTTGGGGTCATCTGGTTCAAACCCCGGTTCAAAGCATGTGCTAGTAGAAACTTAGGAAACCAAATTAGATCCTTATGCAGAAAACAAACCAAAACTTTTTTAGACATTTTAACTAAATAATGTTTTTCTTATAAGAAATTACTCCCTTCACAGGAAAAACACATATTTGAGGTCAATAGATCTGTTTATATCTTACTTCCTATGACAAAAAACAATGAGGGAGGAATTAGTATAATAATACAAGAAACATGAAGTGTGAGATTCTTGAAAGCAGTTGTTCAACAATTTTCAAAGTGGCTTTAAACCTTGCCAAGTTAATTGCCGTAGTAGCTGGGTTGGTTAGAGCAAAGACTATTGGAAATGGAGTCTTATTATTGTACGTATGGGTCAAATGAGGGCAAGTCTCAGCTGATCTCTGAACTGAGAGGTTAAATGTTTGACCTGAACAGATTGTCAGGAAGGAGAAGAGGGCAATAGAGGCAAAAAGAGCTGCTGGGTTAAGCAGCAATAGTTAAACCATACTTTTCCACACAGTTGCATAAACATAAACAATATAAAAGAAACTGAGAACTCTGTTCTAATGTATCATAAATTGACGTCTGAGGAAAAGTCGTTTAACAGACACAGACACTATTTTTGAGAAGCTGATCATAGTAGCCATATGTTCTACCCAATGAGATGCCTTTTTGCAACTTAAAATTCCTTCACTAATATTTGCTTCTGTTTTGTGTCATGAGAATGTTTGCAGTAGTATGTAAAGCATCAAAATAGTGGAATATAAATGTCATGACAAATGAGTTTTCAAAAAAATTGAACTGTTAACAATGGCTAATAAACAAATTTCACGTATGAGTGGCCAGCTGGTCCACTTAGCAAAGATGGGATAGCTTAAAAACCACACTCATTTATACCGACCATACTTTAAAAATATACAAATACAGTGTGCTTAAAAGCGGAAATAAACATGGAAGTCTATGCTTGGAATTTCCCAAGCTACTTTTGTATCGGTCAGACATAAATAAAACTGTGTGGCCCATGTTTTTAGTCTGGGACTATGTTATTAACATCAGGGGGTACTTTGAACACTGGGTGTTGGACTGCTATGATGAGATCAATCTCGTCTAAATAGCTATCTAAGAAGTATCCATTGAGCCTAGGATAATCCTTTTGGCATTCTCTACCACTCCAAAGAGCAAGCCCGTTAAAGAACCTCGGGGAGTTTATAGTGACCCCCACTGAGTTCTAATGAGTATCTGAGACCATGGACCTTAGATGTAGACTTTTAAAGCCACATAAAATGAAAATTAATCTGAATCTACAAGATGTTTTTTCCTTTGGATTCACAGAGACTTACAGAACGATGCCCCAAACTTGAAAATCTACTTTGCTTTTACAAAAGAATATAATTTTACATATTAATATAGTCTGCTATAAAGTTCCTTGGGTCCATAGTCTGGACCCAAAGCCTGGTTCATAAATGTAATTAGTCTTGGTTAAAGTATTGCCTTTAGAAATGAGAAGAAGAATACATGTAATTTGTTAAGAAAAGGTTAAGAAAATGTTAAGAAAAGGCAGAAATTCTGTACAGTTGAAATCTTTCTGGGTAGAAAAATCTAAAAATCTCTGTTGGCCATGAAATGTCACTTGTTCACAGTACTAAGTTAAATTTCTGTTGAAATTGATATTACATTGTAGGTTTCTTGCTCTACATCATGGCTTCAGGATTTTATTTGAAATTTTTGCATGTACTCTAAGGCCATAACCATAAACTTCATTTTACAGATCTTTAAGTGTTTCACCCCTTCACAGATATCTCTATGAAAGAAATAGATTCCCTGTGTTCACTGATATTCATAACTAGTATTTCCATTACACAGGAGACAACAATAAAATAAAACTGAGAGGCTAAATTTTTGTTAGTCTATTAATCCTCAATGCTACACTACAGAATACTGTTTTAGAATTGTATCTTGAGTAATTTTATTCTCAAACTCTCTATCTAGTACTGATACTTGAAAAGTACAATTAAATTACAGGATGAGAATGACAAATATTGCAGTTGTTGGTTCTTTTGGATTTGTTTAAGGAATATTTGACATTTTAATTTATTTGAATTTCATATTGGTCCGTATTATAGCATGAAATGCCTCCATACCTGGGACAGGTCATAATTAAACCTTCCTAGAAAAGAAAGCAAATATTTAATATTAAAAAGTCAAATTATAAGCCTAATCACAGCGGCAAACATATGTTTATATTTGTTTGAAAGACAAGCAGAAGTTTGGGGTTTTTTTATAAAAGGTACACCTACCTCCCTGTATGTTTATGTGAACAGCCAGCCCACTTCTGAAGGACAAGCTGCATGCTCAGAGATGTGTGCATCACTGTTCCCTGTATTCCAGGGAAATCCAAATATCACTATCTAATTTCTGTACTGATCCATTATTCCAGAACAATGTAGTCACCAATGCTTTGTTTGAACAAATTACCTACTTGGTACAAACTGTTCTTTGTAGTCAAAAGACTAGTAATGAAAGTATCACACTGGATACTACATAAGCATGAAATAAGAGGACCTATATACCTCAGAGAGTTTTGAATCTAATTGTGAGCCATGAGAAAACAAACCTGTAGAAAGTGGAATGGAATTTAAACTATAGACCAATAGCACAAGCAAGGGGCTAAGTACATAAGTGGCCAAGCATTTCCAAACTTTCCTCTGAACATGGTGGCCCACATGAGCCCTAGAAGCATTCTGGAGGAAAATAATGTGAGACCCTTCCAAGTGCAAGGGGTAACCTTGAGAAATAACATGCATGTTCTTCTTTGGAAACATAGCAACATTCAACTATGCACAGATACAACAACTAGGACCTGAAAAATACAGTGAATTAGTAATCTTGCATTTAATGTGATGTAGAAGGGAAGAATTGCAGAGGGAGCTGTGAGAGGGTGGTACAGGTAACAGATGGCTGAGAGATAGGGTAACCACTGCATTTTCATCTGCCAAGAGAAAAATGAAAAACTCACCAGGCGGAAAGAGTCTGGGTGAAAGTTACAGGTTGCAGATGTAGAAGAAAGATCATCTTTGTGGTAGCACAAGGAAAGAAACTTAGACATACTCTGTATGTGAGAACCCAAAGTGAGCTTAAATGGACGAGATTTTGCATTATGTGTGAACCTGCAATTATTGTTTAGAGAATAATTTCTGTCCAGAAATTTATCAGGTTTTATTCACTGCTACCAGCAGGGCAGGCTTTATCATCTGTAGGATGATATTTGTGGTGCATTTCAAAGTAGAAACATGATGTTTTGGGAAACAACATAGAAGAATATTAGGGCCCATGTGTAAGTGCATGACAGAATATTTTCAAGCCTTGACAAGAAAACTTTTTTGGAGATAGATAGTAATAAGTAAAAGGTTTGGGGAGTATTTTTTGTCACGTGTTCATTCATGGCTAAGGTAATGGAAATTTCAGTATTTTTAAACCAGGCAACAATTAGTCTATCTGAATTACCTTCTGCAGACTTACTCATTTTTGGACACAAATTCACTAACAACATTTTCTGGAATCATGTTGTCTCTGTGTAAGAACAGATGTAAGGTAGTGCCTAAATTTCCTTACCTGGAAAACCAGTTGGCTTTCTCATCTGGAGAACAAGTAGAAGGTAGCTTCCAGGTAGATCTGTTGATTAAGGAATTTGGGCTGGGCTCAAGTGTAATTTTAGCCTTAGGCTAAGATGACAGCACAAGTGCAATGCAGCCAGAACTAGACGCTGATGTCAGAACAGTGTTCATTAACTTGCTCATGCTGGATGCTTTCCTTGCTCAGTCTGCTCTATGGTTTGGTCTACCAGTGCATTACCATATTTGCAAAACCAGTACAACTTCATGAA
The DNA here is from genome assembly GCA_013389865.1 of Piaya cayana. Taxonomy (NCBI): domain Eukaryota; kingdom Metazoa; phylum Chordata; class Aves; order Cuculiformes; family Coccyzidae; genus Piaya; species Piaya cayana. Next base: position 8,406 of record WAAB01004441.1, on the reverse strand, counting down.
AAAAATTGGCATAACACAGTAAGGAACAGGAGGCTCTTATCTATGCACATTAACAGTTACTATTTTTTCATTAGTCTGTTTGTTGATAATAAAAAATATGTAAATGCAAAATGCACTCTGAAGCTGAGGAACTTCCTGAAATGCCTGTGAGACACACAAGAGTCCAAAACAATAGAATGCTGTACAGCAGAGATATTATGGTATTCTCACTCTTTTTAAGTATCAGGGATACTAACTGGTCTGCAAATGGTTTGTGAAGGAGGGTTTTAATTATATTTCTCAGCTTCCAGGCTATAACTGCTACGTAGTACTGATTCTCTCTACTAATTTGAATTTTGAAAGCAGTCTGATTTCTCAGGAGAATTTGCATGTATAACAATAGCAAGGAAATTATACCCTTTGCTGTCAATCCAGTTGTCCCCAAATCCTCCTTTTCATACACTTCATGAAATTATGTTACCTTTTTTTTGAGGAAAAATAAATAGTGATGCAGTTATGGGCCATGTTCAAGAATGCTTTGACATATTTAGGGCTTGACTCTCATTTCAGTTATAAATCATAAATGAAATTACTTTTTAGTCATAAGCACTGAACCTTTTATTTCAATATTAGCATTTTTAAATGAACTCTGTGTAATGCTCTTTTGAAAGAGAACCCACAGATTAAGATTTACATTTTAACCATGATGATCACCTGAGATGCTAGTAGCAGCATTTTGTATTTTTCATGAAATATTACCCCAAATGGTCAATTTTCTAAACAAGAGGCAGACTAAAAAATCTTAGGGACATTATTTTGATTTAATTACAACCCATAATTTCCCAGTGCAAATTCTAGCAGTATCAACTGATGTAATGCTCCACTTTTCCTGCAGCTCAAACCAGGGGAGAACTGGTAACAAATGCAGTCAGAGAAGGCAGCTCAGACAGCAGCAACCATGACATGACCAAGTCCTGGGTCAGTATGAAGGCTGGGAAGGGAGGCAGCAGACTAGGAGAGTAGAATTTGGTTTATTTGGGAATTGCGAGGCAAAATGGTGCCGTGAGGGGAAAATGTGTCCAAGAGAACTGGCTGATTTTTAAAGAAAGCTGGGAGCCCAGAAACAAACTACCCTGTTGTGCAGCAAGATGGGAAATTTCAGCAGATGATCTCCTAAGCAAAGCAAGGTCCTCTTAGCTCCTCTGTGAAAGCATTCTCACCACTGCCTCCATGAAGGGGAGTTAAGAAAATGTTAGTCAAATTCTTCCCAGTAGTGGTAAGAAGAGGAAGTTACCACAAACTGTGCTGTAAGGGCTCAGACTGACTAGAAGGAGAAACTTTTTTAACTAAGTGAGTAGCACAGCCCTGGAATAAGTACCTAGAGAGGAGGTTGTATTATCCATCCCTGAAGATTTTCAAGGTCTGAGTAAGCAAAGCTACAGCTGATCTGAGCGAGGTCTACTGTGAGAAAGAGGCTAGAATTGTCAGTACTTCGGTGATTTTAGAAAAATGTTGTAAAAATAAATAAATCAATCATTTCTCCACTGATCTTTTTTTTTGAGTATTGAACCTGGATGAACCAGGGAGCTGCTCAAGGAGGAATTGGAACACCCCTCTGCATCCTTGGCTCTAAATGAGCCTCAGCATGGTGTGCAAGTCTTACAGAACAGCTCCGGAGTGACTGACTGCTCAAGCAGAGCCTGTATTGAGCATGTACAGATGCAGAACTTCAGGCACCATAAGGAACTGTATGGGTAGATTCTGTTTCTTGAAATGGTCGTATAATGATGTGGATTTCTATTTTGTCAGAATCCCCATAGATATATATGTGTTCTGGTGTATCTTGGCCAAAGCTCCTGCAAGGGACAGTGGAATGACTTCAGTTCTGTGACTCAGTCTTCAGGTCTATAAGTCTTAAGCCTCTGAGAAAAAAACTCCAACCCTTTAGTAAAGCAAACAACAGTAATGACTGTGTATTTACTTATTAAGAACACTTTCAAAGGTAAAATCTTTCACAGAAGTTTAACAGAATTTTAACATTAAAAATATACTGTTACCTTTTGAAAAATCCATTGTAATTGGAGTTTCTCTCACTTGACATGTTAACATTTTTCTCCATTCAGTTTCTAATTTTTGACTGAACATTCCTTCATTATTTGCAGTACTTACTAATTAAGTGCTATCTGCAAACTTGGAAGCCTTTGCTTTCCACATCTCTGTCTACATTATATTTGTGTAAATATTTCAAATTTGAAACTCTAACAGCGACTCCTGTCATCTTCTGCTACTGACATTTTAGTTTGAATACTTTCTTTTAATGACTACAGTAGATTTCCTACTAATGCAGCCAAATTTATGTTCAAGCATGCCAGTTTTCTTTCTCTCCTCTGACTACAGCAGAGGAGCAGAGTAGCAAGAATCAGCTAGATTTCATGCATTTTTAAAGAATTAATCAAAATGTGATTATGAAGTTATAGTCTTCTTTATGTTTGCTAAGGGTACTGTTTGATTCCAAAATATCTAAAACTGAATTTTTCTCACCTGAAATTGTCTTTTTTTCTCATCTAGTTCACTATTTTGAAAACATTTAAAGACTGTATTTCCCTTTACTTCTAGTTATGCAAAATCGACTATGCCTCTGACTGTATATGCCAAAAATGCACAACCACACATTAAGGATTTAGCAATATTATTTGGAGGAAATACTTTTTTTTTTTTTCTACTTGGAAGTTCCCAGTACTGCAAATGTACATCTTGAAAATTTCGGGTTATGAAAATAATCCTACATCCCATAGCACTCTCTCCTCTGCAAGTGTGCTTGCATATATGCCAACTGGTCCACCAGCCTATCTTTCAAAATACTTCAAGAACCTGTATATCCCTAAGGATCTGTGGTCTCCCAGAAAAGATGCAGTTTTACAGGTGGATTTTCTTTGTGACCTTGTTTCATGTTGAATACCCTTCTTCTGTTTATGCTCCTTCTTCAGTATTTGCCTGTAAATGCACTTTTCTTGGCTACACTTTAACAGTGTGTTTCTGTATTTATATTACTGATGGTTTATAGTAAATATCAAAGTTAGTTTTCTTATTTGAAGCAAGTATTCCTGCTTTTCAGCACAAAGGCATCTAAACTTCATTATTTAGAAATACAGAAAAATTCGCAATCTGCATCAAACAAAAATGGAAATCACTACCTTTAAGAAGAAAGTGAATTATTTTTTATGAAGGATTGACCAATACAGCATTCCACAGGCTATCCTGAAGAACACATGAAACTTATCACTAAAACAATTTCTGAGATGTAAGTGTATATGCATGCTTTATATATTGATGAATATATATATGCAAATAAAAGACTAAAAGATAAAAGGATATTTTTACACAACATTTTGAAGCAAGTGTTGGAGACAAAGTTCATTTAAACTGTTTAACAAATGGNCAATGTAGTATTTTAGTTGCATATTAGTGTTAATACATTATATATATTCACTTAGCCTTTGCCTGCTTTGTTTTTTTGTATTCTCAGCCTCTCTCTCCTTCTCCTTATCTTCCCTGGGTTTTGTACAGGGGGGTGGGGTTTAGAAGTAAGAGGGACTGTGCATACTGTGGTGGTTTTTGGGAGGATTCTTGCTTAAACCATCACAGGAGTCCATGTTAAACGTGTAATATTCTGGCAAGCAAAAGAGACCAATTAAACAATTATTTTCCATAAAAGATCTTTTTAAAAAAACATAACTGTGTTCCTGGAATTGCATTAATATAAATTAAGAATACACTATCAAAAGAAAATACACCTAATTACTCTTCTTTTGAGGAGAGATCTTTACAGCATGTGAATTAATTAGAAATTGTATGAAATATGCTTGTTGCATGGATATCCTTATGTATCTGGAGTTAACTCCAGCTGGAGGCCAATGACAAGTGGGGTTCTACAGGGCTCAGTGTTGGGTCCAGTCCTGTTCAATGTCTTCATCAATTACCTGGATGAAGGCATTGAGAGTACCCTCAGCAAGTTTGCGGATGACACTAAGCTGGCTGGAAGTGTAAATCTGCTGGAGGGTAGGGAGGCTCTGTAAAGGGATCTGAACAGGCTGGACCGCTCAGCTGAGTCCAATGGCATGAAGTTTAACAAGGCCAAATGCCAGGTCCTGCACTTGGAGCACAACAACCCTATGC
>WAAB01004440.1:81126-99128 GCA_013389865.1 Piaya cayana | reverse complement strand
GCAGCATATTCCAATGCCTAACACTTGCCCTTGAGATGGAATCAAGCAAGGCTTTTAAAACAATGACATTGTCAGTTGACTGTATAATAATAATGACAAAAATCTTTCTGCTGTTTCTGCCCATGAAGAATTTAGTTGCCTTATTGGAACAGACTGCCTTTGGGTGTCTTTCTTCAGCCACTTTTAACTGGCTTTCTGCCCCATGGAGCAATGTGCAACTTCCATTATCCTTTATTTAATGGAATATGTTAATTCTTGTCTTTGTCACCACAGAAGAATGTTTCAGGCATGGATGCACGTTTTTGTCACTTCAGCGGTCTAAGAAACAAATACAATAATAGTAGAATGTAGCGATTAAGGCATGGACCCCACGGATGACGTGACAAACGACATTGTTTTGTTGAGTGGATGCAAACCTTATATAGTGTTTCTGTACCCAATCAGCAGCTACCCCACCTATGAGAATCCTGCAGTTACAGCGATAGAGTGCAACCCACTATTTACCACAGTTGTGCCCCTTATCTTCATGTTTTCTGTCTAATGCATTCTTTTCTTATTAACTCACAGGTCTTACTAGAGATTCTAAGGTCTCAACAAGCTATCAAGCACGAGAACACTGGCCGTTTGCTCTATACTTGCTGCTAAATATTGCGGGTATGCCAAGGCATCATTCACTTGTCCTTACATACACACCACAGTGGAATCTTTTATGCCTGCAGTAGAATGCATCAGAAAAATTGCTAGCATCATAGCAGAAGGAGACTGTAATGCTGTAAGTTGGCCACTGTAACCTTTGAGCCTGCCCTAAGGAAGAAAAAGGAAGAAAAAACTGCTATTGGAAATGATGCTTTCGTTCTGCTTTATAGATGTGTTATGATTACTTGCACTGTTGTCACCATTGATTCAGTCTGGTGCTGTGTAGGATTTAAAAAGATTACTTGCATACATTCTGTTTTCAGGAGCATTGCATTCAATTAAAAAAAAAAATAAATACACCATGAAGGTTCTATGTGTGTAAATCAGTATGAGCTTTGACTGTGATTTTGGTTCTGTTTCATATATATAAGTATTTGTGCCTATCTGTCTACACACAATGACGAGTGAGAGCTGGAAAGGTGGTGGCTCTGATAGAAGTTGTCTCAGCCTGTCTGAAAGAGTGAAGGTGAGATTTTCCTAGATTATTTTCAAAGTGGGGATAATGAGTAGAGCATTGTTGATTTTTGCTTTATTCATATACAGAGTACTTGCACTTTGTTGATGCTTTCGTTTCCTATCTGTGAGAATGGATTGAGAACCTCACCATAAAAGATATTTTTTCAAATGTTAATAAGTATATACTTTTAAAGTGTAAATATAATGTAAGTGTTGATGAGAATGGTGTCAAATTGGGTTGGAAAAAATTATCTATCATCTCTAATTACTGCATAGAAACACAGAAGATTACTCAGTGCATATAGTAAATCCTCCATGGTACCACTATATGCATGTAGACTGGGAAAAGCCTTTCATTCTCACCCTGTGCATCTATTCAGATTACTGTCTGAAATACAAAATGTATTTCTTGTGGTATGTTTTATATAGTCTAGACCGTTTTGAAGGGACATCAACATCACAGATAAAATACAAAAAAATTAATAATTCTTAGCTTTTATATATCCCATTCAGTTCACCAATAGGTATCAAAATGCATCAATCTCTGCTTTGCTTGCAGCATGTATTGTCTCTACCATATGCAGTGAGCTTGCAGAACTGCAGAGTATCTTTTTCCGATGAAAATATTTTACTACTGTACCTTCCCACCAAATTCCTGAAAAAGTTACTGTATAGCTTGAGCTTTTTTCCCATCACTGTAGTTGATATGGAGCAATTCTGGCAACAATTCTTAGCCTATACTTAGAAGTATTTCCTTTGGATTACACATTTCTAAGAATATTTGTATACTTTCTTGAAAAAAATGCAGGGGAAAATAGAGAAGATGAAGAAGGTGATATACTTTTTTGCTTTGCTCTAGATTGTACTATAATAAATGGAATTAATGCATTTTTGTTTATTTTCCAGTTTGGGATTCTTACAGCAGGAGGACAAGCACTTAGATTTGGAAGAAATAGACACAGATGAAGAGACATGGGGGGGTAGGTTTTGCTCTCCTGCATATTCAGTATCATTGTTTGTCTTTGAATGCAAGTGTATTGTTTAAAGCACCGTTTTTCCTTTAAAAAAATCTGTTTTTTTTCCTCAGTTCTACTACTAGGAAATTACCCAAATTGTGCAAATTTCCAAAATTAAAGTATTCATTTTCTCACTTGAAGAGGTGATGAGTAGATGATGATGATGATGATGACGATGTAGTAGTTGTTGTAGTAGTAATAATAATAATAGAGATGTTTATTATAGTGTGTCCTGGTAAACAGATTTTTATTTTCAAGATTTTTTCAGAATTACTGAACACTTCTTGTTGTCAACTTTTCTACATTTTTCTACACTTCTGTTTTGTACTGAACTGATGTTGATTACAGAAGAGTTACTTTTCCACAAAGTAACACAGGAGTGGAAATACTTAAAGAAAATGTTGTCCCTACCTATTAAAATTATTTCATCCTAGGCTTAAAATATATGAGACTAATTTTGTATTCAGTGTGAACTTCTTTTAAAATTCCGGTTATGAGAATTTTGAGTTATATTAAACTATTCCATGCATCAATAATAATTTTAGTGCTGCCACCTCTAAAAAGAAAATACAAGACTAGTATCTGTTCTTAGTTGTCTGTTGTAGGTGCTTCTGTAGTCATTATTAGCACCAAAATCAACTGCCTTTTAGTGATTAAATATATTTTCCTTATCTTATACTTTTGACTGCACAAAGAAAACAAGCCACAGTGATTAAGAGATTTGCATAAGGTCACTGAAAGAAGCTGTTACAGAGGAGGACTTTAGTCCTCAGTCCCTTGGTTATTGCCATTTGATTGGTCTGTTGAATCCATTAATGGCTTGATTAGTCTTTCCATTCTGTATAAGCAGAATTCCTATGAAGTCAGAGGGCTTAGAGATTTCTAGTTGATGAATATTTGGAACTTGACTGTAACTCACAAGAAAATAATAAACTAACATAAATCAGGTTTACAGCAGGTATTCTTTCTCCAACCTGGGCATTACAGGAAAGAGGGAGTAAGATAGCAGTCCTGTATCAGGTACAGACACGAAAAATTTCTTGGCAGTGTTCATATGTGCCCATTTTTCCCTTTGTAGGACATTGCTCTGTGTTTATGTCTTAAATTCTTGTAATAGCTATTAAAAAAACCCCAGGGGCTTACTGGTATAAGCTTAAACCCACAATTCAGTCTGGCCGGTTTTACCCCCATGCCCAGCAAGATCATGGTGCAGATTCCTCTGGAAATTCTGCTAATACAGATGGAAAATAAGGAGATGATTGATGCTAGCCAACATGTTTTCATTAAGGGCAAATTGTGCTGGAAGTATGTGTTGGCCTTCTGTGATGAGGCTACAGCGTTGGTGGATAAGGGAAGAATAACTGACATCATCTACATGGACTTGTGCAAAGCATTTGACATTGTCCTGCATGACATTCTTGTCTAAATTGAACAGACACAGATTTGACAGAGGAAAAGTGGAAAAGTAATAGGCTGGACGGTCGCACTCAAAGAGTTATGGTCAGCATCTCAGTGTCCAAGTGGAGAATAGTGATCAGTGGTATCCCCTAGGGTTTGGTGTTGGGACTGATGTTATTTAATGATTTTGTTGCACACTTGGACAGTGGGATTAAGGTACCCTTAGCAAGTTTTCTGTCAGCACATTGCTATATGGCACAGTCAACAAGCTGGAGGGAAGGAATGTTATCCAGAAGGACCTTGAGAAGCTTGAGAGGTAGGCTGTGCAAACCTCATGAAGTTCAACAGGGCCAAGTGCAAGGTCCTGCAAGTGGATTGGGGCAATCCCAAGCATAAATACAGGCTGGACAGAGAGTGGATTGAGAGTAGCCCTGAAGAGAAAGACTTGGGGGTGCTGGTGGATGAGAAGCTCAATATGAGGCAGCAATATGTTCTTGCAGCCCAGAAAGGCAGCCATATCCCAAGCTCCATCAGAAGTGTGACCAGCAGATCAAGGGAGCTGATTCTGCGCCTCTACTCTGCTTTCACAAGACCTCACCTGGAGTCCTGTGTTCAGTTCTGGAGTCCCCATCACAGGAAGGACATGGATCTGATAGAATGAGTCCAGAGAAAGGCCATAAAAATGATAAGAGGACTGGAGCATCTCCCACAGGTTGAGAGACTGGGTTTGTTTAGCTTAAAGAAGTGAAGGCTACAGGGAGACCTTATAGCAGCCTTCCAGTACTTTAAAGGAGGCCTTTAGGAAAGCTGGGAGGGGCTCTTTATCAGAAAGTGTAGTGATAGGATGAAGACTAACAGTTGTAAGCTAAAATGAGGCATATCTAGAATAGATATTAGGAAAAGAATTTTTACTGCAGTGAGGCCCTGGAACAAGTTGCCCAGAGAGATCGTGGAAGCTTCATCCCTGGAGGTGTTCAAGGCTAGGCTGGATGGGGCTTTAGGCAACCTGATCTAGTGGAAATTGTCCCTGCCCATGTCAGGGGTTTTGGAACTGGATGACCTTTCACGTCCCTTCCAATAGAAAGTATTTTATGATTCTGTGATTCTGTGATTCCCTTGTATACAGTGAGAATTTTATTTATCTAGTTCATGGAAATATTGTTAGAAACCTCTACACCAAAGCAGGCCACAAATTTGATGATGATAAATAAGTTGCACAGTAAAATACCAAGCAGGGCAGTGAGGAAGAATGAGTCTGCCAGAGCTTGAGGACAGCTTGCCATTTTCTGGACCATATCAGACCTTGCCTCTCCCCAAGCTTTACAGGAATTTCTATGTATTTGTGTATGTGCAAGAGTAAATGTTAATCACATACATTTAGAAACCTATAGTGAAACAGACTGCATTTGAATAAGATGAGAATTACAAAAATGATCATCTGCTTATACTGTCTGATTAGCACTTTATGCAAACCACCTTTCAGTTAGTGCTTTTTTTTGGTGATCATAAAACCAATAAACATAATGTACCACTACTGTAGATTATCAGTGTGCTAGCCACTTGCTTTTTATGTTATATATGACTTGGCTTTTAATCTCTGCCCTCCTCAGCTTTTCCCAGGAGACAGCACTCCCTGTGCAAACTCATGCAGAGTCTGCCTCAGTGCAGAAAGAAGCTGTATCAACCCCTAAGCAATTAACAGTGCTCACTAGCAACATCAAGGATTTAGATTGTATTTTGTAACATCAAAACCCTGTATAGACAGTGCTAATTATTCCTTCTAAATCCTGTGAGGAAAGTGAACGTACAGATGGGAAACCAACAGCCTGGGTCCTCCAGGGCTTCTTCAGTGGAGATAATTGTTGAGTCAAGATGAAAAGTTTCCCTTTGACTCCTAAATGCAGAAAATAGGGCTTATAATTTGATAGTTGTCTTACTTGTCAAAATCCACAATAGGCTTCATAACAAGAGAGGTATAATTTTACCTGTGTGGAAACCATACCGACAAAATGCAAATTAAAATATAAAATGGTGTCACTTCTATAGTTTGTAATAATAAAGTAATATGAAATAATTCCCTGTTGGCCACCTTAATAAAGAATTAATTCTGAAGAATTCCAGTTAGGTTTTAAGTGAAGTGTGACAAAAATTTGGAAGATGTTCTGTTGCCAGCCTTCTTAAATGCTGCCACCAGTATGTCAGAACAAATGATAGAATTAAGACTTCACATTGGCAAAACAAGCTGGGACACCCAGTGAAAATTGTCATACCTTGCTAGTGTAATTACCACAAGCTTTTATCTCTACTTGGTATTGGCAGCAGTTCAGTATCTCTGTACTTCATTTAGCTTTAAAGGACAGATCAGTTAGCTGAGTCAGCAAGTGCACATTAATACAGTAAGTATTCACACTTAAGGGAAAATCGCTCAAAACAAGTTGGACTTGAGCAAAATCATCAGAGTTCACTGCCCTTTCATCCGGGGAGTTGATTCTTCATGGTATGAAGAGAGGTGCATTTCAAAGTCTCTACTCAGATTTTTGATAACACTAACTGCTATATTACCTCTTTATATGGTGTTCTTGGCAGTAAGCAAGGCTTTCCTGTCGCTAATTAATTACCTCCACAGAGAACATAATTAGCAGCTTAATTAGGATCATCATCCACCAGTGCTGTATTATCAGCCTAAACCAGCTGTGAGGTACTGGCTAGAACTTAAAAAACCTGCAGTTCCTTTGGGAGTTCCTACTGAGAAGAACTATCAATTCCCAGTAAAGGAGTTTCTTGATTAAACATTATCAGAGAAAGCAGCATTTACCCATTAGACTTTTATATGTTGTCACATAGCCAGGATAGAGAGACAAAGCTAATTTCTGGCATGTCTACTGGCAAACAGATTGATCACCACATTCTTATAGGGTGATTGAAGGGAATTTGAAACATTGTTTGCATTACTAACAAATCTTTCTATAGCTGAATTGACATTCTGAGTATGACAAGCACTTCTTGCTAAAGGCAAAAATAAATTTCCTTCTGCTGTCCTAATTTTTAAGAGTTGTCTTTCTGAGCCATTGCCAGACTGTTGCATAACAGTGCTTCCTCCTCATTTTCTCTCTGCAGACTGGTCTGTTGAGGATGTATGTGTGGGAAATCTCTTTGTACAGAAATAATCAGTGTTTATATCAGGAGATGATACAAACCTCCTTATTTTCCTTCCTTCAGTGATGGTATATATTTAGAGTGCAAGTTAGAAACAGTAGCAGAAGATGCCGTTACCTTTAAATGAGCATTCACATCTTTCTTATGTCCTACAAATAAGTTCAACGTGAGTTATGAAAGATTAAAAAAAGCAGTTGCAGAACATGTGAAGACATAGCATAAATGCCTGTGGACCGCACTGTTCTTTTCAGAAAGCTTTCTCATATAACCGATGCAGAATAAGATTAGATGCTCTGCTGAGAACAAGTTCTGAAAGCACATCGATGGCTAGATATAGATATACACAACCAAGAGAGTAGGCATGAAAACTGGGGGCCACTGACATGTGAATCATGAACCAAAAGACAAAAACCCAGAAATTAGATACTCAAGGGAATGAACTCAGCTCTTATTTAAAGAACAGCTCTCCTGGTTTTGAAATAGTACACAATTCCTAGCAGAAAACTAAATGAAGAATTCAGTGATGAAATTTTTATGAAGGCCTAGCAAGGAAATCATTATTTTCAAATGCACATTTACAGGAGGAGAGATCTGTGTGTCTACTGCTGCGATAAAAGTGTGCAGGTAGAGATGAATCACCATTTTTTCCTATTCATGCTGAATCATGTACCCTTTGGTTGATTCCATTAACTAACATTTAAGCAATGCTTAATTTACTCTGAGATTTCAAGAGGAAATGAAGCTACTTAAATGTGGTATAAAAGTAAAGAACATAGTGTATTAGTCAGAAAAAATTCTAGATAGGTTTACAAAATCCTTCAACTAAATCACAAGACGTATAGTCCCCTCAGCTTCCCTCATAAAAATATTATTGAGACAAATAAGATGGACACATCTGTGCTGTAGAAGAGCTGAGTTTGATTAATGTGAAAAGATATTTCTAAACCTAAGGCATATGCTTCTGAGCTGTCACAGAAAGCAGACACCCTGTTCCCAGTAAGAATATTTTGCTTAAGTAAAGGAAAAGTGTTTAAGAAAGTCTGTGTGTTTCTGAACTGTGGACCAAAAGCTGCCCATGGGGAAAGGTTACATGTTCCTGTGTACCAGATACAGGGAAGTCTTCTCAGGTACCTCTTTTTGGAAGGTTCAGGGAGGAACAAATATAAGGAAATATCTGTGGACAAAAGAGTCATCTGGCATTGTAGTGGAGAATATCAGTACTTCTACCAGGTATTTTTAGTTAATGTTTTGGGACAGCCATGTTAAGAAGCTTTGCAAATACCCTTTATGCCCAATGTGCAGGTGATGAAAATCTAGCAAAGAGAATTAAATGAGACTGCCCAGCTAATCAATGGCAAGACCAAGATTCCTTCTGGTATTTCATTAACTCATCCTGCAGACATCTCTGGTCAGGGTCTTCCTTCTTTGTTATGAAAAAGATGAATCTTATCCCAAATGTTCTCTGAGTCAGGAGTGTTTGCATTCAGATTTTTAATTCAGTATCCTCACAAGAGAAGAGCTACCTGTCTATTTTCAACCAAGTCTGACTTTTCCTTAGTATGGTATATTTTATTATTTAGATTTAACATGGGACTGCATGGATCTGTTTTAAAGACAGCTGCCTATATAACAATAGGTACAACACACTTTGACTAACAAGCTTCTCCCTGTGTCTGAGTGATACAGGATTTTACACAGGGTTTTGCTAAATTATACATTGAATGGAAGGGTAAAGCTGCCTATTTATTTTTCAGCAGGATTGTTAGTTCTCACTGAAGGGGTAGAAAAGGCTATGACTTACTGCACCCCCTTTTTTGATAATCCTATTGAGCTCAAGTTCTGAACCTCATCCGTTCCACAGCCATCAGACCAGAAAGCCCAAGAGGTCAGATTTAACTATTTATTTAAACATTGCTGTTTTGGGGTGGGTTTGTTACATAGTGGGGTTATTTACATACTGAGTGTGTGGAACTGCTATGAGTGAACAAATCACATCACTAGATTTTAAATTATTAATGAATTCTTAAATACATTAAGGATTGAGATAAATACTCTTAATAGATACCATTTTATCTTGCACACTGCTACTAAATAATCCTACATTTTCAAAATGTGTACATCAATACTTCAAACTGTGTGGGGGATTTTTTAAATTAGTTGTTGTAACTCATGGAATATTCAAGTAAACTTGCACTTCCTGACCTTTTAACAAATCATTGCTTATGTAGAATGATGGGGCATTTAATTTTCCAGTAATCTCATGATCTTAAACATTCTGCAGTTCTAGTTGGGCTGAATACAGCAACAAGGATGCAGTGAATGATCCCTTTATTGTGACATTTAAAAGAAAAAACAATTTTAGAATATATTGTAATTATAAATAGGTTTTGTCCTCTTGCAAATGCAGAGCAGCAAGGTGCAGGTGAGGATCTGCATTGTCTAGGTCTGATGGGGAGAAGTTTGCATTATGGAGTCCGAGTCTTTTAATCAGACAAACTTTATTTTAGAATTGCCATTTTCCCTCAGAATTTCAGTTCTTTTTGAACTGGAACAGAAGGTGTGGATTGCTCACAGGTTTATTTTAAGTAATTCAATTCCTATCCAAATAGTCAGCATGAGCATTAACTTTTGGGGATGTTTCTATTGCAGAGAATTCTTCACCACTCTTTTCCCTTGCATGATTGTTGTAATAGGAATTGAAGTTAGCTTCCAGCTAAAACGGGCCAGTTTTCATAGTTTCATATGCTTATTAATGTCCTGTGAGACTTAAATCAAGTTTATAAATGACACATGACCAGTGAAGGATTGATGTTATAGCACTGCATGTGGTGCCTCCTTTCCTGAGCTCAATTGTGTTAGTTCTCAATTCTCTTAGTTCTTCACAATGAACTCTTTACTCTATGAAAAACAAGTCTGCTTTGGGAAAAGGTGAGTGTTCTAAAATGACCTTTCAAGCTCTAATACCCATTGTTCTGTGAATAAAAATACTCACTCTTGCCCTGAGGACTGACATAATTCAAGATTTTTGCCTTGAGAAATATCCACTGACACACAGCTCCCCCCACTCCCCCTAGAATGAGGTTTTATCATTTTCTCATTTGATAACTTCTGTATAAAAGCAAAGAAGAAGGAGTGTTGTAGTAGCCTGCAGCATTCATAAAGAATTACATCTGACTTTCTAAACTATAACTCATGAAAAATAGATGAAGATCCCACTGAACACAGCATTCATTTCCAGTTGAAGAAAAGCTGAGTTATGAAAGAAACCAAGAAACTGAGCATTATTGCTTTTGTTAAGGTTTGCTGCATTTTTCAAGGAGAAAGACACGATTTTCACAACTGTTTGTTTGGTACCAGGCTACTCAAGATGAAGGCAGCCTTTCCCCTAAATTAAACACATATTTGTGCCTTCATTTAGAAAATATAAATGTGTCCTGATGTTTAGAGCTGTCAAGACTGTATAGGTCCATTTAAAAATCCCTTAGTGCTTCAAATTACCATTGCCTTTATAATTAAGTCTTACATTGCTCTTGGTAGGGCTTGTTTAGGAAGAGAAGATTTCACCTGGAATAGAATCATAGAATCGTTTAGGTTTGAAAAGACCCTTAGGATCATTGAGTCCAACTGTAAATTTAACACTGCCAAGTCCACCACTAAACCATTTCCCCAAGTGCCACATATACAGGTCTTTTAATATCTCCAAATATGGTGACTCAACCACATTTGTGGGTAGCCATTCCAATGCTTGACAACCCTTTCAGTGATGAATTTTTTCCTAATATCCAATTTAAACCTCAGCTGGCCCAATATGAGGCTATTTCCTCTTGTCCTATCACTTGCTACTTGGGAAAAGGGACTGACACCCACCTCACTAACTCCTTCCATGTCTCCCTTCAGCCTTCTTTTCTCCAGACTAAACAGCCTTAGTTCCTTCAGCCAGTTCTCAGAGGACTTGTTCTGCAGAGCCTTTACCAGCTTCCTTGCTTTTCTTTGGATGGTGACTTTCTTGTAGTGAGGAGCCCAAAACTGAACACAGTATTCAAGGGATGTATTCACTCACTAGTTCCAAGAAAAGGGGGATGATGACTTCCCAGTTCCTGCTGGTCACAAGCCAGGATGCTATTGGCTGTCTTAGCCACCGGGGCACACCACCAGCTCATATTCAGTGCCTCCAGGTTCTTCTCCACCAGGCAGCTTTCCAGCCACTCTTCCCCAAACCTGTAGCATTTCATGGAGCTGTAGTGACCAAAGTGCAGGACCCAGCACTTAGCCATGTTGAACTCCAGACAATGGGTTTCATCCTATCAGTTCAGTTTGTCCACATCCCTCTGCAAAGCCCTCCTGCCCTCAAACATATCACCTCTGCTACCCAAGTTGGTGTTTTTTGCAAACTTACTGAAGGTACACTTGATCCCCTCATCCAGGTAACTAATAAAGATATTAAACAGAAATGGCACCAGTACTGAACCCTGGGGAACACTGCTTGTGACTGGCAACCAATTGGATTTTACTCCATTCACCACAACTCTTTGGATGTGGCGACTCCACCAGTTTTTTTAACAAGTGAAGAGTATGCCCATCCAAGTCATGAGCAGCCAGTTTCTCCAGGAGAATGCTGTGGAAGCATGTGTCAAAAGCTTTACTAAAGTCTAGGTAGGTAACATCCACAGCCTTTCTCTCATCTGCTAAGTGGGTCACCTTGTCATAGAAAGAGATCAGGTTAGTCAAGCTGGACCTGCCCTTCCTAAACTCACGCTGACTGGGCCTGGTCATCTAGTTGTCCTGTACATACTGTATGACAACACTCAGGATGATCTGCTCCATAATCTTCCCTGGCATCCATGTCAGGCTGATAGGCCTGTAGTTCCCAGGATCCTTCTTCTGGCCCTTCTTGTGGATGAGCATCACATTTGATAACCTCCAGTCAACTGGGACCTCCCCAATTTGCCAGATAAATGATAATGGTTGGACTAAATTTATGGTTGGACTCGATGATCCGGTGGGTCTTTTCCAAGCTGGTGATTCTGTGATTCTTTGAAATGCTGATAAATGATTGAAAGTGGCTTGGTGATCTCTTTTGCCAGCTCCCTCAGTACCCTTGGCCCCATAGACTTATGTCTGTCTAAGTGGTGTAGCAGATCACTAATTATTTCCCCTCAGATTATGGGATCTTCATCCTGCCTTCTAGCTTAGGGGGCTGGGTACCCTGAGAACTATTGGTCTTACTATTAAAGACTGAGGAAAAGAAGGTATTTAGAACCTCAAGCTTTTCCTCATCCTTTGTCACTCTGTCTTCCTCTGCATCTTATAAAGGATTGGGATTCTTCTTAGCCCTCATTTTGTTAACTTACTCACAGAAAATTTTTTTATTGTCTTCTATGGTATCAGCCAGATTAAGTTCTCGTTGGACTTTGGCCCTTCTAATTCTCTCCCTGCATAAATTCATGACACCTTTGTAGTCCTGCTCGATTGCCTGCCCCTTCTTCCAAAGGTCATAAACTCTTTTTATTCTTGAGTTCCGCACAAAGGTCCCTGTTCAGTTTGTTACCCAGTTGCTGGTATTCTTTCTGCCATGGAATTCTAGAAGTTTTACCTGTTGAAAAAATGAACCTAAACAGGAAGACGTTGAGGAGGTCAAGGAGTTGATCTCATCCTTAATGGGACAGAAAGCTTGTGTGCAGGCTTTGTCTCATGTAAGCATTTCTTGAATGTGCTCTTTATAATATAAAGTTAACGATGGTTTACCTTCAATAGTCTTTGGAAATAAGCAAGATAATGTTTGCATACAGAATGAATGCTATTTTCCAGACCAAATCCAGCTACAACATTTGTTTTTCTCATTTATAAGTGTCCGTGTCTACAGTGCTGCATCTAGGATGATTTATGTGCTCTAGCATCTACTGAAGCCAATATAAGCCAGGTCTCTAGGGCGTTAAGCATTACATATAATTAATAAAATCATACAAAATCACAAAAAATATTTCCTGATCAATCAGGCAGTATTACAGTTTATTAATAAAAAGTGTAGATACTTGCAAGGTACTTGCTGCCATGTCTGTCAGGTGCCCAGCCACTGAAATGAATCTAGCTACCGCTGCTCTGACTTATTAAATGACATTAGCTGTGCAAATACAGCTTATTACAAAAAGTTACCAGAAATTGTGTGGGATGCTGTGCCTTCTAAACTGAGCAGTGACCATAAGATGCTGAGTGTTTTTCCTCCTTTTCAGAAAAACAAATGAGTATTCTTAACTTCAAATACATCAGTAGTCATTGGCTTCATTGAGGATTCATCAGGAGTCTGATGTATTTAAGCATATATTATTTTAAGTCTTTGTGCTATTTGTCATGGTTGAAATTTCTAGACATTCTATATTAACTTCTGAAAGGACAGGGAGCATTTTTGTACAGTTTAGGCAGTGAGGATACACAGTGAGGGTAGCTCCTGTATGGCTCTGGAATGAATTTTATGCACCTGCTTATCATAAACCTATTGTGTAATGACCCCCTGCAGTCCCTTATCAGCATGCAGCCTGCCACAGTTAGTTGTTTTCATGATTTTATTTTATAGGCAGAGCATTTATTCTAAGATACTTAATGAGAGGCAATACAGAAATGATATACACTATGTCAACAAAGCAAATACTGGCAGATGCAATGAGACTTTATGTTCAGCCTGCAGGAAATCCAAACTAGCTAAATACAAATCTCTGAAATAGTTAAAAGAAATTATTAGAATCTTAAAATTGATTTTGTGTTATTTTACACATTCCAGGCATTTGCTTTGCTGAAACTGTGTTCTAGGAAGCTTGTTACATTAGTATCATATTCATGTACATTGAAGCTTTAAATGATACTGACACAAATTTTTATGATATGGACTTGTCTTTGAAATTTCACATAACTGTATATAACTTGTCTATATACACACAGCCCTGCCACTACAAGTGGCAGAAATATAACGAATGTGTGCAAGGGATTTTTTTTAGATTCTTTGCCTTGAGCAAAATTAGCTAATGATACTAATTCATTTACAATGCTGTACAAATGTGGCACATTAAATGGCTGAAATTAGGTCAAATTGAATAATAGAATTTATTCTTTTACTTAAAAAGAGCTTAGTCATTTGAGAATGCTAGAGTCAGAAGAAATAATTTAGTTAAATATTAATTATAAATTTATATTTTGAGCTTCCTTATCATCACTTGAAGCAATATTATTTATGTTTTTCCTTATTACAGCTACCAGGGGATGATGTTCAACCATTTTCACTTGATGAAGAATTTGATTATGACAATGTGACACTGACCCCTAAATTCTCTGAAGCTGAGCTGATGATCATTATAATATTGTCTGAAGAGGAGAAAACAAGGGCAAATGTCAAGTCAGTATGAGTTGAAGACTGAGTCAAAGGCATTTTGTGCAGTCCTGTTGAAATTACATTTTAAGTAGATAAATCTAGCTCTTCATGTACTCTTGTTTAGTGTTTTTATCTACATTGCCATAAATGACATCAAGATGTCTTTCTTTGTTCTGCCAAAGTGCCTTGGAGTCTGAGGTTGCCTTTCACTGTACCTCCTCCTAGTCCTAATGAAAACACAGAAATAGGAAGATGGTGTTTGCCCAGAGTTGTCTGTGTAAAAGGCCTTCAGCCAGAGGGGAGACATTTCCATCCTTTTTATATGTTTCTACACTGATTTGCTTAGGCATTCATGATGGCTAAAGAGGTCGATATTTGCCCCTAAAGTCAATGGCATTTTTGTATAGATCAGTGACCTTTATATTTTCAGGCCCCAGTGTTCAGCTTCTTTGTTGTTTTCCAGGTGAAACAAGGCATTTGGCAAAATGTCTTGAATGACAGCCATAAATATCCTTTGTAGGGAATTCACCCTTGAGCAGTGTGAATTATGTACTGGCTCAGGCTAGGTAGGCTGCAGTAATTGCTCCATAAGACCAAAACAAGCTGGTGGAATTTAGAATAGCACTGTAGTTACTCTGGCTTATGTTTGGTAATGACTCAGTTCCTGGCTAGCACGAAGCTAGTCCTAAAGCTGCCTTTTACCTAGTTATTTGAGTAATGCAAATAAGGGCTTTTTGCAGCTCACAAATCAATCTATAAACTCTTTCCCTGTGATTATAAGACTTAAATGTCCTGAATTATATGAGTGAATAAATCTGGGAATGTTGGAGATCTTTCTCTGTCTTTTGGGTTACTTCAGTTCTGTGGAGAATTAAATATACATGTTTCCACTAAGCTTTTAAAGTTGATGAAAATTCATGTGTAACTCCTAACAATTAAATAATGAACTGCTACAAAAAGCCTTTTGCATGGAGTTAAAAATAATGGCCTCATCCATTAAAAGAATTGGCATTGAAAGGCTTTCCGGTATGACATTTTTTTTTTTTTTTTTTTACAGGAGGTGATTCCAAATACCAGCTGTCCTAGTCTGAGCTAAAGTAGAATCAGTTTTCTGACTTTAGCTAAGCGTCATCTAAGTAACTTCATTTTCTGAAACCTAACTTTGTTTTTCAGACAATGTTTTCCTCTAGAAATGGGAACATGAGGTTTGGTACGCAAAGAAGCCATTGCTTGTACTTATTCCTATAGAAACCAAGGCCATCATCAAGCTGCTGAAATGCCGTAAGTGAAAGGGGCAAAAAAGGGCCTCACCTGTGGGGAAGGGCAGACAGGACAGGTGACCCAAACCTGACCAACAGGGTATTCAAACGCATATATGTCATACTCAGTATAAAACTGAGGAATCACAAGGCTCACACTCTCTTTTGATAACCAATGTCCAGTGAGGACCTCATCTGTGGTTGTGCCCCTTATCCTGGTTCTGTGTTCTTGAATCCAGTTACTGAGTCCAGTGCCTTCCTGCCTTTTCCCTGTGTCTGCTCTGCAGCATTTGTTCTGACATAGTCATTGGGGCAGGAAGGGCGGAGGGGGTGGGGGGGGCATGCAGTTTCATATATTTGTATATATTTTGTTATTTTCTTATTAACTCTATTTCCTATTAGTATTATTTTCTTAATTGTTATTATTACTTCTATAAAGCTACTGTAGTTTTAGTTTTCCCTGGGGGTGGGAGGGGAACTGGGGACCCAGCTGCTCATTTTATCTGCCAGTCAAGCTGAGGCTAAACTTTAACACCAGCTCATGGCTTACACTCAGCAGCACTGAAAGACAGCAGAATCTGGAGTTAAGCAAAGGTTAGGTAGTATGGGTGGGAGAGGAGAGTGTGCACCTCTGACACAGGCAGTATGTACTCTTTCTATGAGGTGTTTACAGTTCATGATGGAATGTCATCCAGAGCGACCTGGACAAGCTGGAGAAGTGGGCCTCTGTGAAACTCATGAGATTCAAGTGCAAGGTCCTGCACTGGGGTCAGGGCAATCCCCAGTTTCAATACAGGATGGAGGACGATGTGATTGAGAGGAGTCCTGTGGAGAAGGACTTAGGGTGCTGGTTGATGAGAAGCTCGACATGAGTCAGAAATGTGTTCTCGCAGCCCAACTTGTATCAAAAGAAGTGTGGCCAGCAGGTCGAGGGAGTTGCTTCTGACTCTCAATTCTTTCCTTGTGAGACCTCATCTGGAGTATTGTCTCCAGTTCTGGAATCCTCAACATAAGGAGGATATGGAGCTGTTGGACTGGGTCCAAATGAGGGCTACAAGGATGATCAAAGCGCTGGAGCACCTCCCATACAAGGACAGGCTGAGAGAGTTGGGCTTGTTCAGCCTGGAGAAGACTCCAAGGAGACTTTATAGTGACCTTCCAGTACCTGTGAAGGGGTCATACAAGGAAGCTGGGGAGGGATTGTTTACAAAGGCTTGTAGTGATAGGACTAGGGGCAATGGCTATAAACTGGAGAGAGGCAAATTTAGACTAGACATAAGGAGGAATTTCTTCACCATGAGAGTGGTGAGACACAAGAACAGGTTGCCCAGGGAAGTTGAGGATTCCCCTTCCTTGGAGATGTTCAAGGCCAGGTTGGATGGGGCCTTAGGCAGCCTGATCCAGTGGGAGGTGTCCCAGCCCATGGCAGGGGCATTGGAACCCAAACTATTCTATGATTCTATTTCAAGTTACTGTAGAAGCTTGGCTATTGAGGGTTCATTTAACATCACAACACTGAATTGTGTTATTAGTCTTTTTCTGGTATAACTGCCTTAGTTAAAGTTTATTGAACAACATTTTGTCCTTGGCCTATTTCCATTATTTCTGAAGTGGGTGATTATCATGACGAATATGGGAAGAGAGCCTGAGCAAACCAATTACAGACCAGACCACAAACTCTGGATTAAATCACTGTGCCTAGTTGGCTGCTCCATTTTTAGCAATTTACAAAAGCAAAGAGAAGTGCTTTCACAGTCCAGAGGAAATTTTCTGGATCAGTAATTCTGTCAACTGTATAATCACATAGCACTGAAATCTGTATAGCATTTGTTTTGAGGAACAGTATTAATCTCAAATAGGGGGATATAATTTAAGAGAGAGATTAACAAAAAACAGAAGAGGAAGTGGTCTCAGACAAGGTGTTTAAACAGAGTGATATAAAACTACTAGTATATCGTATAGAAAAACTGATCTTTATAGGGCCTTGCTGGTAATGAGAAATTTGTTTTTAACATCTTCACTGAAAAGCATGCCTGTGCTCTTGGTATTTTTTTTTTAATGCAGTTGGCTGTATAGGAGATTCTGCTGTAGTTTGGGAAACAGTTTTTAAAAATTAAATATGAATTCTTTTTAATTCAGCAAAGTGTTTTGCTGAGCCCAAGATACTTTGAATTAAGTGCTACAGATCCAAGTGGAATTTTCCAGTGAAACATTCAACTAAAAATTCCTGAACAGATCTATTCATTAATTCATCTTCTTCTGGAAAACACAGATGATGTATATAAATGGCAAGGAAAAGAAGTTAAGTTCTGGAAGATCTCTCAAAGCAAATCTAGGAGGAAGAAATTGAGAACTACTGTACAAAGACAGTAGTAAGGTCGGCCTTTAAAAGCCTCAAAAAACCCCCAAACCCACAAAAACGGAGACAATCTCATTAGAATCACAGAATCACAGAATCACCAGGTTGGAAGAGACCCATCTGATCATTGAGTCCAACCATTCCCACCAAACACTAAACCATGTCCCTCAGGACCTCGTCTACCCATGCCTTAAACACCTCCAGCGAAGGTGAATCAACCACCTCCCTGGGCAGAATATTCCAATGCCTAATGACCCTTTCCATAAAAAACTTCCTCCTAATGTCTAGCCTAAATCTCCCCT
>WAAB01004440.1:67645-80163 GCA_013389865.1 Piaya cayana | reverse complement strand
GGGTGAATCCCGTCTGGCCCCATAGACTTGTGGGTGTCCTGTTGGGCAAGCAAGGCTCTGGCCACCTCCTCTTAGACCATGGGAGCCTCATATTGCTCCTCTAGTTCGGGGGTTTGTACACAGAGGGAACAGCTTTCTTTACAATTAAAGACTGAGGCAAAGAAGGCATTAAGTACCTCAGCCTTTTCCTCATCCCCTGTTACTGTTGTTCCCTCTGTGTCCAAAAGGGACTCTATGGTCTCCCTAGTTCTTTTGTTATTTATATATTTGTAGAAAGAGCGCATGTATGTCTAGCAAAGATAAAGTAAGAAGCGTTCTAAGAGACTTCTCTGTACAGTTTGCTATGCTGCAGACAATCAATCATAAATAAAGGTGGACTTTTCATGGGCTCGTTGAATGATTAATTTGGCACATATTTAGTATGGTTTTTTTAGAAAGGTATGAGAGAGACAAACTATAGACCAGGCCTGTTGGAATCCTATTTTAAGAAGTAAACTTGTCCAGGGGTTCATAATGATCTTCAGGCCAAATCGGCTCTGGAATCTCTTAAGTGCATTTTCAATTAATTTCATTATTTTTTTTCCCTATACATTAGGGAATGTATCTATCCAGCTATTCAGTTCCTTTTCTCATAGGCAGATAATTCTCTTGCCACATAATTCTCCATACATTTCATTCAATATAGTCATTTTATGATTCTGTTTGATACAATCAAAAACTTTGCTGCAAAATACCCAACAAAATTGTAGCTCCTTACTGACATGGATTTTACGCAGAGAAATTGAGATAATTCGCTTACATTGACAGCACTCATGAGTTAGATTTTTGCTCTTCATTAACAGAGATGAGTATCACAGTGGTGGTTATGCAATTTAGGCTATGTTTTCTTAACATGACATTTTATTGACCTTCCTCTGTGGGTTTTTTTGACACGTAGCTTTCAGTTATATAATCATCAAGGTTGGAAAAGACCTCCAAGATCAAGTCCAACTGTCAGCATAACACCATCATGCCTGCTAAACCATATCTTGAAGTGCCAGGTCTACACTTTTTTTTAACATCTCAGGAATGACCATTTCCCTGCACAGCTTGTTCCAATGCTTCAGCACTCTCAGTAAAGAATTTTTTTGCTGATATTCAATCTAAACCTCCCCTTAATGCAACTTCAGGCCACTTCCTCTTGTTCTGTTGCCTGTCACTTGGGAGAAGAGACCAACACCCACCTCACTACAGCCTCCTTTCATGTAGTTGTAGAGAGCAACAAGGTCTCCCTTCAGCCTCTTCTCCTGAACAGACTGAAAAACTCCCGTTTCCTCAGCCAGTCCTCACAAGACTTGTGCTCCAGACCCTTCACCAGCTTCGTTAGCCTTCTTTGCACATGCTCGAGCACCTCAATGTCCTTGTACTGAGGGTCCCAAAATTGAATACAGTATGCGAGGTGTGGCCTCACCAGTGCTGAGTACAGGGCCACGGTCACTTACCTACCCCTGCAGACCACACCATTTCTGATAAAAGCCAGGGTTCTATTGGCCATCTTGTTGGTACACCACCAGCTCATGTTCAGCTGCCTGTAAACCAGCAGCCCCAGGGTCCTTTTCCAGCAGGCAGCTCTCCAGCTGCATATCCCCAGGCCAGGGGTTGTTGTGACTGAAGTGCAGGACCGGGTGCTTGGTTGAATCTCATACAGTTAACCTCGGCCCATCCATCCAGCCTGTCAAAATCCCTCTGCAGAGCCTTCCTGCCCTGAAGCAGGTCAACTCTACCACCCAGCCTGGTGTCATCTGCAGACTTACTGAGGGAGCACCTGATCCCCTCATCCAGATCATTGATAAAGATGTTAAACAAGACTGGCCCCATTACTGAGGACTGGGGAACACCACTTGTGACTGGTTGCCAACTGGATTTTGCTCCATCACCACAACTCTCTGGGCTTGGCCATTGAGCCATTTTTTTATCCAGCAAAAAGTATGCCTGTCTAAGCCATGAGCTGCCAGCTTCTCTAGGAAAGTGCTGTGGAAGATACTGTCAAAGCTTTACTAAAGTTGAGGCAGACAACATCCACAGCCTTTCCCTCATCCACTAGGTGGGTCACTTTGTCATAAAAGGAGATCAGGTTGGTTAAGCAGGACCTATATTTCATGAACCCATGGTGGCCAGGCCTGATCACCTGGTTGTCCTGCACATTCTTGGTGAGTGTGCTCAAGATGAACCATTCCATAATCTCCTCTGGTACTGAGGTCAGACTGACAGGCCTCTAGTTCCTCAGATCTTCCTTCTGGCCTTTCTTGTAGATGGGTGTCACATTGGCAAGCCTTGAGTCATCTGGGAGGTCCCCCATTAACCAGGACTGCTGTGAAATGATGGACAGTGGCTTGGCAAGCTCCTTTGCCAGCTCTTTCAGTACTCTTAGGTAGATCCTATATGGATCCATTTGTGAGTGTCCAGGTGGTAGAACAGGTCATTAACTGCTCCCTCCTGGATTATGGGGGAGTTTATTCTGCCCTCTGTCCCTGTCTTCTAGCTCAAGGAGATGAATACCCTGGGAATAACTGGTCTGACTATTAAAGACTGAGGGAAAGCAGGGATTAAGCTCCTATACTTGGAATGTTCACCCCCCTGCATCCAATAAAGGATGGAGATTTTCCTTGGTTCTCCTTTTTTTTGTTAATGTATTTGTAAAAACATTTTTTTGTTATCTCTTACAACAGTGACCACATTGAGTTTGAGCCAGGCCTTTCTAATTTTCTCTCTACATGACTTAATGAGATCCCTCTGCTCTTGTTGAGTGGCCTGTCCCTTCTTCCAAAAGTGATAAATTCCATTTTTTCCTAAGTCTCAGCAAAAGTTCTCTGTTCAGCCAGGCTGGTCATCTTCCCCAATAGTTCATCTTGTGGTACCATGGGGACAGCCTGCTCCCACACCTCTAAGACTTCCTGCACCTTTAAGACTTCCTTCTTTAAGAATATCCAGCTTTCCTTGTTCACTTTACCCTTCAGGACTGCCCCCCAAAGGACTCTCTCAACTAGTGTCCTAAACAGACCAAAGTCTGCCCTCCAGATGTCCATGGCAGTGGTTTTGCTGACCCTCTTTCTTACTTCACCAAGAATAGAGAACTCTGTCATTTTATGGTCACTAAGACCAAGAGAGCTTCTGACAATCACAATTCCCACCAGTCCTTCTCTGTTTGCAAACAGTAGGTCAAATGANTCTTCTCCTGAACAGACTGAAAAACTCCCGTTTCCTCAGCCAGTCCTCACAAGACTTGTGCTCCAGACCCTTCACCAGCTTCGTTAGCCTTCTTTGCACATGCTCGAGCACCTCAATGTCCTTGTACTGAGGGTCCCAAAATTGAATACAGTATGCGAGGTGTGGCCTCACCAGTGCTGAGTACAGGGCCACGGTCACTTACCTACCCCTGCAGACCACACCATTTCTGATAAAAGCCAGGGTTCTATTGGCCATCTTGTTGGTACACCACCAGCTCATGTTCAGCTGCCTGTAAACCAGCAGCCCCAGGGTCCTTTTCCAGCAGGCAGCTCTCCAGCTGCATATCCCCAGGCCAGGGGTTGTTGTGACTGAAGTGCAGGACCGGGTGCTTGGTTGAATCTCATACAGTTAACCTCGGCCCATCCATCCAGCCTGTCAAAATCCCTCTGCAGAGCCTTCCTGCCCTGAAGCAGGTCAACTCTACCACCCAGCCTGGTGTCATCTGCAGACTTACTGAGGGAGCACCTGATCCCCTCATCCAGATCATTGATAAAGATGTTAAACAAGACTGGCCCCATTACTGAGGACTGGGGAACACCACTTGTGACTGGTTGCCAACTGGATTTTGCTCCATCACCACAACTCTCTGGGCTTGGCCATTGAGCCATTTTTTTATCCAGCAAAAAGTATGCCTGTCTAAGCCATGAGCTGCCAGCTTCTCTAGGAAAGTGCTGTGGAAGATACTGTCAAAGCTTTACTAAAGTTGAGGCAGACAACATCCACAGCCTTTCCCTCATCCACTAGGTGGGTCACTTTGTCATAAAAGGAGATCAGGTTGGTTAAGCAGGACCTATATTTCATGAACCCATGGTGGCCAGGCCTGATCACCTGGTTGTCCTGCACATTCTTGGTGAGTGTGCTCAAGATGAACCATTCCATAATCTCCTCTGGTACTGAGGTCAGACTGACAGGCCTCTAGTTCCTCAGATCTTCCTTCTGGCCTTTCTTGTAGATGGGTGTCACATTGGCAAGCCTTGAGTCATCTGGGAGGTCCCCCATTAACCAGGACTGCTGTGAAATGATGGACAGTGGCTTGGCAAGCTCCTTTGCCAGCTCTTTCAGTACTCTTAGGTAGATCCTATATGGATCCATTTGTGAGTGTCCAGGTGGTAGAACAGGTCATTAACTGCTCCCTCCTGGATTATGGGGGAGTTTATTCTGCCCTCTGTCCCTGTCTTCTAGCTCAAGGAGATGAATACCCTGGGAATAACTGGTCTGACTATTAAAGACTGAGGGAAAGCAGGGATTAAGCTCCTATACTTGGAATGTTCACCCCCCTGCATCCAATAAAGGATGGAGATTTTCCTTGGTTCTCCTTTTTTTTGTTAATGTATTTGTAAAAACATTTTTTTGTTATCTCTTACAACAGTGACCACATTGAGTTTGAGCCAGGCCTTTCTAATTTTCTCTCTACATGACTTAATGAGATCCCTCTGCTCTTGTTGAGTGGCCTGTCCCTTCTTCCAAAAGTGATAAATTCCATTTTTTCCTAAGTCTCAGCAAAAGTTCTCTGTTCAGCCAGGCTGGTCATCTTCCCCAATAGTTCATCTTGTGGTACCATGGGGACAGCCTGCTCCCACACCTCTAAGACTTCCTGCACCTTTAAGACTTCCTTCTTTAAGAATATCCAGCCTTCCTTGTTCACTTTACCCTTCAGGACTGCCCCCCAAAGGACTCTCTCAACTAGTGTCCTAAACAGACCAAAGTCTGCCCTCCAGATGTCCATGGCAGTGGTTTTGCTGACCCTCTTTCTTACTTCACCAAGAATAGAGAACTCTGTCATTTTATGGTCACTAAGACCAAGAGAGCTTCTGACAATCACAATTCCCACCAGTCCTTCTCTGTTTGCAAACAGTAGGTCAAATGAGGCACCTCCCCTAGTAGGCTTGCTTACCAGCTGTGTCAAGAAATTATCTTCCACAGACTCCAGGAACTTCCTAGACTGTTTCCTCTGTTGTGTTGTATTTCCAGCAGATGTCTGATAAATTGAAGCCCCCCATGAGAACAAGGGCTAGTGACTGTGAGAGATCTGCCAGCCACTTGTAGAATGCTTCATCTACCTATTCATCCTGGTTGGGTGGTAGATAACAGACTCCCATCAGGATATCTACCTAATTGGTGTCCCCCTCATCCTTGCCCATAGGCACTTGACCTCATCACAGTAATTTAGTTCTATGTTGTTGAAACCTTTTCGCCTTTCCTGCCTTGCCTATGCCTTCCGAAGACCTTATAGACATCCATTGTAGCACTCTAGTCAAGAGAATCATCCCACCATGTTTCTGTGATGGTGACTAAGTCACAGCTATGCAGCTGCACATTGTCTTCCAGTTCTTCCTGTTTGTTGACCATGCTGTGTGCACTGGTGTAGTTACTCTTGAGCTGCACTATTGATTTGAACCCCAGTGCTGGCATGACACCCGCAGGTTCATCTCTCGTGAGCCTGGTTATGTGCCCTTTTGCCTTCAAACCTAGTTTAAAGCCCTCTCAATGAATCCCATGAACTCATGAGCGAGAATCCTTTTCCTGCTTTGAGATAGCTGAAGTCGTTTTGTTACCAGTAGGCCCTGTGCCATGTAAACCAGTCTGTGATCAAAAAAACCCAAATTTCATTTGATTAGCTTTCACAGAGGAAGTATATTTTCCTCTTCTCCATTACCAAGTTGTTATTTTTAAGAACATATGTGCACATTAAATTTTATACATGTATGTGGAGTTAGTTACCTGGAATTGCTACAGTGTTCATTAGTTGATTTTGAGTCTGAATAATATGTCTTTCCCCCTTGTAGTTAGTGCTCTTTTTAATATTTTCAGCAGGAAATGGTGAGGAATATTCTCCTTTTTATAATATAGGCATGTGCCATAGCAGAGCATGGGATTATGGTGTTCAGGGGGGTTTCCTGAACTAGGGAAGTTCCAGGGGGGTGCCAAAACGCATGGAGATCTGCCTGGAAGCAGCAGCTGTTGCGAGTGGTGTGGGCAGGTCCAGCAGTAACAACAGCCACACCCCATTCCCACAAAAGGTAGCCCTAGGGACTTCCAACAATCAGGAATGCAACAAAGAGGACAGGCAAAGAATGTGGCATATCAGCCAAAGCATGATGTGTCAGTTTGCACGCCAGTTTGTGAGGAAGGGCATGTAGGAAGGGTGCCTCCTGAAGGGGACATTCCACTGGCGAGGTGGGAGTTCTGAGGTACAGGGAATGCAGCACTCTAGCATGCTCTGTGACCATCTGCACAGGTCAAGGACACTCATCCTTCCTGACCCTTAAGGCAGAATGGTAGGCACTCATCTCAGAGCAAAGAAAGTATTTCACAGAAATGGTCACTGGGCACTGGAACAAGCTGCCCAGAGGGATAGTTCAGTCACCATCCCTGGAAGTATTTAAAATACAGATGGATAAGGTGCTCAGGGACATGGTTTAGTGGCAGATATGAATGGCTGGACTTGATGAGGTCCTTTCCATCCTGATGATTCTATGATTCTACGAAAGCCTGCAGCTCTGGACGGGGGATCTACCCCAGTAGTGGCCAGTGCCTCCACCCAGATGTAGCTGCTGAGGCATGAGGCTGCAGTGCAGACCTCAGACTGCAGGAAGTGCCCAGACTTTTTTCCTGGGCTGGACTGCAGAACTACATGCAGAATATATGCTCAGGTTGAGGAGCTTCTACAGCAGGTGGCTGAGATGCAGGAAGTGGTGAGAAGGCTGTGTAGCATCAGGGAGGCTGAGAAGAAGCTGGACAAGATGGTTCCAGGTGCAAACTGCTGTGGACTCTCAGCCTATGACCAGACACAAAAACTCCCCCACTGACTCACACAAAAGGGGGGAGGGAGGACAATAATGAAAAAGACTGGAAGCTTGTCAGGGTAAGGACCAACAGAAGGCAGAGGCTTCCCCCACAGCCTGAGGTGCCCTCGTAGAACTGCTTCACTGTGGGAAACAACTGTCACACCTGGAGAGATGCTGGAGCTGAGTAATGCAGCCCAATCTGCTGCCCAGGTAACAACCAATACAACAAAGGAAAGGAAACAGGTGATAACAATAGGAAACCCTCTTCTGAGAGGTACAAGGCACCCATTTGCCAACCCGATCCACTCTCCAGAGAGGCATGCTGCCTACCACAGGGACTTGTATCACAGATGTCACCAAGAGACTACCAAACCTTACACAGTCCAATGACTACTACTGGCTGTAGTTTCATGTGGCACCAGTAACACAGCCAGGAGCAGTCTGAGGGTTATCAAGAGAGATTAAAGAGCCCACAGAGCTGCTGTAAGGGACTCCAGAGCACAAGAGTTATTGCATTAATACTCCCAGTTGAAGGGCTAGACCAGTCTAGAAAATCAACAAATGACTACATGGCTGGTGCTGTAGCCAGGGGGTTGGCTACTTAGACCATGGGGCTCACTTTGAGAAACCTCTACTGTAGGCCTATTGGGTCCATCTGTAAGAGAAGGGGAAGAGTATCCTTGGTCATAGGCTTGCAAGGCTGGTGAAGAGGGCTTCAAACTAAAGTTACTGGGGGAAGGGAACTTCAATCCATGCCAATCCTACCAGTTTGATGCCAGTTCCAGTAATAGATGCCCAGAGTCTGGAGAAGAGACACAGTTCAGTAGGAGAGGACCCAAAGAGTAGCACAAAGGTTTTCCAGACAGTAAGACAGTGTTATTGGGGGCCCAACTTAAGTGCCTCTGTGAAAAGGCATGTAGTATGAGGAATAAACAAGAGGAGTTAGAGATATACACACCTGCAGGATTATGACCTCATTGACATCATGGAGGCATAGGGGAGTAGATTCTGTGACTAGAGTGTTGGAATGGAGGGATACAGGTTCTATAGGAAGTAGAGGAATGGGACATGAAGAGGGGACTTTGTCATCTATATCAATGAAAAGCTGGAGTGCATGGAGAGGTGCTGACCTATTGCATAGATAAAGAATTGACCTAGATCTTATGGGCTGGAATTAAAGGGAAGGTAGAGACATGTGTTCTTATACTGGGGGTCTGCTACAGTCCACTGAACCAGGAATCATAGAATCATTTTGTTCGTTGGACAGGCACTCACTCTCCTGGGTGGAAAACTGGTTGGATGACCAGGTCCAGAGAGCGATGCTAAATGGCGTAAAATCCAGCTGGAGGCCAGTTACAAGTGGGATTCCCCAGGGCTCAGTGCTGGGTCCAGCCCTGTTCAATGCCTTTATCAATGACCTGGATGAAGGCATTGAGTGCACCCTTAGCAAGTTTGCAGACGACAATAAGCTGGGTGGAAGTGTGGATGTGCTGGAGGGTATGGAGGCTCTGCAAAGGGATCTGAACAGGCTGGACCACTGGGCAGAGTCCAGTGACATGAGGTTTAACAAGACCAAGTGNNNCTTATGAGGAACGGCTGAGAGAGCTGGGGTCGTTTAGCCTGGAGAAGAGAAGGCTGAGAGGAGACCTCATTGCTCTCTACAACTACCTGAAGTGAGGTTGTGGAGAGGAGGGTGCTGGCCTCTTCTCCCAAGTGAGATCCAGGTCACTGATAAAGGCATTGAACAGGGCTGGACCCAGCACTGAGCCCTGGGGAACACCACTTGTAACTGGCCTCCAGCTGGATTTTATACCATTTAGCATCCCTCTCTGGACCTGGCCATCCAACCAGTTTTCCACCCAGGAGAATGTGCACTTGTCTGGTCCAGGGGCTGACAGTTTCCAAAGCAGAATGCTATGAGAAACTGTGTCAAAGGTTTTACTAAAGTCCAGGAAGACCACATCCACAGCCTTTCCCGCATCCAGAAACCGAGTCATTTTATCATAGAGGGCGATCAGGTTGGTTTGGCAAGACTTGTCTTTTGTGAACCAGTGTTGACTGGGCCTGATTACCCGGTTCTCTTGCATGTGCTTCATGATAGCACTCAAGATCACCTGCTCCATGACTTTCCCTGGTGCTGAGGTCAGGCTGACAGGCCTGTAGTTCCCTGGATCCTCCCTACAACCCTTCTTGTAGATGGGCACAACATCAGCCAGCCTCCAGTCCAGTGGAACTTCCCCAGTCTTCCAGGACTGTTGGAAGATGATGGAAAGGGGTTTGGCCAGTACATCTGCCAGCTCCCTCAATACCCTTGGCTGAATTCCATCTGACCTGATAGACTTGTGGATGTCTAGTTGGGTTAGCAAGGCTCTAGCCACCTCCTCTTGAACCATGGGAGCCTCATTTTTCTCCTCTAGCTCCTGGGGTTTGTACACAGAGGGAACTACTTTCTTTACAATTAAAGACTGAGGCAAAGAAGGCATTAAGTACCTCAGCCTTTTCCTCATCCCCTGTCACTGTTGTTCCTTCTGTGTCCAAAAGGGACTCTATGGTCTCCCTAGTTCTCCTTTTGTTATTTATATATTTATTAAAAAAATTATGTTATCTTTCACAGACTTTGCCAATCTGATTTCTAGTTGAGCCTTAGCCCATTTGATTTTTTTCTCTACACAACCTCACTTCCCTCCTGTAGTCCACCCAAGAGGCCGGTCAACCTCTTCCAGAGTCCTTAAACATTCCTCTTCTTGATATCACTCAAGATCTCACTGTTCAACCAAGCTGTTTTTTTCCTCTGCTGGCTTTTTTTCTGGAACACGGGGATGGCTTTCTCCTGAGCTGCTAGGATCTCCTTTTTGAAGAGCTCCCAGCCCTCATGGGCTTCCTTGCCCTTAAGTACTGTCTCCCATGAGACTTTTCCAACCAGCCTTCTGAAGAGTTCAAAGTCTGCCCTCTGGAAATTTAATGCTACTGTCCTGCTAAACACCCTCTTCGCTTCACCTAGAACAGAAAACCCTATCATCTCATGATAGCTTAGTCCTAGGCAACCTCCTACTGCCATATCCCCCACAAGGCCTTATCTGTTCACAAACAGCAGGTCCAGGAGGACTTTATCCACAGCCTTTCCATCATCCATTAAGTGGGTCACCTTGTCTTAGAAAGTGATCAGGTTAGTTTGGTACAACCTGCTTTTCATAAGCCCATGTTGACTGGGCTTGATTGCCCAGTTGTCTTGCATGTGCTTCATGATAAAACTCAAGATGACCTGCTCTATGACCTTTCCTCGTACTGAGGTTAGTTTGACAGACCTGTAGTTCCCTGGATCCTCCCTTTGACCCTTCTTGTAAAGGAGTGCAATATCTGCCAGCCTCCAGTCAAGTGGAACTTCCCCCTTCAGCCAGGACTGCTGGTAGATGATGAAAAGGGGTTTAGTGGGCACCCCTGCCAGCTCCCTTAATAGCCTCAGGTGGATCCCATCCGGCCCCATAGACTTGTGAATGTCTAATTGGCCAAGCAGGTCTCTAATCATTTTCTCTTCGATCATTGGAGCTTTTTTTCTGCTCCCCCTCTGTGTCTTCTGGCTCAGGAGCTGAGTTCTAAAAGAACATCAGACCTTACTTTTGAAGACTGAGGCAAAGAAGGCATTAAGTACCTCAGTCTTATCCTCATCCTATTGTTCCCTCTGCATCCAGTAAAGGATGGAGATTCTCCTTAGCCCTCCTTTTGTTACTGATATATTTGTATAAATATTTATTATCTTTCACAGAACTGACCCAGACCTCTTGGGCTCCTTTGCATTTTAGGACAACCTTTCAAGGAACTTTATCAATCAACCTTCTACATGGCCCTCTGGAAGTCCAAGGTGGCTGTTCTGCTGACCCCCTCCTTTCTTCTCCAAGAACTGAGAGTTCTATCATTTCATGATCACTGTGCCCCAGGAGTCCTTCAGGATGAGGCCCTCTTGGCACAGTTCTCAAGCCCTCGTCCTGATGGGGTACTTCAACCACCCCAATATCTGTTGGAGGAACAACTCAGCAGGACACAACAATCCAGGAGGTTCCTGAATGTCTTGATGGTAATTTCCTCCTCCAAGTGATGGATGAACCAACAAGGAAAGGTGCTGTGCTGGACCTTGTTCTCACCAGCAAGGAAGGCCTGGTGGGGAATGTGAAGCTGAGGTGGCACTTGGCTGCAGTGACCATGAAATGGTAGAGTTCAAGGTCCTTAAGGCAGCAAGGGGGGCACACAGCAAGCTCGCTGCCCTGGACTTCAGGAGAGCAGACTTTGGCCTCTTGAGGAATCTGCTTGGTAGAGTACCATGGGAGAAAGCCTTGGAGGAGAGTGACCCAAGAATGCTAGTTAGTGTTGGAGGATTGCCTCCTTCAAGCTCAGGAACAATGCATCCAGACTAAAAGAATATCAGGCAAAAATGCCAAGAGGCCTGCATGGATGAACAAGGAACTCCTGGAGAAAGTTAAACACAGAAAGAAAGCCTACACAGAGTGGAAGCAAGGGCAGGTTGCCTGGGAGGAATACAGAGAAATTGTCCACACAGCCAGGGATCAGGTTAGGAAGGCTAGAGCCCAGACAGTGTTAAGTCTGGCCAAGGATATCAAGGACAATAAGAAAAGCTTCTACAGGTATGTCAGTGATAAAAGAAAGACTAGGGAGAATGTGTGCACTCTCCAGAAGGAAACAGGAGACTAGGTTATCCAGGATTAGGAGAAGGCTGAGGTACTCAAAGACTTCTATGCCTCAGTCTTTGCCGGCAAGGGCTCAAACCACACTGCCCAAGTTGCAGAAAGCAAAATCAGGGATTTGGAGAATGAAGAATTACCAACTGTAGGAGAGGATCAGATACGAGATCATTTAATGAACCTGAAGGTGCACAAGTCCATGCGACTTGATGAGATACATCCATGGGTCCTGAGGGAATGGGCAGTTGATGTTGCTAAGAAACTGTCCATAATATTTGAGAAGTAGTGGCAGTCCAGTGAAGTTCCCACTGACTGGAAAAGGGGAAACACAACTTCCACTTTAAAAAAAGGATAAGAAGACCTGGGGAAATACAGGTCTGCTATGCTCACCTCTGTGCCCAGCAAGATCATGAAGCAGACCCTCATGGAAGTTCTGTTCATACAGATGGAAAATAAGGAGGTGATTGGTGACAGCCAACATGGCTTCATTAAGGTTGAATTGTGCCTGAAGAATCTGGTGGCTTTCTATGATGGGGCTACATTGGTGAATAAGGGAAGAGTAACTGACATCATCTACATGGACTTATGCAAAAGATTTGACACTGTCTTGCATGACATTCTTGCCTAAATTGGACAGACATTTGGTATTGGGACTGGTGTTTAATGTCTTTTTTTGAGACATGGACAGTGGGATTGAGGTACCCTCAGTAAGGGTGCTGATGACACCAAGCTGCATGAGGTTGTAGACATGCTGGAGGGAAGGGATGCC
>WAAB01004440.1:38361-67342 GCA_013389865.1 Piaya cayana | reverse complement strand
CTGCCCTGGACTTCAGGAGAGCAGACTTTGGCCTCTTGAGGAATCTGCTTGGTAGAGTACCATGGGAGAAAGCCTTGGAGGAGAGTGACCCAAGAATGCTAGTTAGTGTTGGAGGATTGCCTCCTTCAAGCTCAGGAACAATGCATCCAGACTAAAAGAATATCAGGCAAAAATGCCAAGAGGCCTGCATGGATGAACAAGGAGCTCCTGGAGAAAGTTAAACACAGAAAGAAAGCCTACACAGAGTGGAAGCAAGGGCAGGTTGCCTGGGAGGAATACAGAGAAATTGTCCACACAGCCAGGGATCAGGTTAGGAAGGCTAGAGCCCAGACAGTGTTAAGTCTGGCCAAGGATATCAAGGACAATAAGAAAAGCTTCTACAGGTATGTCAGTGATAAAAGAAAGACTAGGGAGAATGTGTGCACTCTCCAGAAGGAAACAGGAGACTAGGTTATCCAGGATTAGGAGAAGGCTGAGGTACTCAAAGACTTCTATGCCTCAGTCTTTGCCGGCAAGGGCTCAAACCACACTGCCCAAGTTGCAGAAAGCAAAATCAGGGATTTGGAGAATGAAGAATTACCAACTGTAGGAGAGGATCAGATACGAGATCATTTAATGAACCTGAAGGTGCACAAGTCCATGCGACTTGATGAGATACATCCATGGGTCCTGAGGGAATGGGCAGTTGATGTTGCTAAGAAACTGTCCATAATATTTGAGAAGTAGTGGCAGTCCAGTGAAGTTCCCACTGACTGGAAAAGGGGAAACACAACTTCCACTTTAAAAAAAGGATAAGAAGACCTGGGGAAATACAGGTCTGCTATGCTCACCTCTGTGCCCAGCAAGATCATGAAGCAGACCCTCATGGAAGTTCTGTTCATACAGATGGAAAATAAGGAGGTGATTGGTGACAGCCAACATGGCTTCATTAAGGTTGAATTGTGCCTGAAGAATCTGGTGGCTTTCTATGATGGGGCTACATTGGTGAATAAGGGAAGAGTAACTGACATCATCTACATGGACTTATGCAAAAGATTTGACACTGTCTTGCATGACATTCTTGCCTAAATTGGACAGACATTTGGTATTGGGACTGGTGTTTAATGTCTTTTTTTGAGACATGGACAGTGGGATTGAGGTACCCTCAGTAAGGGTGCTGATGACACCAAGCTGCATGAGGTTGTAGACATGCTGGAGGGAAGGGATGCCATCCAGAGGGACCTTGACAAGCTTAAGATATGAGCCTGTGTGAACCTCATGAAGTTCATCTGGGTCAAGTGCAAGATCCTGCACTTGTGTGTGCTTGCAGCCCAGAAAGCCAACTGTATACTGGGCTGCATCATAAGAAGTGAGAACAGCAGGTGGAGGGAGTTGATTCCGCCTCTCTATTCTTCTCTTGTGAGATCTGACCTGGAGTCCTGTGTTCAATTCTGGA
This sequence comes from Piaya cayana, assembly GCA_013389865.1. Lineage (NCBI taxonomy): Eukaryota > Metazoa > Chordata > Aves > Cuculiformes > Coccyzidae > Piaya > Piaya cayana. Next base: position 65,907 of record WAAB01004440.1, on the reverse strand, counting down.
GCTCTCTTCACAGGAGGGACATGGATCTGTTACAGTGGGTCTAGAGGAGGGCCACAATGATGGTCAGAGGGCTGGAGCATCTACATACAAGGACAGGTTGAGAAAGTTTCTGTTGTTTAGCCTAGAGAAGACGAGGTTCCAGGAGGACCTCCAGGAGACAGGCCTTCCAGTACTTTAAAGGGGGCATTTAGGAAAGCTGGGGAGGTGCTTTTTATCAGGGAACATAGTGATAGGATGAGGGGTAACAATTTTAAGCTCAGAGAGTAGATTTAGATTAGATATTAAGAAAAGATATCTTATTGTGACAGTGGTGAGTCTCTGGAATAGGTTGCCCTGAGAAATCGTGACAGCATCATCCCTGGAGGTGTTCAAGGCCAGGTCAGATGGGGCTTTAGGCTACCTGACCTGGTGGAAGGTGTCCCTACCCATGTCAGGTGTGTTGGAACTAGATGATTTTTAAGGTCCCTTCCAACAAAAACTATTTTCTGATTCCATGATTCTGTGATTTACAGTCTCTTCTAAACTTTGCTGCTGCTTTCTAAAAGAAAGGCAAAACTCAGACATGGAACAGGAAACTCTGAGGGCTACTTAGGGGCTGCAGCAGCAGGGAACAGGATTTTCTCCCTACCACACTGACAAGGATTTTCACCTGCAAAACCTCTGATGTTGCATGGACCCTTTGAAAGTGGAGGCTGTGTGATGCATCTTTCTAATCCCTTTGTATTCTTGACTTCATTGATGTCTAAATGCAATAGAGATATGCATCCATATCAGTCAGTAAGCTTGTTTGTATTGCCTTCTTGAGTGTAACCAGAAGGATGCTGACTGTTTCTTACCACAGTCTTCATGGATTCTGAGTTAAGGGAAGTGGAGTCCCAGTTGAAGTGGAGTCCTTCAACTCGGGCAGGAATCTGGAGTTGTTTCCCTGGCTGGCTGTTGTGCAAGCTTGGATAACATTAATGCTCAGCTTTACTCCTTGTGAGTGTAAAAGGAAGAGTAATTAGTTGCTGATAAAATGGTTGTAAAAAAAATAAGACAAAAAATTGAAGAAATGAAAAGGGATGCAAACAAATCTATTTGACTCAGATATTATTGCAGTTCTAAATATATTTCTATTAATGCACGAAGGTATTGTTATATATGCTTGCATACACAGTGGCACTGAAAATAATTTTAGTATGGAGAGTACTCACCAGATGATTCAGAACCTTTTGAAGAAGATGGCATGGAAACAAATCCCTACTCTTATGAAAAAGACCCTTTGATCCTCTGGCCTTCATTTTCTGCTGCTATAAACTGGCAGAACTCCACGGAGGCCATTTATATTCACACACAGCAGACAGGACCTGCTATTTACAGTCTTTGCTGAAAGAATATGCAGTCAAATCAGTTCCCGAATTAACTTTACTGAATATAAAGCTATGTATATGATTTATTATTGTTATGGGAAAATATTTAAATACACAGCCAATGCAAATGTAATACACATACCATATCTTTAACTGTTCAGTTACTAATTCTACACAGGTCATTATGGAGTTTCTGTCATGGTGTGTGCTTGCAACATTGCTTTTGTTCTTTAACAGAGATATTACTTACCTTTTCAGATCCTAATAATGAAACTTGATTACATATATAACCATTAAAGATTCTCACCTCCTTTAAAGGTTTTTTTTTTTTTTTTTTTTTTTTTTTTTTTTTTTTTTTATTTTTTTTATTTTATTTTGTTAACTTTATTAAATATTTTACCTTTAAAGTTTTTTACCTCCTTTAAAGGTTTTTTTTTTTTTTTTTTTTTTTTATTTGCATCTTGGCAAGGATTGGAAATGGACTTTGATTTATTGTGGAATTGTTACAGAAAGAACTGGCAGCCTTTGTAAAAACATAGATTTTCTTCTAAAAGTAGACTCTCAGTGATGCAACATAAATGCAGGAATGAAGGTAGGAGCAAATTTCTAGTTATTTAGTAACTTCATGTATGTCATGGTGTAGCTAATAGCCACTTGGTATCAAAGTGTCTGCTTGGATAGCAGGCCAATTTGTATTCTATTGTTCTCTACCTGCAGTTTTACTCAGGAGTCTAAGTGGTAGCTTGGCCCTACCTAGGTATTAATTCTTAAAGACCTATGAAGAGCTTGCAAGGCAATTCAGTTATGCTGACCAAAGAAGCTGAACCAGAAGGTTTGTACCAGGGCTCCATGCAAGCTTCAGCCAGCTGAATAGCTGAGAGTAGCTATTCACCTCTGTTAAGTGGAGGCTTGTGTTACAACCATTGTGAACATGATACTCCTGAAGGCACACAGTGGAAAAGTGATGAGTGCTGAGGCAGAGATTCATTAAGCTCTGTTAATTTATTAGGGCTGTGCTGAACAGGTGGCTTACTGTCCTTCTTCACAGGTTTCTTCAGACTTGGTGTGTTAAAACCACCCAGTAAAGTGAGGAAACCTTTGATAAGGGTTTCACTCAGAAGATGAGCTCACTGCACCACAGAGCTGAGCACTTATGGTGATGAAGGGCATTCCCACTGTGGTGTGCTTTCTTGTGGTGAGGTGTCAGTTAGTACAGGTGGGTGTAAGGCACCATATGTGTCCTGGGCACACTTGGATGGATGTGCCTTCTCACTGAAAGGTGACTGTCTTTGCCAGTCAGTTCTCTGAGGTGCTAAATGTCTGACCATCCCTTGGGAAAACAAGATAGAAGGTTTTCTCTGAAATGATGTTAAGTTGTAGAACATCTCAAAGGATGGTGAGTCTGCTAAATTTTTGAATGCTGGCTGTTGGAGGTGTCACCTTGTGTTTTGTTGGCAAGGTTCTGTAAGCCAACCTTGCAGGTGAATGAACTGTGAAATGCCAAGGAGTTAGACTGGAGGTAATTCTGGTGCTTGTTTATGACCAGTTTGCAATAAGAAAAGCAAGTGCTAAAAGGTACTGTCATGTTTATGGGCAGGTTACTTTATTTGTAATTGCAGTGCCCCACTGTTAAAATGGAAATAAATTTTAATGCATTATGAAAATGCAGAAATATTTGTCTCATTTGCAGCACTTCAAAAAAGGGCAGATAATAAAATTCTCCCAATTAATGTTCTATAATTTTATGTGCTCTGTGCTGTGTTGTTTGTTGCATCTATCTACATACACATTTCAAATAGTAAGTAAAGATTGGTCTAAAGGAAATCCCTAAATCTAACTTCACATTGAATTTCAGACTGTAGAAATTGTATATTCAAAGCCCACCTTAATGTGAATATTCCCAAATTTTGGGGAAGTAGATACTTCACTTTAAAAACCTCTAACCAAACATTTCTTAAGAAACCACTTAGTACCCATCTGGAATACAAAAACTAAAGCAGACAGGAACCTGCCTTTAATAATAGAACTTATGGAAGGTAACGGAATAACTGCACTACATAGGAAGAAAATGGTACTCTATAGAAGGACTCAAAAAATAAGAGCATTAAATGGAAAATAATTTTTTTTCTTGGATGCAAACCACACTAAAATATTCTATTGACTTGAGGCAATTCTTGAGAACCTTTGCATGTCAGCTGAAAAATTAGTGTAGTGACTTTACAATTCATGTGGTTTCACAACACAGTTGTCTCTTGAGCCATTGAAATAAGATTAAAAAATTTGTAGGATTCTTCAGTGTATTTTGTGGCAGTGCTAACCCCATAAAATAAGGTTTTATCCTCATTCTATCATATGTTACAACAGAGTTTGTTCTTTTGTGGCTCTTGTGGTTGAGGACGCTGGTGGCACTGTTTCTGGAGTGCAGGTGTGTACTTGTAGCAAATAAGCCTTAAGTTGAATATGTTTTCTTGAATTCATCTGCTTTTCTGTCCATATATATAAAACCTTGCAACATGCAATATGATATGCATAATTCTTAGAAGAGCACATGCCATTTATTATTTTGCTTATGATTCTTAGAATAACAGCTAGACGACAAAGTCTAACATTTACTTGGAAATGCTGAATCTGCCATTTAGATTTGCTGCAGATTGCACATTTGTTCTTTGAGAGAGAAATGTTGAACTGCATTTTTTCATCCTCTTATCCTATTTTTGTTTTTGTCTTACATCAGATTTGCAACTAGTTTTCCTTGGTGTGACATTAATTATACACGGCCAAATGCTGGGTCCTGCACTTGGCGCACAACAACCCTATGCAGAGCTACAGACTAGGAGAAGTCTGTCTAGAAAGCTGCTTAGATGAGAAAGACCTGGGGGTGTTGGTTGACAGCTGACTGAACATGAGCCAGCAGTGTGCCCAGGTGGCCAAGAAGGCTAATGGCATCTTNCTACCTGAAAGGAGGTTGTAGAGAAGAGGGAGCTGGCCTCTTCTCCCAAGTGACAGGGGACAGGACGAGGGGGAATGGCCTCAAGCTCCACCAGGGGAGATTTAGGCTAGAGATTAGGAGGAAGTTTTTTATGGAAAGGGTCATTAGGCATTGGAATAGGCTTCCCAGGGAGGTGGTTGATTCACCTTCGCTGGAGGTGTTTAAGGCATGGGTAGACGAGGTCCTGAGGGACATGGTTTAGTGTTTGATGGGAATGGTTGGACTCGATGATCTTGTGGGTCTCTTCCAACCTGGTGATTCTGTGATTCTATATTAATGTCAAGACATTAATCCAGTAAGATAGATAAAATTATAAAGTAAAAAGAGACAGAAGGCTGATGTCTGAGCAAATACCCATCAAAGCACTGTTAGCATTTCATACACAAACTTGGCATTTGTGAAGCAAACAATCAGGAAAACACAAGCAATAGTCAGCGTGCTTACTGAATGAAAATTTAATTCCAAATTGTCTCTGTTTAGGTCAGATTCCCACCAAGGAATCTGGTACCTAATGTATTTCAAAATGCAGACTGTCAAAAATACTGGCAGCTCACATTAGCTAAATAGAGTTTCCTGCAACAAAATTATGATCTGTTTAAGGCTCTTTGATTCTGGTTGTGAAACACTTCCTGAATTCTGCAGTTTTATTTGATGTACATGAACATTAATAAAGTAAACTGCATAAAAAATAATGGCTTAGTATATTTCTTTCTGCTGAGAGCAGGAAGAAGGGAACTAGTAGAAAGAGACGTTGGCTGAGCAGCAAATTATTGTCTCTTCTCTGAATATGTTGTTTGATGTCTTGCTTTTGATTCTTTTGTAATATTTATATGAGAATCTTGGTTGTTAAAAGAGCTGCCTGAGCAACATTGACCCTTCTACTCCCAAACCCGTATGCATGAATGTGAGGGCAAACTCACTATTCAAATTCATTTGGCTCCAGTTCCAAGGGTAATATTCATTTTGGGTTGTGTTTCCCAATGTTCTTTAAATGAGAGCATTTACTAATTGATAGGATTAGGCTCTGATCACAAATATACCATTAAGTTTTCATCTGGTACTGTTTGAAAACCTATACTTTCCAAAATTCCATTATTGAAATGTATATTCTTTTGATATTTTTCACTTGTTGTCCCAGAAACAAACAGATCAAAGTAATCCTTCAAAGATGATACTGAAAAAACCCCATAACTTGGAGTGCTCTGAATGGAAGTGATGAAATTAAGAGTGAAATAAAATTAAGTAATGATAAATATAGGAAAAACAATTTGCTGAAATTCAGATATTTTAGACTATGCAATTCCTCCACAGGGGAATTGGTGGAGCTAAGGTCAATTAAAAAGAATTCTGATAAAGGTAGAAAGGATGGTTCAATTTAGTGAAGCAAATTCAACCAGATTGTTTTAGTTCCAGATCATCTCTAGGAACTCTTGATTTGTATACAGGCTGGCAATGTATGAATCACCATTGCGAGCAACGGCAGAAATGAGAAAAGATGTGTTATTTAAATGTTCTACTTTCCTGAACAGTGCAATTACATTACAGTTGCATAGTAAGAAAGCACTAGGATAGTAAGATATCTTCCCCCCGCCTTCAAAAATGTAGCTTAATTTAGAGGTGAGAATTTTGAAGCTGGTTGCTGGATTAGAACCACCTTAGAGCTTTGAGAAAAACTGTGAGTATGTAGATTCATGACTCATGACTTCATAGCTCAGCCTTGATCTCTTTGCCTAAGTAAATGACATCACATTTAATCCTACTTTGGAATATGTAAAATTATTGTTTTTTCCAGAATCCAAAATCACTGTCAAAAAGGTATCAGGTATCAGCAGGGCATGCTTCTTTTACTGTGTTTTTTCCTTGATTTTATTGGTCATATTATAGAGCAATTAAATAAAATATTATGTATAATTTAGTAATATATTAAACACAATATGTTGTTGTATATAATATAATAATATTATTTAATACATAATATATTATATTATAGGCCTTTATATAATATAGGCCATTGAAACCCTTTGGTAGCCTGCTTGTCAATTTGAATAGGTATTTACCAAGTTAAGCTCATATTTTTATGAAGCATTGGTATATGTACTACCCAAAATGAAATAATTTGAAACAAATTTAATTGCAGTCAACTTCTTTTGGTCATCGTAAATTCCTCTTGATATTACCATCCCACTATAGCTCTATCAGAATCAACCTAGCAAACAAAGGGGCTTTCACTGCTGTCTTTTCTTGTAATGATACCGATACTCTGGGATGTTTTTGGGTAGCTGCAGCTTACCAAGAAGCTCTGCAGAGAAGAGTGTAATATTTCTTTATCTTCTGCTCGCTGACTCACTCTGTCCTTCTCAAAGAGATGGCTAGGGGAGAATAACAATACCTAGACTGATTGCCACTTGTTGGCTTAACTCTGTATTCAATTTTGCTTTTCAGTTCACCTTCCCTAACATTTCTTTTCAAGACAGAATTTTACTTCTTGCAACAAGCACTGAGGGAACAAAAAGGTGTGTTTCTTCAAACCAACCTCATCTTATTAACAATCATAAAAATGTTTGCTAATGTAGGAGATGATGGTTGATGCAGTAGGAGAGGAGACTGATTGCTACCTCAAAGTAGAGTTTCTCTGTCTTAAGTATTAATTGTTTAAACACTCTGAAGTTTTCTGTGACCTCTAGGTCATTTTTTTAAATCATAGTTGATACAATCTCTCAAGAGGAGAAAAGAAATATGTTGCTGGCTTAGTTTCAAGTAACCTCTAAAAGTTCAAGTGGACCAATGCCATATAAAAGAACAACAATTTTCATTTGAATCTCATAGGGAAATATGATAGAAAATCAATTAACTTTCCACAGGAAAAGGCAGCACATATTGCTAGGCTTTCCTTGCATATTTTCTTGATTATATTTGGAAGCAAATTGACTTGATTATACCTTTGACAGGAAGGAAAGCCTTTTAATTAATTGAATACATGCTATAGCAGTGATAAATTGTATTGTGGAACAATTAAGCAGGCTCATATTGATATTTTTGCCCTGTTGAAAATGTATATTGTTCACCTAGTGAATCATGCTTTTGCTGGGTTGATGCAATTATCTGTTCATTGCAAAGCACATGACGTAAAAGGTATTAGGGTCTTTTATCTAGAGGAAAGTCTAAATGGAGTAAACAAAAAGCCAGTTTCCATGTGTGATGGTTTGATCTTTGGACCCTTCTGAATAGCCAGGTTGTGGCTGAGGAAGAACTACATCTCCCAGTATTCCATGCGATTTTCTGCGTATATCAGGGTGTGTTGGGGGGTCGGACACTCCTTTCTTCCGGCTCCCTCTCGTCTTCTGGCTGTGGTGTGTGAGAAAGGTCTGGTGCTGATNTGCTTGTTTTCAGTATTTTCAGTCCTTTTTTTCTCCCTTTATCCCTTGGGCTCATACAGGGGGGTGGGGGAGGAGGAGAGACTGCATTCTACTGTGGGGGGCTTGGGTGGTCGGCAGGTGGATTTCACTCAACATTTCACACCATGAAATCTGAATTCCTACTTTGGGCAAAAATTCAGAGAAATCTGAGCTGAATTTCAGAGCCTGTACCCACACTGGCGACAGAATCGGAACCCCCTGAGAGATCCCCTACTATGGGAATATTCAGACATCAAATCTATTTTCTATTGGTCCTGGATAGAAATGAGGAGCAGAAATGATTCTTTGCCATGTACTGACAGATGATCCTCAAACTCTTGTGCAGCTATGACCTATTGATAGCAAATTTGTAGTAGTATCAGCAGCTGCTGTACTAGCTGCTTCTTAAACCATTTTTTGCCTCAAGCTCTTAGATGAAAACTGTTGTATTTGCTATGAACAGGATTTTGAAATGACACTATTAATTTAAACATTCCAAATAGGAAATAACACATTTTTTCTTTTTTTTCCCCACAAATAATGTGTGTTATTTTATCATTAATGGTGTTATATTACATTGCTGTAAGAAAATAATATTAAGAACCTTCTTGATTTGTTTCCTGAAAATGTACATTTTCTTGCCTTACTAAACTAGTATAGCTGGGTCACTTTAATTTCCCTGATGGATCTTCCTTGTTGGGAATGTATTCAGCTGCACTGTGCTGTTCGTACTGCGGCCAGCTGTGTCTTTCCTGGCAAGTCTTAAAATCAAATATCCAAAAGCTGAATGATGAAGGAAGGAACCTGTAACCAGAGTATCTTTTATGAATTCACTCATAGCTATCTATACTCAGATAAAAACATTGCCACACATTTTTCTAATATCCACAGGCCATAAATATTGACAAATAAAATCCTGCATAAGTGAGGAACAATATTCTCATTGCATGCTTTCTCTTCTTTCTGATTTCTTAGAGAAGAGCCAGACTGTGGGGATTTGTTTATAAAAGGAAGTAGCTATGGTTAGGGAAAGACTTGAGATGGGAGAGGAATCTTTCTTGCAGTGGTATGAATGCAAATATGTGCTAGAATAGAATTTCAGAGGTGCAAAATCACATCTGTGGTATAGCACTTTACCACAGAACTGCTATGTTCTGTGCTATCCATGTTATTAAGACATTTAATTTAATTATAAATCTTAGATTTAACAACCAGTGTTTTGAATTGTGACAGAGTTGAGCTGGAAAACCATCACCATCAGATGCACTCTCTAGCCTTGTGTACCAGTAAAAATATTTAGTATTGACCAGAACAGCAAAGCCAGTAACCAGAATGGCCACAGGAATTGCCTAGCATTAGGTGGAGAGGTGTAATTTGCACTACTTAATTCAGTAAAAATTGACATTCTCTAGGACAGGTTTCAAATCTGCATATAGCACACTGAGGAAACCAATACTAACTCAGTACCTGCCCTTCCCTGGTCCCAGCTGGTTGTTGCCAGTCTTTTGGATCATCTAGGGACTGTAGCTTCAGTGACCCTGACTGTGATGATAAGACTTATTTGACTGAGGACAGACAGTGTCTGAAAAATCAAATGTGTTTTTTTCCCACACGGCTGATATGAAGACATTTTTGCACCTGTGAAATGAATGGTCCAATGCAGATTTCCACTTTCCCATCAATAGGGATTACACCAAAAAATGTTTATCTTTTTTTCATTATTTAAATTGCCTTTCATATAATCACAGATGCCATACATTTATGTACTTTTTATATTCTCCTGAGTGAAAAATATAATATGCATTTCCATTACTGTATTTTGATTGCATGAAGTTTCTATTTTTAATGGTTATCGTTCTTTATCAAGAGAAAGGAAATATATTCTCATCTTGTTAAAAAGGCAAAGACAGTGAGTTTGGGATCTGCCTTAGTAATGGGATCACTATTACTGTTAGCCAAGACCTAACCCCTCTGAAAGATGGAAGAGTGTGTCAAAGATGATTGAAAACATCACTGATGCATAAAGTCAGCTATGTATGGCTAATCATTTCCACTGTAACTAGAATGTGATTTCCATCTGGTTACTTTAGGAAAGATGTTAGATGCTGCTTGACAGTTTCAGCAAAAATATTAAAAGCAACAGCATTCTTAGACACCACCCCTACCCTCTGCTCCCCTCCCTGCCCTCCGTTTTATTTCAGTTCTTGAATTTTCCACTTAGGCCTAGGTTCATTAATTCCTAACTGAAGTTGTGCCCGAAGAGATTCCCAGGTATCTGATAGCTGACTGACTCTCTTAAGAGATTAATGGATGATGGACAGAGTTTAAATGAAAGCTAGCAAAGGGAGAGAAAAAAGGTCATTAACAAAGAAGTGTTTTTCTCTTGGACAAGAAAGATTAAAGGAGCAAGAACAAATGTATGATTCAGTTTGAGAAACAGGATTAAAGTTCAATGTGAGGTTTGCTGAGTATCACAGAAGAGTTCCTAAATACTCTGGGCACTTTTTCCTGGTACCTAAGTACGCATTAAAAATATACTTTGTTTGAAAGAAATTACGTGGTTACCCTTAGTTCTTTTCTTATTTCTCTAAAATAACATGAAAAGGAGAATAACTGTATTGACACCGCAAAGCCAAAACCGCAATTCTTAGTGCAGAACACAGGATGGCAATGTTGCACCACTGTTGAGCAAATGTCGAGCAGCCCGTACCCAGCAATATTCATTTACTGAGCAATAAATAAATAGATGCAGTAGAATCCTGCTTTATCCAGGGTATATTACACTTGCACATGGCAGCAATGACTGTGTTTTCTATTAAAACAGAGACTAAGGGATAGGAAAAATATTTTTTTTCTTTTATTATTTGCATGAATACTAGGCAGTGATACAGTTTAAGTTTTGCAGAAATAATGTAGCATTCATTGGAAAAAGATACGACTAATTAGTTTCATGCCATAAAACCAAATGTACCTGCCTCACAGGAGCACTTATGATAATAAAAACTTCTACTCATCACACACACACACACAGATACTGGGGAACTGTGAATGTTTCTCCCTCTCAAAAGAAAATTTTACTGTTCAAACCAGAAAATCACTTTCAAAAAGATTCCTATCCTCAATATAAGCTTCCTTAAATGTCTACAAAGAAATAGTGACATTGCAGAAGAACTTAGTAGGAACTAAGTGTCAGACACATGTTCAGTAGCCATGGATAGCCCTCAGCCCAAACCCTCTCAGAGCTAGTGTGGTTTAGCTGAACATTTCAAGTGATCTCTGCAGCAGAGCAGCCAAGGAAGCATCCATGCACTTGTGGCTTTCTTCTGTATTAAGCCTGAAGAGAGGGTCCTTCAGAGGCAGACTCACTAGGAGAGGACTTACACTACAAAGACAACACTGACTGCTGAGTATTTCAGGGCTCTGGGGCTATTGTCTTTCATATTTGTTCTGCTTCTGGTGTGCTGTTGCAGCTCCACTAGCTTGGTTTCCAAGCCATAGTCTTCCCTGGTTTTTCCCCTGCCTTTGTCAGGCTCTGTGTCCTACCAAAACCATCTTCTTTATTGATTCACAGTCGTGGAAAAATTCAGCTGATTCGCAGCTAAGTAGTAGTGGAAAAAAATCAGAATTGAAATTTGTCAACAACTGCTAATCAGGAGTATGATATTGTGCTAGTTCCTACTTCTTCCTGGGACCAATGACCAAGACCAAGGCCTTTGAAAAGGTATTGAGGGAGGAAATATATGTGCCATACAACTCTTTCTTTTTGTGCATAACAAAGCCCATATGTTATGATCATTAGTTCTACTGATAGTAATTTGTAACAAGAGAAATTAATAAAAAGAGGTGACCATAGTGCTGAATTTTCTTGAACCGTGTAACTCACTGGAATTGTTGAAATTTACTTCAATCCTGGCACATGAGACAGAAGACCTATTTCCAGTACACTCAGGGCATACTGACATTTGCCTAATCTTTCAATCCTATTACCCACCCTAACAGCAGCCTCTCTGTGTGACTGGGGAAGCTCATTCTAATTTGCTGTCTTCCCTGACTCAAAAATGCAATGATATCTCCCATTCCTCTTCAGTCAGTGTTTTTTTTACCTTTTAATTTCTCCCTTATTCAGCTTTTGCAAAATCCCCACTTGCCCAGCACCTCTGTCAATACTGCATTGGGATAGTACTACCTTCTGCAATTTTTCTACACTCTTTGCTTTACTGCTCACATTGATGAAGGTTAACAATGTGCATGAGTTTCATTAGGAACCCTCTGCCCAGCTGCCTAGAGTCACAAAGTGAAGAAACCGTATGCCTAAGTGATTTGGTTTACATATGTCTTTCTAGTTTTCTTTTAAATATGAACTAGAATTAACAAGAAACGAACACAAACACTACTAGTAAGAAAATTATAAATCCCCTACTAGTAAGAAAATGATAAATCCCCTACTAGTAAGAAAATGATAAATCCTTTTGTAAAAATCATCATATGTGATGTGCATAGAAATAGCTAAGGTCAATGTTTGTAATTTAGAAAGGACATCAGGAGGATCCATTCCAAAACACTTACACATCTTAAAAAAAAAAATCTGTCTGGGTTTTGCTTGGTTTTTTTCCCCCTTACAAGAGTAAAATATTAGTTCCCTAGTCTCAAATGAGTGCTAAAAGCCCGGATATTCATCAGTTACTTTATTATTGCTTAGGATGAAAAATGATGATTTTGGCACTTTGTGTTAATGGCACAATAATCTTCTACTGCATCTTCTGCCAAACTTTTTTAAAGAACAGTACAAGAGTGAATATCCTAGTTCAAGCAAGAAGTCCCTAGAATGACTACCAAAGCCTCCTTAGTGTGCAGATTTATTTTCACTGAGCAGCTAGAAGTATTTCATCAAGGGAAAGATGCTGAAGAGAAGTATAGTAATGATAGATAGTAAAAACAGATGCTGTAGAGTACTGATTGAGGGCTAGAAAGTTACAGAGATTATGATATTTAATGCTTATCACTAGTTCACAGCTGATGTATCTTCACTCTCTTCCCCAATAATATTTTATGTGGTCAAGGTTTGATGCTAGCAACCAACAAAATCCATAGTACATCGTATATTTTTTCTTCCACAGGAACAGCACACGGAAAAATGGTGAACTTCTCATACAGATACTGAATTAATAATCCTGTTTTCATGACTTACATAGAAATGATTTACTGGATAGGTTGCAGATGTTTTATAAACTCTTTTAGAGGTAGAGGGCAAGATTCCCCATTCACTTCCACAAGTGTGGATGGAATAAAATATAAGCAATTCATAAAGGACCATGGAAATGCAGTTGTCCAGCCTGCCATGTAACCAAAACCAGTTCGTCCTCATGAAGTGACAAAGGCTAGAATATGGCTAGTGAAAAGAATATCTCTGCTATCCTAATTATCTTTCTCTTTATTCTAATTTACTACGCTATGATTTATCTGTTTTGTAGCAAATACCACTTGAGATTGTATTATGTTTGGGTCACTTCCTTTCCATGTTTTATTATATATTTCTGGAAACTTGCTTGCTTTGAGTGGTCTCAGCATCTGCAACAGTGGAAGAGAGCTCCTGCAAAATGCTTAAAATATATTCCAATATTTCCATGCTATTCTGTGACAAATGTTTTGTCCAGTCGTATTTATCTATTGTCTTGAAAATTAGTTCCTGTTAAAGAAAATGCAGGCCTCATTTCCCTGGCTTTTCCTTACTTCAAATATCAGACCTGTTTTATTAAGGTCAGAGTAGTGCACCAGCCATAGTGTGCATTAATTTTACCTCTTCCATAAAGGTTTTATCTTTCTGTTCCCAGTTACCTACTGATTTCTTGCAGTTCTGGGATAAAATATATCTGATTTACTTTACTGTGATCACTGGAGGTTTGCTTCTTCCACAGAAGGAATTATTCTACTTTTGAGATCCTTAGTTCTGTTAACAGTCATATTTTTGCCCCAATGTTCAACGTATTTGATACTACTGAAAATAAATATTGGATTTTAGTTTTTGGGCTATGAATAGAGTGGTTTTGATTCCCCTGCAACATGCCTTGCCCCCTGCATGATGTCCACCACATTTCTTCTTCCATTAATATCTGTGATTAAAAATGATGTGTCTGCTAATAAAATTTACCAGTGGCAATGCAGGGGAGGGCTTTCAAGCTAGAAAAGGGCCAGAACACCACTCAGGGGACTATGATTTCCCTTGAGAATGAAAGCAATGTGAATTAGATTAAATTCAATAATACAAAATGAAAGGAAATTCATGTAAGGAGGGATTTGCCAATAACCAACCCCCCTGGGAACTCACCAGATGTCTAGTAAGAAGAGTGGGAAGGGGACTTCAATGTTATCAATGTGACAGATATTCAGCCCAGCTTTAAATCCAGTTTTCTGTCCTGCCCTTTTAAGATGCAGGCTCCCTTAGCAAATAACATCAGGAACAATAATAAGGAATTAATGGGTTTTTTTTTCCCAATGATATGACAAAAGAATGCATCTGTTCATTTAGTTTATTAACGGCTCATTGGTGTCTTTGAAATAGAACAACTTAGCTGTTCCAAACTTTTGAAAGACAGAGGGAAAGAAAAATTGATTATCTAATTTTTTGGTTTTTTTAAATATTATCCCTGAAGGTGCATGGATTTGCTTGAAAATAATTGCACATGTCACAACTTTGATTTCAGCTTATGTGTCACCAGACTTTAAGGGATAAGCGCACTTAAGCTGCCAGCCAACTCCAGCCTAGCAATACTCTGGCCTTTTCAGTTCCTAAAATGTATTTCAGAAGCAGCATTTGCCTTCTTGCCTGCAGCAACGAGATTTGACATCTATATATTGCCCCACACATACATCACACAATGTTGCCATATTCTTTTTGATTAACTGATGTAATTATCTTCTGAGATAAAAAGAGATTTATGTGGGAGAATCAAAGTTTCAAATTTATTCCAAAGTTGAATGAAGAAAATGAGGAGATATATCTTTTCTGAGGACTGTCATTCCTTCAGGAAAACAAGCATAAGCAAGGCCACTGCATCAATGCTGGTGAGAAGCAGAGGCATGCCAAATTTATTGCACACCTAGGCAGAGTATCAGATCAATGTATCAGAGAGAATGCAGGAAAATACAGGGCAGACATCAAGGAAGGCAGAACAGTTATATAGCATTCTCCCACTTCGCAACAAGTCTTCTGCCCTCAAGAAAGACTGACTTGCACTTATATATTTGGATTAAACTTTCATTGCTCACTGGTATAATTTCATGGGACATCTGTCTAATTACACTTGCCTTGTAGCTGGATGTATTCCTGATGTTGTAATAAAAAAAAAAAAGATTTGAAAATACACTGTGGATGTAAACACCAAACTTGCACTTGAAATTGCATGACGTTACTTTACTAACTGTGTTGAGTTTTTCTTACTGTTAGTAGGACAATTCCACAACAAAAACATTGAGCAACACTCCTAACAAATATTTATAATTGGTTTGGAAACCACCTGAGCACCTCTGGATTCACAACTGTAGATTTCTGCAAGAGCTATATTCATTCAACAACATTTTTGTGGGAATTCAACAAAATGGGAATCAGTAACAGTAACCTTCAGACAGCAGTGTAAGCATAACACACAAGAAGTCAAACGGGAGCAGTTGTTTTAACATTAGGAATATTTCAGTTCTCAATGCAACTATGATGAGAATAAAAGGCTTTTGTTGGTGTTCTTAATCCTTTACATCTTTGCTTGCAACTCTTTGCCTTTTACCACTGTGTGCCTGGATAAAAGACCATCAGAATGACTATAGTTTTCCATTTGCTTGCTGATGAAAGGGCATCAGATTAATCAGACTGATAGGTGAATGACTGCCATTGATTTATTTTTACCCTTGTAACACAATGTGATTCTAGAAAATTTATTTTCCCTATAAGGACAAATGGTGAGATCTCACAAATCCAGAGGGACGATCAGTGATGCTGGAGTAATTTGTATTCAGGGAATGGTGTGCTGTGTCTCCTATTTGAAGACTTGAGGAAGTCTATCTAACCTTCCTCACTGTATACATTAAGATCTTCTCATTTCATTTCATATCACAGCAAGTGATGGTAAGGGATGACAGACACTGCACAACCCTGCAGTTAGTTTTTCACTACAAATTTGAACTTCAGCATAGGGAAAACAAGAAGAAAACTTCAAGACCTAAATAAATCTGTTGTTCATGTGTTAATAAAAGAAAAGTAAATGAAGAAATAAGACAGAGAAGTTTAAGTGACTGTTATCTCATAACGCAGTGACATCTTTTTTAATCATCATAGAATTTGTGCCTACCTCTAGGACTTGTGTTAGTAAACTTGTGTATTAAAATTCAAACTACTTGCTTAACTTAAAAATATTTTCCCTAATGCCCATTGAATTGAAAAGAAATCTTAATCTCTATTTGTGAATGCCTTTCTTGTGTCAACATTATTTTGTGACTCACCAGTAGCTGATATGTTGTTTTACCTTTATTTAGAGTAGTTAGAAATACAGTGATGTATGACAAGTTATGCAGTATACAAAATGTTGCATAGTTTGCAGAGATTAATGTATGAACCAAATACAAATACATTGTCTTAAGCAACTGTCTGGAAAGCAAGTTTACTGACAGGGGGTAATGAATGCAACATAGAAAGAAATAGCTGTGGTAGTGACAGAAAACTGTATGTAACATGTATTTAATAGAGGGATATTAAATATTCCTGTATTAATGATGATGAACAATTATGAATATAGGGAATATGAATGAGTAGTTCATCTCTGAGTTCAAGTACACAGATACTTGTCTCTGGTAGGAATGGTCATATAATTTAGAGTGGGCCAGTTATGTCTGATTGATAGTCAAAAACTGATCACTGGATCCTAGGTTTAGCAACCTTGAACCTGTCCCAGGGTGTTACACATCAACGTATAGAATCTCAAAGAGTGTTTTGACAACATTTTTAGGCAAATATCCATGTCTTATTCTGCCAAGTCTCATTTCTGCAATACAGATTCATAGAAAAGGTAAGACAAATCAGTGTCTTCAAGTCTGTGCATTTCTAATGAATTACTGTACATTGATATTTTTGGGAACGATCTGCTTATACCCTCAAGCACACACATAATCATGACTGCCTATTTTTTGAATATGTATTTGTGGTCCATCTCAAAGTCAGCCCCAAATGAGTCTAGGTTTCTTTGTTACATGCTAAATCCAGCATATTTTCTGTGATAACACCATAATTTACAGTGTCAATCTGTTGACCTTCAAGTCACGTGTTTTCCATGAATTCTTCTGTGTTGACACTACTCACCTTAGTATTTACTGTGATTGAAACATGCTATTTTCAGCCTTTGCAGAAACCATTAACCTTAGGCTTAATGAAGGCCATCAGAATTGCAAAAATCTCCACTATTAGAAATGCAGACCTGCATCCTGCTCTCTTTTCCTGGGCTGCTTGACTCTGTTTCCACTCATTATTTCTGGCCTCAAGTGTAACAACTTGTTAGGCTATGTAAGAAGGCAGCCTGTATTTCAGTAACTTTTCACATTTGTAGGCCCATGACACCCAGACTTTTATGTGAAAGCATCAGAGACATGAAAGAAAGTTAGGTTGAAGAAACATGTTTAGAGAGAAGCATCCATTCTGCCTGATGCCCTTCTGCCCTAGAAGCTGTGGCAGTTCATTTCTGTTTACCCTGTGGACTCTGCTGGTATGGTTTCTAAAATTCATGACAAATTGCCACAGATGATAAAGATGACAAGCTTTGTATTTACTCCTGCATTGTGGACTACAGTATGACATTTAAGAGCCCCTCAATATACAGGAAGTCCAACTTTATGATTCAATGGGCTTTTCTATCAGCATCAATCTCCATCAATAAATATATAACTGTTAGGATACTGTTTTCTGTAGGCTGCACCACTATATTTATGTGACTTGACAGTCTACAGAGGTAGCTGTCAGTCTGTGAGACAGAATAGATGCTGCCTGCTACATTGAAATGCACAATACTTTGTTCTGAAAGCCTTTGTGGGTCATATTTAACTAAAATAAATCAAATATATTTAAAACATACTCTAAATTTAGAGGAAAGGACAAATATAACATTATCTTGTTTGACTGACTTCTTTCCACTTGGAATTTGGAGTAAAAATCCTAAGATTGTAACCAGAGGATGTCCATCATGTATGTCCCAGGTATTTTGTATTTGCTTACAGTTTTACTTTCAGTGTCTATTTACAGTGAAATCTTATCCATTCAGATAGAGTCTCTCCTGGTATATAATATTCTCAATAACCCTTCATGGAAAAGACTGTCACAATAGCTGTGACAAAGTTAAGTGTAATATGCAAAAGCAAAAGCAAAAGCATTAAATCTTGCAGATTAGTAATACAGTGATTATCCATGTTTCAGGAAAATACAGCTTTAAAATTTTGTATGTATAATTTCAAAAAAAGACACCAAGGAAGGGAAATATTTCCTATTTTAATTCCTAATTTAAACTAACAATAAATAGAAAGACAACAGGAACTATTTTTCCATGTCACTAGCAGAAGAGTAGGTCTTACATATGGAACAAAGAAGTGTATTAGAGATTGGAAATCATATGGTTTTAGCAAAAAATAACTTGGAATCCATCAACTGCAATTATTTATTTGTTAGTCATTAAAAAAATGTGTGGTCTGCATTCTAAGTAGGTTATTCATAATTTCCCTAAATAGTTTCTTGTTTAATATGGTAAAAGAAATAAGACATTCTAGTTCCTTTGTTATCCTTTCAAACCACAAGTCTATACCATGCATTTAATTTTGAAAGCATGTAGTGAAAAGCTATTTTTTTTAATGCATGTATGAATAAAAAATGTGGAGAAATAAGAAAAACGTGAAAAAAGGTCATGTTTTCTATTTTTGCTTTAGAGGCTTTGATGACACTGGTCAAGAATAATAGCAGCTACTAAACTGACTTGCACATGGATGAACAGGAATAAAAGTCAGCTCAGCTAATGTCAAAAAGTGAGTCTACAGAATGTGATTAACCCACTTCTTGGCCCAAGAGGCAACCAAGTCCCTCCTTTGAAAGTTATTTACAGATTATTTTTTCTCCCCACAAAAGTTAAAGAATTCCATGCATCCTGCACTCACAGCTGTCACTAAGCTAATGTATCTCAAAAGTTTGTGTGCATATTAGGGAAAAAGAAAGGTCATATTCCTCTTAAAGATGTTCTGAAGGCTACTTCATATCTCATTGTTAAAGATTTAATTAATTGGCTTTTCCTTAACAATATCGTTCTCTCTTGCTTTTGTATGTGCACAGGAGGTACCTATACTGACAATAGTGCTAAACATTGCTTGCCTCTGGCAATCTAGAGAGATTTGTTGTTCATTTCTATTCCCACCAGCAACCTCTATGCTGCCTGACAGTTCTTAAAAGAAAAACAATAAAAATCACAGGATCACAGAATCACTAGGTTAGAAAAGATGCACAGGATCATCGAATCCAACCATTCCTATCCAATCACTAAACCACGTCCCTCAGCAGCTCAACCATGCATCTTTTAAACACTGCCAGGGATGGTGATTCAACCATCTCCCTGGGCAGCATGTTCCAGTGTCCAATGACCCTTTCCATTAATTTTTTTTTCTGATGACATGCCTGAACCTCCCCTGGTGGAGCTTGAGGCCACTCCCACTTGTCCTGTCACCTGCCATTTGGGAGAAGAGGCCAGCTCCCTCCTCTCTAAAATCACTTTCAGGTAATTATAGAGAGCAATAAGGTCTCCCCTTGGCCTTCCTTTCTACCTGCTAAAGAACACCAGCTCCTTCAGCCACTCCTTGGGCACACTGGGCACACTACCTTCTTTGTCTCAGCTTTTAATAGTAAGGAAAGTTTTCCCTCTATATACACACCCAGGAGTTAGAGGAAAAGAGCAAAGGTCCCATGATCCAAGAGGAGGTGGTTAGAGACTTCCTTGCCCAGCCACACACCCACAAGTCTATGGTGTCAGATGGTATCCATCCAAGAGTATTGAGGAAGCTGGCGGATGTGCTGGCCAAGCCCCTTTCCATCATCTTCAAACAGTCCTAGAAGACTGGGGAATTTCCACTTGACTGGAGGCTGACTGATGTGCCCATCTACAAGAAGGGTCACAGGGAGGACCAAAGGAACTACAGGTCTGTCAGCCTGACCTCAGTGCCAGGGAAAGTTATGGAACAGGTGATCTTGAGTGCTATCATGAAGCACTTGCAAGAGAACTAGGTGATCAGGCCCAGTCAACACGGGATAACGAAAGGCAGGTTGCACTAACCTCACCTTCTATGACAAGGTTACTTGTCACTTACTAGATGAGGGAAAGGCTGTAGATGTACCGTAAAGCCTTTGACACAGTTTCTCATAGCATTCTACTTTGGAAACTGTCAGCTTCTGGACTGGATAGGCAAATGCTCTCCTGGGTGGAAAACTGGTTGGATGGTTGGGCTGCAGTAGTAGCTGGAGGCCAGTTACAATTGGTGTTCCCCAGGACTCAGTTCTGGGTCCAGCCCTGTTCAATGACCTAGATGGCATTGAGTGCACCCTTAGCAAATTTACAGATGGTATTAAGCTGGGTGGAAGTGTCAATCTGCTGGAGGGCAGGGAGGATCTGAACAGGCTGGGCTGCTGGGCTGAGACCAATAGGATGAGGTTTAACATGACCAGATGACAAGTCCTGCACTTGGGCACAACAACCCTAAGCAGTGCTACAGACTAGGATAAGGGTGGCTAGAAAGCTGGCAGAGCTACAGGCCTGTCAGTCTGACCTCAGTGCTGGGGAAGGTCATGGAACAGGTGATCTTGAGTACTATCACACAGCACATGCAAGACAACCAGGTGATCAGGCCCAGTCAACATGGGTTCACGAAAAGCAGGTCCTGCCAAACTAACCTGATCGCCTTTTATGACAAGGTTATACACTTACTGGATGAGGGAAAGGCTGTGGATGTAGTCTTCTTGGACTTCAGTAAAACCTTTGCACAGTTTCACACAGTATTCTGCTTAGGAAATTGGCTGCCACTGACCTGGACAGGCGCACACTCTCCTGGGTAGAAAACTGGTTGGATGGCTGTGCCCAAAGAGTAGTGGTAAATGAAATTAACTCCAGCTGGGTGCCAGTCACAAGTGGTGTCCCAGGGCTCAGTGCTGGGTACAGTCCTGTTCAATATCTTCATCAATGATCTGCATGAAGGCATTGAATGTACCCTTAGCCAGTTCACAGATGACACTAAGCTGGGAAGAAGTGTCAATCTGCTTGAGTATAAGGAGGTTCTCCAAATGGATCTGAACAGACTGGACCAATGGGGTGAGATCAGTGGCATGAGGTTTAACAAGGCCTCATACTAGGTCCTGCACTTGGGGCACAACTGTCCCATGCAGTGCTACAGACTAGGCGAAAAGTGCCTAAAAAGCTGCCCAGAGGAGAAGGACCTGGGGGTGTTGGGCGACAGCTGACTGAACATGAGCCAGCAGTGTGCCCAGGTGGCCAAGAAGGCCAATGGCATCCTGGCTTGTGTCAGAAATGGCATGGTTAGCAGGTCCAGGGAGGTTTTTCTGCCCCTCTGTACTTGGCACTGGTGAGGCCACTCCTTGAATCCTGTATTCNGGAGGTATTTAAAAGATGGGTAGATGAGGTACTGAGGGACATGGTTTAGTGGCAGATAGGGGTAGTTGTACTTGATGATCCAAGGGGTCTTTTCCAACCTAGTGATTCTAGGATTCTATGAACAAGAGGAACGAGAACTTATAGTGCAGCATGACGTTTCCAGTGTCTTGGTCCAAATGACTGTAGTGGAACCACTTGGTCCTTCTGAGGAGGGAAAATCCTCCTGACTCCACCTGGGCAAAGTTTGTTGGAGGGACATCATCTTAATTTGTTTATATGGCCTTAATTTTTTCTAGTGGCTTACAAACACCCAAAGACCTTATATTCAACTTCGGGGAAAATGGGCCATTTCATAGAATCATAGAATGGCTTGGGTTGGAAAGGACCTTAAAGATCTTCTAGTTCCAATCCCCTGACATGGGCAGGGCCACCTTCCACTAGATCAAGTTACTCAAAGCTTCATTCAACCTGGCCTTGAACACCTCCAGCTATGGGACATCCATGACTTCTCTGGGCAAGCCGTTCCAGTGCCTCATTACTATCACAGTATAATTTTTCTTTCTAATATCTGATCTAAATCTACCCACTTTCAGCTTAGAACTCTTACCGCATTTCCTATCACTGCACTTCCTGACACAGAGACCCTCCCCAGCTTTTGTGTAGGTCCCATTTAAGTACTGAAAGCCTTCCCTGGCTTCTTCTTTTCTCTACGCTAAACAAGTCAAACTCTCTCAGCCTCTGATGATCTTTGTGGACCTCCTCTGGACTTCCTCTAACAGATCCATGTCCTTCCTGTGATGAAAACTCCAGAACTGGATGCAGTACTCCAGGTGAGGGGCAGAATCACCTGCCTCAGCCTGCTGGTCACACTACTTTTGATGCAGCCCAGGATACAGTTGGCTTTCTGGAGTCCATTTGCACATTGCTGGTTCATCCACCAGCACACCCATGCCCTTTTCTTCAGGGCTACTTTCAATCCATTTTCTGCGTATTCTGTATTTGTCCTTGGGGTTGCCCCAACCCAGGTGTTTTTTGCTTTGCTCTCCCTTGGCACACAGTGCTAGATGATTGCTATGGTACATTAAGGGGGCAGAAGGACATCTGGATCAATAGCTTCTCTCATTAGAAGACTACAGGGATGTACAAATGAACCTATGTATGAGATCAGTATCTGCATTCATGAAATGAGACAAAGTTTAACAGTTGCAATTTAAGACCAATTAGGTATTTCTCCTTGGTAAGTTTTGGAACAGCCTTTGGCTTTGATTATATAGATTCATGGTTTTGCTATTCATTTACTTGTTACAAGTTTTGTGAAATTAGAAGTCATCCCTAGAGGTGAGATTAACAATGAGAAAAAGCAATAGTTTCTTTTGTTTTCTAATCAGTAATTGTACTGTAATCTTTCCTAATTTAGCTGACCAATAAATTATATAGCTGTATTACTTTTCTAAACTTTTGATTTCATTATGCTTAATGATGTCCATTATAAACTGAATCAGCATCCATAGTAGCATAATTGCACACTGGGTCTGTGTATTATCTATTCCACAATTGAATTTTGAGATGTAGTTATCCACTAGTTCTTTCTGTTTCTTGAGGAATAGTTATGAAAAATACCAGAAAAAATATTATTTCATGAAGTTTTATTCCAATGTTCTCTATTTTGTGTGCTAAGAAAAAGAAAAAACCACTTCAGGTAAACATTTTATTACTTGATAAATCCCTTCAATTACCTTAAAATGAATCTCTGAGTGATAATTATCTACCTCAGTCCCTTTTGTTTCTGTTCAGCTATATCCAGAGCACTAATACTGTTTGCATTCCTTCCACTTAGATTAATAACTCTTGTTTAATATAATTTATCTTATTGTCAGAAATTTAGCCATATTGCTTTATTGTTTTGAATAGTTCTCAGATTGATTTTGACGAGATTGAAATATCCTATGAAGTATCTCCCACATAAAAAGGAAATTTTATTAATGACATTTCCTGTTGGTTTTGTTTTTTTTTTAATTGGCAACCGCCCAGCACCCGGCCCTGTGGCCCGTGGCATGGCCCCTGGCGACCCCCCAAACGGCCCTGCGGTGACTCGCTCTGCCCCCCGCCCGGAACCTGCCTGCCACCGCTGTGAGAGTGCAGCCGGGGGATGGGGAGAGGGGAGGGAGTGGGCTAGTGGTGGGGGGTGCCTGGTCCTGCACTGTTGCCCATTGGACAAGATGTTTAAGGCAAAAGCATCTGTTCTGACTTGACATTCCACCCCGTGACTTAAACATTTGTCACAGGAATCCAATAGAAAACTCAGACCCCTGTTGTCCATAGTGGTGACACTTTAGGGTGCAACAGTTGAACGTGCTGCTGCATCGCCTACACCCTGCCGCAGTCAGCTCTGGGCCCAGAGTCCATCCAAGCGAGAGAGCACAATGCCCACTCCTGCGTTGTCTTTCTGTTGAACATGACACATAAGCAGGTAGTCTTCAGGCAAAATGGTTAAGGCAAAACCAGTCTTACTTCACAGCATCTAAATTATGTATGGATATGCATAGCAAAACCACCTACTACTAAATCCAGGCAATTTTGATACATATTCCACCTTTTGTGAGCCCTTGTAAGAAAAGATATTATTTTTTAATAACAACAATACAAGGTTTTGATGTGACTTTGCATACACTTCTATATACATGGCTAGTTAGATCTTTAAAAGGCTTTCACTGGGACAATGCTCTGCATATCGTATGATCATAGAATCACAGAATCATACAATGACTAGGTTGGAAAAGACCTCTGAGATCATCAAGTCCAACCATACCTGACAACTACTAAATCATATCCCTAAGCACTTCATCTACCCATCTTTTAAATACATCCAGGGATGGGGACTCAACCATCTCCCTGAGCAGCCTCTTTCAGTACCTGATAAACCTTTCAGTGAACAAATTTTCCCTAATGTCCAATCTGAACCATTCCTGGTGCAACTTATATGTTGAGTACTTAGAAACAAAGTCTTTCAAAATGCTTTGTCACTTTAGAAATGCACATTCCTTCCTGTCTTACTGTTTTACAATGTTATGACTTCATTACATTTTGTATCTCTCTTTCCATAATCCAATTTAATTAGACAGAAGCCACATAAAGTCCTTTCACTTCTGCTTCATTTTATTACACTGCTGATAGCAGGCAGCAGTGTCACTGGGCCTTATTTCTGCTCCATGTAGCCTACGCTATTCATGTGATGTGCCTTATTCATTAATATAAGGCCTCTGAAGTTTAGAGGGGCTTAGCTTCTCTGTGGACTTCTAATAATAATCCATAAAGGAGAAATAATCATACGGAGCCTTTACATGACCCCTATCTTCAAAAATGAGGGCAAGCGTAGGATATACAAAAGGCTCACTAAACTCTGGTTGCTAAAAACCTGAAAATTTAATTTCTACAATCCTCAGGGACAAACTGCAAGATGTAAATCCCATTACAGTATCCATTTAATGGTGTGTATTTCAAAAGCTGTAAGGCTGAAGTGAG
This sequence comes from Piaya cayana, assembly GCA_013389865.1. Taxonomy (NCBI): domain Eukaryota; kingdom Metazoa; phylum Chordata; class Aves; order Cuculiformes; family Coccyzidae; genus Piaya; species Piaya cayana. The sequence goes on along the minus strand of WAAB01004440.1, from coordinate 40,985 downwards.
AGAGACAATCAGTGTGCATGAGAGAAGTAAATGTGGAGAAATGGGAAGGATTTTCTAGCATTAAATTAAAGTCAAATATTAACTGCTTTGCAGTAGAGCTATTTGGAAGTTTTATTTCAAAGTCCTAAACTTGGAAATGAATGGTTTATAGGGAAAAATGAGACTGGATAGCAAATTGTTGCATATAAGTCAACACTGCATTGGGAGTAGATTAGAGCTGTGGATGGAGAACCCTATGGAGAGCTGGAGAGGGTCCTTTTCCCCAGTGGCTGCTGGAGTCAGCCTTGGCAGTAGGATTTGAGGTGATAAGCAGCTTAAGTCATGGGCAGCGCTGTCAGTCCTGGCTGTGCCCACACCAGCTCTCTGCCCCTCCAGAGAACCATAAGACATTTTACTTTTCAGGACTGTGATGAGCTAAAGAAACAGACCAGGTCCTCCTATTTTGCTTCCCTTGCAGGGCTGCATTTCAGAGAACTGTTTTCTTTGCTGCATTCCGAGAATTTGATATGCAGTTACTGAAGCAGAAAGAAATAACTTACAGATAGGCAAAAAGATACAGCAAGAAATATGGGAGTACAACTTTTTTTCTCTCTAAGAACTAAGCTGTGTTGTGACTGGACCAGGACAGTTCAGAGGGTTTCAGGGTAAGACTCAAGGTCTCTTCATAAAATTTATGGGTTTGGTGCCCACTAGGCTAAATGAAGGCAAAATGGTGCCAAAAGATTGATCTAAAACTGAATTTATTTGTACAGACAGTCTTAGAATTAAGATAGGCATTGGCTTGCTAAATCTGTGGCAAGGAAAAGAAAGAAAGTGAAAGGGAGAAAAGGGGAGGGAGAGGAAAGTGCAAGGATACCACTTAGGTCTGATGCTCTACTCCTCCACAATCGCAAGGTGCTACCTAAGCCTATCTTATGAGCGTTATTTAGAGTGAGGTCCAAAGGGGGAGGGATTCCTGCTGGGTTTGTGCAGTGCTTCCTCTTGAAGGTTCTGGAACCAAGTTTTGGAGTACTTAGGCAGTCTCTAAGGTCTGAAGTTAAACTCAGGTGCTGTTCTTCCCTAGCTTCACCTACCATCAGGGTTGCAACATGATCGCTCTTGGCAGCAAGTGCAGCTGGGCTGCTTGCAGAACGAGGTCGGCACCAAGAAGTATTGCTTCTGCCATGTAGCCTAAACAGCCACAAAACAAATTATTTGAGGTAAGCCATCTGAGTAGCAAAAATCAATCTCTGAGAGGCCAGAAGGACCAGTCATTTTTAACATTGAAGTATGGATAGAACTGAAAAGATTTAGAAATGGAGATGGAGGGTGGGGTGGGTGAGGAAAGAAATAAATTACTTCTGAGATAACAAACTATTAGCAAGAAAGATGTTTTCTTCATTATTCTAGTAAGAGTGTCTCTCTGCCAAATTCAGCAGAAGAAATTCTGGTAATTAATCACCAGAGACAGTTATGTGTCTAATCAGATTCAAGATTATTCTGTTCTTGCCACTGGTAATGTTTCCTTGTTACTTAAGAATGGTATAAACTGGTGTTTAGCAGAAGCTAGCACCTTCACTGAACACATGAACTTTTGTCAGTAAATCACCCCACACTTCTTCTTGTTAAGAGAAGCAAAGAGGAAGATATAAGAAAGCACTGGTAGATGCTGAAACCTTCAGTACTGATAGTAAAAGGAAACAGCATTTCAGACTACATTTTACCCTGTTTCCCCAGAAACTGCATCACAAAAAAAATTGCTGAGCCTCAGCTTTTGTGACATAGTTCTTATGTCATCTCATTGTCCAGTGGTAAGAAAAGCTGATTTGAACTCTGATTACAATTGTCATCATTACCCTGCAGTGAGAGGTGTGCTGGCAGCACTGTGGCTATAGAAATATAAGTAGGAAACTGTCCTTTGATCACACATTTTGCTACAGGGGGCAATCCGTTGGGCACAGGGGAGTCTGCAGCAGACACAGGAATGTAATCTGTTCTTTCCAGCAGTCTCATTAACAAGAGGGCAGCATTTTGCACGATGCCGAGGACAGATGCAAGGACAACAGGTGGGATTCAACATACTTAAACAACTTAAGTGCCTTATGTTAGTTGCACAGCTGTTATAGGCATCTTGTATAGTCAGGGATAAAGGGAAATTCTGTCCATCTGCTACCAACAGAGATGCCTTATTTATTTTTGTTGACTGAAGGGAACCTTAAGGCATTTATACTTCAAGTGTAAGGACGTTTGTCAGGTTCCTGAGGTTAATGTTATTATCTTTTTCTGAGGAAAAATGTGTCTATAAGGGCTGTGAAAGGTATTATGATTAGTATATCTTCTTTAAATCTCAAGGTAAGTTTTAGATTATTGACTGTGCTCTATAGTGAGTGTATGTGTACATACTGGAAGACCAATATTCCTTAAGCAAAGATTTCAGTGTCCACGCTGGACTAGAGGGAGGTTGATGGGAATGGTTGGACTCGATGATCTGATGGGTCTCTTCCAACCCGGTGATTCTGTGATTCTGTGATTCTGTGACAGGCCTCTTGGGTGGACTAGAGGAGGGAAGTGAGGTTGTGTAGAGAAAAAAATCAGATGGGCTAAGGCTCAACTAGAAATCAGATTGGCAAAGTCTGTGAAAGATA
>WAAB01004440.1:0-37338 GCA_013389865.1 Piaya cayana | reverse complement strand
CTTTACGAGGAGCAGTTGAGAGAGCTGGGGTTGTTTAGCCTGGGGAAGAGAAGGCTGAGGGGAGACCTCATTGCTGTCTCTAACTACCTGAAAGGAAGTTGTATAGAGGAGGGAGCTGGCCTCTTCTCCCAAGTGCCAGGGGACAGGACAAGAGGGAATGGCCTCAAGCTCCACCAGGGGAGATTTAGGCTGAACAGAAGGGAAAAATGTTTCACATAAAGGGTCATTGGGCATTGGAATAGGCTGCCCACGGAGGTGGTTGATTCACCTTCGCTGGAGGTGTTTAAGGCACAGGTGGACGAGGTGCTGAGAGGCATGGTTTAGTGTTTGATAGGAATGGTTGGACTCGATCATCCGGTGAGTCTCTTCTAACCTGGTTGTTCTATGATTCTATGATTGTATGACCACTACATCCGGTGACCTCCTTTTGTTAATTGTATCAAATAATATCTACGTAGTGATTTTGATAACCAGTGGAGATTTTTTTAGGGAGTAAATAAGACTCTTGTACAGTGATTTTGTCCAGTGATTTGAAATGGATATTGAAACTAAAAATTTTTATGAACTATTTCGGTGTAATGCTTTAAATATATTCACATGATTTACTATCAAAAGAGTGTTCAAGGAAAGTGGGATGGTGACATACTGTATGCAGCCAAATAATTTCAGTTTATGGCAGTTTGAAAATACTTTGCACTTTGTTAGGCACTAAAAATAAACTGGAAAAAACACTGACATCTCCCCATAAACTTAACACTTACATTTGAATACGGACTATTTTGGCAAAGTGCATTTAATACTGTCACTAATTCACTCTCAGAAATGGTGCATGAAGCAAAGGTTTTAGTTACCTCAAGAGTTAGAAGTCTGTGAATAGTAGAAAAAAGAATAAAAGAAAATTTTATTCCTGAGATTAAATCCCACTTAGGTCATATTAATTTAGATGGAATTGAGGATCCTTTTATCAGCTATGCAGGATCATGCAATAAACAAGGTTTTTCAAACAAAAATATAATTTATATTATAAACATAAGTATTACTTCAGTATTCATACCTAAAATGTCTGATATTTTGAACAAAACAATTTCACATGCAATTGGTAGAAGTAAAAAGATTTGTTACAAAAATTTCCTCATAAAACTTAGGTTAACCAGCCTGACAACCAAAAGCAACAATTTCACCTTGATGCCTGACTTCATGGTGTGAATTCTGTGCTAAAAATCTTCAGTGTGTCCCAAAATAACTTAGTCTCAACATGTGATAAAAGAATGCGTATTGCTGATTGATTGTCACTTCTTATATTAACAGGAAAACATTATTCGAACAAGGAGGGCCAGATGAGTGTTTCAGCTTGGACACTATGTGAAAATCACTGCTCTCATGCATTAGAGGAAATGAACCTGTGGAATTCTGTGTTAGGTTTTAAAAACTGAGGAGACACACTTTAACTATAAAGCTTTCCGTTGTCACAAAAAAGTGCTCTTTTTTCTTGAATGCAGATAGATTTTCAAGCAGAAGCTGTTATTACCAAATGATTTACAAATAAATTAATATGTATTAGACTATATTAATGATTCACTCCATCAGGGGAATGATGACCATTTAGTTAGTTTGATCACCTAAACCAAATGAATATAATAATGTTAATCGTGGTACACAGTCACTGCATATTCATCTTAATAAACAGTTTAAAATCATTACGTAGACTCCTATTAATGTGTCTTAGGAGCAGTTCTGCTGGAGATGGGCCTAAGTAACAAAGTCCAATGTTGCAGTTCAAGATTCCAGTCATTTGACAAGATTAAGAGCAATACCTGAATGTGTGATGTTGCTTCAGACCATACAAACACAGTCTGATGTACTGGGATGCCAGGGAAAGTCTGAACCTTGTTGGCCTCTGTTACAGATTCTGGGTCAAGGTAGTAATACTGAATGCCCTTCTTGCACAACACCAGCCAATTTTCACTGCTTGCAGCCTCTTCTTTCCTTACAATGACTTCTGGTTTCTGCTAAAGGAATGGTTCAATTACTGCCTTTGCACCAGGAATTTAATTTTCCTGGGATACCTTTTTTTTCTCTGAAGTGGACCTGCTCAGGTTAGGGATTGAAGATGTCTTGAAAAACCAGAAATTGCTGGGTACTATCTTCTATTATGGAAGACAGGATTTGAAGATTAAAAAACAAACCAACCAACTAAACCAGTCAATCTTATCTAATTTGCTGCAGCAGATTGTGTGAAAAATGCACAGAACTAATGAAAGAGCATTTCTTTCTTTTTTTTCCTCTGTCTCTGGAGTCAAGTTGAAATGGAATACAGTCTTTAAAAGGTTATCTACTGTAACAAACTAGCCAGTAAAAGGCAGAAGAAGGCAATATTTTCTGTAAATTGTTTTATGAAGTATCTCTTGGCTGATGATCAGTGAACTAAATCCTTCGAGAAGAGGAGATTTACAATGACTTGTCTACAGAGGCAATGTTTCTACAGACTTCAGGCAACGCTGGGAGCAGGGATTAGCAGAATGGCTCATAAATACACTTCACAGCTACGGAATGTCACAGCTGGGAGACTTCAATAGGAAAGTATGTGTAAACATACACATGGAAACAGGCTTCACATACTGATCACGAAATATACAGGGGTTTAATAGATTTACAGATGATTGTATTGATTTTGAAAAGTCCTTCATTAATTCACACTGTGTTGTTTATATTTCTGGTATTTGCTGTCAGACACTTTTTTGTATATAGCTATTTTGTAGTCTCCCACTTAGAAAATCCAAACCTGTGATACTCCTATTTGAATCAAGCCTGAGTGTTATCCTCCACCTAGCACTGTCTTCTTAAGGCCTTCCTTCCTTCCTTCCACTTGAGTGATGAGCATTAGAAGGTAGATCAGATAGAATTTAAATATCACAAGCTGTTAAATACTAACCACTTGAGGAATACTTAATTAAGCAGCAGTATGCAGCCAGTGGTCAGGTTCTGAATGGCTATTGCATTCCTGGTACCACATGGAAAAAGCCCATCTGATTACCTCTATTAAACACCTCAGAGGAGTAGTAACTAACTGCAGCAGAAAAGTACTCTCTAGAAAGCACATTGTTATCAATGAAACAAATTTTCACAACACTGCACTTAATGGGCACTGCTGCCACACAGAAAGCAGGACTGGCAAATCATTTCACACTCCATTGGTGTTCAGATAATATTAAGCTGCTATATAATACCAATTTTAAGCAGGATTCAGATGGATAAGCAAATCGAGTAGATATTCCTGGGTGGTGCTGGCAGTCTGTGACTAGCATCCTTTGATAAATGAAGCTGATGAACCCTAAGTCTGGTCTTCAGAGAGTGTGGCTACATCCACCCTGTGAAAACATGTTCTTATTGCATGACTATACCTTTACATTAACTGCCAATACTGCAGCCACCATGGATTTGGTGTGGTTACACATATTATTGAAGCAAGAAATTAATTCAAGAATAATCGCGTCAGGGCAGCATAGTGATTAAGGTCTTGTGTACTGCTGAAAGTATTGAATTTCATTTCTGAGCAACAGAAATGATCAGATCCCAAGAATTAGCAATCATTTTAGTCATTGCATTCTCAACCACATGCTAGGGCTCCTAACCCCATGTGTTCAGTGAAAGGGACAAATTGCTTTCCACATAACTAAGTCCTCAGTAGAAGCAAGGAAAGACACACACCAGTGTATCACAGCTGCTGATTAAACACACCTCTGGATCAAATTCTTAATATACATAATCACAGAGCTAAAGAATAGTAGGGGTTAGAAGGGACCTCTGTGTTGCGGAGACAGAGCTGAGATACTGCAATACACTCAATATGAATGCTACAAGTATCCGCTTTATTGATGTTTCTCTACATATTTATATCTTTTCCATGGTATGTGCTTATCTATTGTTACCATGACATTTTCATAATAATTGCTTCATAAGATACAATTAGGTATATTTTTACTCAGGTGGCATCTAAAAGCTAGCCAATACACAGTTAATTAGGCCTAACGAGACATATTATTTATAAAGATCCAGAACAGTGTTTGGCCTGCTTCCTTCTCATCCGTCCTTGAATCTTCAGTCCATGGTTCAGTCTTGGGTCAAGGAACTCTTCAAATTCTTGTTATTTCAGGCTACTTATTTCAGGCTACTTCAGAGTAGTGAGTCCCACACCTCTGAAGATCATCTAGTCCAACACCCGTGTTAAAGCAAGTTCACCTACAGGAATGTGTCTAGGAGGATTTTGAATATCTCCAGAGAAGGAGACTTCACAACCTCTCTGGGCAGCCTGTTCCAGTGCTCTGTCAACCTCATAGGAAAGAAGTTTTTCCACAGGTTAAGATGGAACTTCTTGTGTTTCAGTTTGTGCCCATTGTCCCTTGTCCTGTCCCTGGGCACCATGAAAGGAGTCTGGCCCCATTCTGTCGACACCTGCCCTTTAGATAATTATAAGCATTGATAAGATTCCTTCTCAGTATTCTCTTCTCCAGCCAGAACAGACTCAGGTCTTAGCCTCTTGAGTCCTCGTGAGAGAGAATCTTCAGTCCCCTAGTAATTTTCATGGACCTCCATTGGACTCTGTCCAGTAATTTCTGGGGAGCCCAGAACTAGGTGTCTCACTTCAGATTGGGGCCTTACTATGGCAGAATAAAGGGGGAGGATAACCTCCCTTGACATACTTGGTACGCTGTTCTTGATGCACCCCAAGATGCCATTGGTTTTCTTGGCCGTGAGGGCACATTACTAGCACACCAGGACTCCCATGTCCTTCTCTGCTGAGCTGCTTTCCAGTAGATAAATCCCTAACCTGTGCTGAATCATGGGGATATCCCTCCCTCGTTGTAGGACTCTACGTTTGCCTTTGTTGTTCTTCATTGTGTTCATCTCCACCTAACTCTCTAGCCTGTTCAGGTCTCGCTGAAAAGCAGCACAGTCTTCTGGTCTATCAGCCACACCTCCCAGTTTTGTGTCATCAGCAAACTTGCTGACCCATAGGGAACACCAGTGACCACAGGCTTCCTCCTAGTCTCTTTACTGCCAAAAACCACCCTCTGAGCTCTGTTGTCTGGCCCGTGTCCATTTCATCTCTCTGTCTACTTGTCTAGCCCACACTTCCTAAGCTTGCCTTTTTCTTCTAGATGTAGTATTCTTTTTACTTCTTAGCCTGAGCTACTGGACATAGTATTGCTATGCACAGTATAACAGCTACTACATGTGCCTAATGGATGATTGCTATGCAAAGTAATTTATTTATTTTGTTCTGTCTTTCCTGAATATATTAGAATGCCAATGAATTAAATATTCCAGTGTCTGAGCAGCTTCCAGGACTGTCCATCTCTTTTAAAAACTCTCTGATGGAAAATAAATCTCTTCTTTTCCCTCAGCAGGGAATAACTACCCTAGTTGTCCAGATGGAGGCTAGGGCCAGTGATGGGTTTCCTAACCATAAAAATGACATGCCTTCAAAATCCATTGTCTCACTGCCTTGGTAAGCCAGAAAGCAGGTTATTTATCCTTTTTGAAAGGGGATAAATGCAACTTGCTAATACTTGCTTTTGATCTCTGGAATTGACAGAAACAACAAATGTAATGTCATGACACTGGTAGAGTTAAAAAGGGAATTTGAGAAAGGATGTTGCAACACATGCTAAGCCATGTGCCGTTTGTGTAAAAATTACTGAAACATCGAGCTCAATGAGTTAGAAAATTCTCATATAATTACTTGAAATTATCTGAAATGTTCGTGAAATAGTTTTTATCTAAGAGCTGTAGTGAAATGATGGTGACAGGAAATGGTACATGTTTCTATCACCACCGTTTCAAACCAGTGTCTATCACCTTTTTGTGTTATACTTCACCAAAATATGTTTCTTATCTATCAAGTTAGAAAAATGCCCTATTATCCTGCAGGATTATAAGCATTATATCAGGGCAAGATATATTACTTAATATATTCAACACATTAGTTATAAGAAAACAATTGTTATTATTGATACTTGTTATTTTATGCACACTATGATTCCTAAGGATTTAATATTGACTGATTTATCCAGGTGAAAAAAACAAAAAGGAAACACAGTAACTTGGGAACCAGGAAACATTTTTGAAACATGTCTTTAAATTATTCTACTATATTTTAACATCTGCCTTTGGGAACTGTTCCTCCCTCAGCACAATTACAAGTCAAGGTGTTACTATTACTATTGCGTATGTATTGAGGATGTTATGACACCAATTTTGATTGCTCATAGTCAGTTTTGTCTCCTTGAAACACATTTAAAAGAAAGGTTACAAAAAGAGACATAATTTTTAGGAGGAAAAAGAAATAAATACAATTGTTAAAGGAATCCGTTAGGCAATATCTATTCCCTTATTTGTAAGATAGTCTATGTGTATTTGAGCTGACTGAGGCAACAGTGAGGGAGCAGGGGAGAGGGATATTGCTTAAATAATGGAAATGAGGAGATGATCAAAATCATGCAAGTAGCTGAGGCTTTGGAGAGCACCAATGTGGATGGGAAATGTGCATTTACAGGAACTCTGCTGACTCGATGCCAAGGTTTAAGCTGAATTGACTCCTTCCTAGAAAAGCCACCACATCTGAAAATGCTCCCTCAGCTGGTGTCTAGAGGGCCAAGAGAACATTGCTTGTACAAGTATTTAGACAAGTATAACCTGCGGCATCTGTGTTAGCCTGGTTCAGGCTGCTGGTAGGAGACACAGGCTATTCTGCCTATTCTGCTATTCTGTAGCTGGAAAGAATTTTTGTTCTAATCTAGGTGTCCTTGGTGAAACAGTACTTAAACTGGCAGGAGGTGGTAGGGGTTATTTACATGATTAAGTTATTTTTGTGATACCCTTCAAACTGAAGATGTCACCCAGAAAGATTTGGAAACCTGTAAAGATTGCCTGTTCTTTATCTTCGCTGTTACAGACTTTTCCTGTTGCACATACAGGACCTTGCTTCTTTTGCAGCCATCTTGTTATAATGTTAATGAATCCCTTTTTTCATTTGTATTATCTCCTTGGAAATGTTCATAGACTATGTTCATATTCTCCTGAGTCCTTTTTCTACAGAGAGAATTAATTTTGTTGCCTCAGTCACTCCCTCTCTTATGTGTTATTCTATAATCCCTTCATAGTGTCATTTTCTTGCCCTTCTTTGTATTGTCTCTACTTCTATAATGCCACTATAATCACAGACAAGAGAACTACATATAACTTCTTTAATTTAAGGGAATACATGCCATATGCTCTTTTAGCTCCTTGACTGAACAACACCTAAGGTCAAGATCCTACTTTAAACTTCCTTGTTGTGCAAGAATTCTAATTTGGAGAAAATATATTAACAAAGTATTAACATTTCCAATAGGTGAACACAATGGGCAGAAGGAATAAAACATGATTGTTGAAATGGATTGGAATGAAACTGTCTTCCATACTTTAACCAAATATTTCTCCAGTCATATTGAAATGATCCCTCAGGTGGATTTCTTCTGTTAATTGCCCTTTAATACTCGGTAGGTGTCCTGCTATTGTCCTATAATTTAGCATCGAAGCCAGCACTCTAAGTTTCTTTCAGACAGATGGTCTATACAAGAGTACTGGTTCAGTTTAGATCAGAAAAATTATTAAGACTTCAGTCTGTTCTTGTGATTCATATATCTGTTCATTTTTTCATGTAGTAGTACCACATCTACCAGCCTCAATAACCTTAACAGACCTTTAAGCTCCTGGTGTGTTATAGGTTTCTAACGTTTTTAGTGTAAAGTAATTTTTGTCAATACAATATAAACATGATGTTGTTGTTATTACTGGATCTATTTTATAAGCTTTCCTCCCGCCCCCCCAAAATAGATATATGCAGAAATGCTTTGTTGTGTATTGCACTTGGCTACAATGGCAACAAAAATCTGTGTAGTGACAGATTGTGGATACTGAGTTCTCAGGTATTTAAAGCAACCTTCTGCCCTAACACACATCATAGTGAAAGTGCTCTGGTATAATAGTAATGAAGAATATTATGTACCTGGCTATGAAAATGAGCCCAAACTGTATTCATTAAGCATCAATACATTTTTGTTCACTGCCAGGAACTTTGCCAATGAACCTTTTTGATATGATCAAAATGACAGAGCAGCCTAAGACATTATTGTTTCCCACACTGAGAACTTATTTTTACTCACAGAAAGTAAGATTACTCTAGGCATTATTGAACAGTAGTCACAAGAAAACACATCATCTATTCAATGCAAGGAGATTCCCATCAAGCCATAGATTAACATCAAGATATGCTTGTATTCTGCATTGTACTTTGACCCTAAAGAGTAGTAATAAAAATAAAGCATTGTGTTTTTCTGATACTAATAGCATTTCTTCATCTCTTGTTATCATGCTTTTTAATTATTCAGCATCTGTCACTCAAGGATCTTAGAGACTTTAGCAGTATCAACTAGTATAACTGAACAAACTCAGTATCTGTTAAGTATGTTCACTGTTTCTATTGTATGTACTAAATATATTCATATATAGTGGTCAGGTGATTTCTGGAGATCCAGCCTTTAATACTCAGGATCAAGCCAGTGCCAGATCTTTCAAATACTCTGTTTGTATAGGGCAAACTCCAATCAGCATCAGACTTGTTAAAGAGCATAGAGTATGCCAGCCTGTGTGCTACAGATGATTGTTTTTGTTGACTTTATGCTCTGAACCTCCTTATCTCACTAATCTATCTCTCCCTAGGGAATAGTACATTTTTTCTTATGTAAGGGCCAGCAATGTGCTTAGAACTACAATAAATCAACAGGGATCTATTGGCATCTTGAGGTGGATCAGGTGAAAGAGGACACAAGAGATGGATCTAAACTGAAAGTCAAGAATTGATCATCTTCAACACTCACTAATTCACATTACCTTAGATTTAACATTGCACTCTTTCTTCAGTAAAACCTTAATAAGCAGCAATCACAACACATTTAAATTATTCTAGAGTTATGCCTATGCTCCTGCACATAGATGCTCAAAACCAACAAGCAAACATCCTTTGTACTCAGCAGGAAAAGGCCATTAAATGCTGGGATTGCAGATCCTTTTCACTGAAGAATGCACAACATATGGCTTAGATAAAGGACAGGTTCACAGAAAAAACATAGAATGCAGGGGAGCTAATTCAGTGTGCTCCTTCTCAGTAGGATATTCTAAAATGTTTTAAGATTTTCCAGGCAACGTTATCAGTAATTCCATGAAGTTCTTTGCCTCAGTGTTTTTCCCAATAAAACTCACTGCTGTTATTTCTAGGGTTAATTTATCCTTTGATTTTCTCTAACAATGATACATGGCACATGCTGATGAATATACACAATCCAGTACTACTGGCAGTGACAAAAGCCTTTGCCTGACATACTTCACATCTCATTATTTTAATATTTGTTTATGGTATCTCATGCTGTTCTGGTTTGGGCTAAAGAAGAACCAATTCTCTAACTTTTCAGCTAAGCTTCTTCTAAGTACCTTTATAGTTTTTCAGACAGTTTCTGCCTCTAGAAGTGCTAATGCCTGATGTTTATCACCAAAGTAAGTGGCAATGGTATATGGAGAGGTCATTATTTATACTTATTCCTATGTATATCACTATACTAGAGTTAGTGGAATCTTTTAAGTCAAAGAGAGAAAAAAGAGTCACAGCTGCAGGGAGGAGCAGACAGGACAGGTGATCCAAAACTGACTGGCAAAGTATTACATTTGATATATGTCATATTATGGTTGGTTATATGTCATATTATGGTTGGACTCAATGATCTGGTGGGTCTCTTCCAACCTGATTATTCTATGATTCTGTGATTCTGTATTCAGGATAAAGCTGAGAGATCACTAGGGTTAAGACTCTCTCTTCACTGGTCAATGTCCAGCGAGGACCTCATCTGTCTGTCTGCTCCTGATCCCAATCATGCATTCCTGAATCTAGTTCCTGGATTCAGCTCCCATCTGAGTCCAGTCTGGGACTTCCCCTGTACCTGCCCTGTAGTGGTCATTGAGGGAGTCTGAATTGGTTTTACATGTATTTAGATTTATTTTATTGTATTCTTATTGGTATTATTATTTTCCTTTTTGTTATTATTGTTCCATTACAGTTGTTTCAGTTATGGTTTCCAACCCACAAGTCTCTCTCACATTTTTCCCTTTCCCTTCTCCCTGTGGAACTGGGATGGAACTGGGATAAAACTGCTTACCTTTGCTGTTTATTTGGTTGAAGAAGGGGAGGATAAACCAGTGCTGGTAAAAGTCTGTGACATTTTTAAGTATTTCAAAAATATCTTAGGAAGATCAGGCAGGCAGGAGACACAAAGATGGGTCCCAGTTAATGATTATGTTTTGTAATTTTTGCAATATGGGAAGATATACTTTTAGTTAAAGTTTATGTAGCTGTATGGTGCTGTTTTCTATAGATAAGAGAAACTCTGTTTTTGGAAATAATAGTGCAATTTTTTAGCATGACTTTTGAATGAGGAACTGGGAACTTAAGTAAATTAAACAGCTCCAAACCAGCAGTTTGGATGTATTGAACCTATAAGTGGGAGGAGACTGGGAGGAGATTCGGAGAAATTGACTGATGCATGAATATGCCAGGTAATATTTGGAGTGAAGACCACTAAAAACCTCCCTGGGGCATGCACAGAAGGTGCAAGGAATGACTTGGCATTTATTATAACTACATGTAAATATGTGATTATGTGCATGACAAATAAGGTGTGGCTTTGTGTAACTATGTATAATTGAAGGTGACAAACACCTTGGGGCATGTTTGATTTGAGGAAAACCTCCAAGCACCTGGGATTTGCACAAACATAAAATAGAACCATATCTCTCTTGGTGATGTGATGGTTGGCTTATAACACTGGACAACAAAACAATAGTTATGGACACCAGGACACAAACTTTGTGGGCCTGTCAGGAATGTCATAAAATTGAAAATTTTTAGGGTCTTTTTTTTGTTTTCTGAACTAAAGGGAAAAAAATCCAAAACAAACAACCAGAGAACATAATTAATTTTCCCAGTGTATTAGCTTTCCCCTTACTTTTTCTCTCAGTCTTCTATTCACATATGGGAGATGGAGAAGGATATATTTGCCAAAACTGTGGTATTGCAAATATGTCAAGAGAACAAGCAGATTATTGATCGTCTGAAAGGACTCAAGTGACAATCTGTAAAATGAAAGAGTGTTGCATTTCTTTGAAAGCTATTTATTCTCTCAAAATGCTTCCTTTGTCGGACTGACAACTTTGGGTAAATAATTATGCCAGCTGTTGAAGCTGATTTTGAAAACCTAGGCCAAAATCAAGCAAGACCTGTTGTATAATAACCATGAGCTTTCCTACAGTTTCATAGTACTAAATAGATCATGCATAACAGATAACTACACACAAATGAAGTCACTGGAAGCATGTTGGCTAAGGTACAAGTAATAGACCATAAGACTTCTTAAATGTAATCTTCTCACACTTCCTAAACATTTATTGTTTCATATAAAACTTCAGGTATCCTGGGAAATGATCAGGAAAAATGTAACACTAAATAAAGCTGGAAAGCTCAGAAGATTAATGCAGCCAGGGCCATATTTCACCCCAGGGACAAATCTACAGATCTAGTTTCAAGCCATGACTGACCGAATTCATCATTCAATAAAGACTCTTATTCATTCGGTAATTTTATGCCATTTTAGAAAAAAAAAATATGAAAGAACAAATGACTCTTGACTAACAGTAGCCTACTTCTTCCACCAATTAAGCCATTTTACAAACACATAAGGCGTAGGAAATGTTGATTTGTCTTTATGAAACTGTGGAGATTCCTTTGTAGATCCCTTCTTTTAAAAGTGTAGAGGAAGATTAAAGCCTAAAGGGAATGACTGAAAGCAAAAGCAGTGTTATTTGCTGTCACTGGAAATATGTTTGTCCTGCAAATGTATGTGTTTTACTGTATGTATATTTTCCCATAGGTGGTTAAAGTGACAAAAATGAAAATATAAACCCATCAAACATCACAGAGTTTCAGTGACATAAAAAAGTTTAAACTTTGCTCTTCTGTCTCCTGAGCCTGTTTGAGCCAACAGGGAGAGCGATAATGCTGGGATGGTTGTCTTGCTACAGGGCAAGTACCCTGTCCCACCTGGTATGGTTGTTAAACTTCGAAATTATTACTATAGTTATTGCCTATGAGCAGGGGAGAATTGTGGTTGAACACTTGGATGTGCTATGTCCCCACCACTGCTTTCTTTAAAGTCTACATGAAAACAATCCTGGTACCCTTATGCATGGCAAAATATACCTATTCTTTTCTGACCAGAAACAATACTTGTGACCTTGCAATTGAAGATATCCAAGAGATCAGAAATACTCCTTTCTCAGCAGCACTGCTGAGGAATCAATGTTCCTAGCAAACCAGCCTTCCTTCTGAGAAATCACAAAGTCAAATACCTTCAGTACATATTGAATTAATGCTGATTCTCTTGTTGAGATATTAAATATTTTAGGGTGGTCTTTGGGAGTGGAGAGAGACTAGCTTAATTACCTGGAAATCATTAAGCTACGACATCAGATATGACTTGGCGTGAGAATTTTGAAATGCATTGATTCCCTCAAGGGGAGAAAATGAATGCTGTGTATGTTTGGGAAATTCTTTTAAGGATGTTTAATTCACAAACAACAGATATCTGAGGCATGTTCACCTTGTAAAGAGACTGCAAAAGCAACAAGCAGCACAATCAATCCATTACCAAGAATTCAGAAATTCAAGAAAATGCACCTCTGTCCCAGGCTGTGCTCAGCAGCAGCAGCTGACTGTCATCATCACCTCTTTCCCAGCACAATGATCGCCTTTAGGAAATAATGTGCAATGTCTGGTTTTGGATATATAGATGATTTTGAGTTTGGATGTTGGAATAATGAGTTCCTGTAGACAACCTGTAGAGAGTAATTTAGCCCATGATATCATTTGCTGCTACTGCATGTGTCTATTACTATCTCATCTCTAGTACAAAGCAGCTGTAAACATGCAGATTTCCATCAAAAGCCAAGCTCAAGTAAAGTATTCGAAGTCAGTGCTCTGATTCATGTGTGTAGCAAGGTGCAAGGGAGAGACTAACAAGGTACAAAATGTACTTACTCTCCCGCACTGAAAAAACACCAACCCAAACTCAAACAAAGCCAACATGGGTAGAATGGGGAGTAGGTCTTTGTACTGATTTATGATGTTGCAAATGGTGGCAATGACCTTTATCTATCACCAAAACATGATTCGATGTCGGGGGAACCACAGCCTAAGGTTATTAGTCATCTTGACATTGAATCTGTCCTGCCTATATGTAATGAATATCAGTTGCTCTCTTTCCACTAGACTTTTGCTGATAGTGCAGTATTTAAGGGGTGCCTGGAACTTGACCTGCTCTGGATACTACTGCTGTGGACTGGCAAGCTTGGTTTCCTAGAAAGATGCAGGTGGTGGCCTGTTGCCATAAACTCCCCAGTCTGCTTACCCCATGCCAAGATGAATCTGTTATTGGAGTAGTAGGAGCTATTCAGAAAGTTCCTTTCTCACACTCCACAATGAGAGAAGCCAGTTTGAGACAGACTGAACTTTCCTTCAGTGTTGGCAATCATGCCTTTACTTATGATCCAGTGTTCTTACGTATAATTTAAGGGAAAGATACTACTGGAAGGCCAAGTACTGCGGGCTCTACCTCTCGGGCTTGCATGAGTGTATCAGAATGACTGAGGTATTTGATAGAAGAAAATATATTATGCTAAATATTTCTAATTAAAAAAGAAGATAAAATCACATCACTCTGCTCTCAATCACTGGAAAAAACACATATAACTTCAGTGATATTTTCTTTTAAGATTGAAGGGATTTATAACCAAAGATCAGTCTAATGGGGAAGAATTACTGAGTACTTTTGTCACTAGAAATAATTTGTAGATATTAATTTTGGTATAAAGGCCTGTCTTCAGGCAGAGCTGTATGTTGTCTTGAAGGCACTGAGTAAAGCCAAATAGTTCAGTAGTGCTAGGCATGTCCAGGAAAGGTTGTGCATAAATATTGGGTAGACTAACATAAATTTTATTAAAATATTTTCTCCTTTAAAGGATAAAGTTTAAGACTACAATAGAGCCCAAAAGCCTACAACAATAAAAATACCATTTAGATGCAAGCAACAATTCAGTACTGAATTATCATCTGACATGACTTATGTATAGTTATAAAACTAGTTTCTTCTTATGGAGATGCACCTGTGTTTGTTATAAATGAAGTTTCAAAATAGATTTCTTCTATTTTAATCTTTCATTCTTTCTAAAAGCTATATTAGGTAGATTTTCTAACAATATTTAGAACTCCTAGGCAAAGGAAAAAAAAACCCTAATGACAAGCTCCATAGCAAGTTTGTTATGTTTACTTATATTTAACTATTTGGCCATTTTTGCGTGAATTTGATGCTCTAACCCTTATATGTAAGTATTACTAAACAGGATGTTCAGTGGTTTTTAATGTGATAACTGAAGGTTGCTATTAAATTATTCCTCATACTTTACTATAGGAACCAATAAATCTTATTGTCCTGGTACCCTAATGCTATCAAGTTATAAAGAGGTAGACCTCATCTGTATTTCTGGAGTAACAGGGGGATCCTAACAGCTGACTGCATTGAAATATGAAGTGAGTCCGACTGGCAATGAGTGGCAAAAAGAACCCACTGTGACTGGCCCAGAGGCTCTGTGCCTCTTTGGCATTGACTAACTCAGGAGAGGGTGTTTCAAGGACCCAAAAGAGTATTGGTGGGCTTTTGGTATAGCTGCCTTGGAGAAGGAGAATATTCAATAGTTGGATGCATATCTCAAATAGTAAACCCTCCCTATCAATTAACCTGACAGAAGAATGATTTTCAATGGGCCCCTGAGAGATGACAACCGTTGAACAAATTAAACAGTTCAGGCAGTAGGTCCACAGCTGGGGACAACGACCCTGCCTGGAGTCTCTGGCAGAAAGCACCTTGGGAGACTCAATGAGCTGGTGGATCAGACTGCTAAGATTGTAGTGACTCAGGCAGATCATGACTGGCAACATAAGGGAGAATCACTTCCAGCTTGGTGGACCCATGACACCTCAGACCATCAAGGAAGAGGTACAACATATAGATGGGCTCATGACTGAAGGGGTAGACTTAACCATAGACCCTAATGCACAAGTTATTCATGAATGTGAAATGCACTGCAATCAAACAAACGAAGTGTTTAAAGCCTTGGTGGCATGGAGGGTGAAGGCTGAAATATAAATAAGAGGAGGCCTGGCAGATTGATTATATCACACTCCTACAAACATGCCAAAGCAAATGCCATGTGATTTCAATGATGGAAGTAGCCATCAGGTGGCTGTGCCCCATGCTGCCACCCAGAACACTATCCTGGGACTTGAAAAGCAAGTGTTATGGTGACATGGTACCCCAGAAAGAACTGAGTCAGACAATGGGACTAATTTCTGAAGCAATGTCATAGACACATGGGCCAAAGAACTTGGCATTGAATGGATATATCACATCCCTCATCATTCACCTGCCTTTGAAAAAATTGAATAATACAATGGACCACTAAAAACTACATAATGGGCAGTAGGACATTCAAACATTGAGTTACACATTTTAGCAAAAACCATCTGTTTGCCCAACACTGGAGGGTCCATCAGTCAATTTGACTTTGCCCAATCAAAACTTTACATACTGTAGAAAGGGATGAAGTCCCTGTAGTGCACATAAAAAAGTATACTAGGGAAGACAATCTGGGTTAATCCTGCTTCAGGCAAAGGCAAACCCATCTATGGGATTGTTTTTTGCAGAAGGACCTGGGACCACTTGGTGAGTGGTGTGAAAGAATGGAGAAATCTGATATGAACTTCAAGAGGATTTGATTTTGGATGAGAGTAGCAAATAATTTCAACTGTATGATGTTACTTGCTATGTATAATACTGTGTATCACCAAATCTATAGTTGCTACATGCCATATCAATGGCATTACAGCAATAATAATCCAGATTAATGAAGAACTAAACAGAGCAAAGTGCAGTGGTGATGGAATCAGAACTGGCTTCAGCAAGTGGTGCCCAGCACCCTCCTCAACAACTTCAGCTCACACTCGATGGACATGGGCCAAGCTTGATACACTGGCTACAAGCTCCAAATACAGCATGTAATAGTCCAGCACCACACTCCTGCCCTGAAAGACTGTTATGACAGATGGAGCCCAAACTCATAGACTAAATGGACATTTTAAAGGGATGGCCCACAGATCATGGGAATGATACCCATGTGTATATATTAAAAGAATGGAAAAGTATTGGTGACTGAAATGTACTGAAAGTGTTGTAGCTGAGCATGATGTAGATAGTATAGATTAAGGGGTAGATATTCTCCTGGTTTTGCCTGAGATAGAGTTAATTTTCCTCCTAGCAGTGGGTATACTGCTAAGTTTTAGATTTAGCATAAAATAATGTTGATAACACATAGATGTTTTCAATTGTTGCTAAGAGTGTTTATACTAAATCAAAGACTTTTCAGCTTCCTATGCTTTGCCAACAGGGAGTTGTACAAAAAGCTGAGATGGAGTATAGCTAGGACAGCTGACCCAAAGTACCCAAAGAGATATTCCATACCATATGGCATCATGCTTATTATACAAACCGGGAGATTTGACTGGGTGCAGTGACTGCTGCTTGAGATCAGGTTGGGTATCAGTTATTGAACAGTGAGCAATTTTGTTGTTCATCACTTGTTTTGTATACATTATCATTATCACACTTGTTTTGTATACGTTATCATTATCATTATTATTATTAATATCATTATCACTGTCATTATCATTATTGTCATCTCTCCCATTTGCTGTCCTATTAAACTCTCTTTATCTTAACCCACAATTTTTACTGGGTTTTCATTCTCCTCCCCACTACACTGCAGAGAGGAGGGGGAGGTGTTGTGTGGGGTTTAATTGCTGGCTGGAGTTAAACCACACCACTTTACTTCTTGAATGATCTTCTTCCACTTCAAATGCCAATGTTTTCCACTCTTGTAATATCAATAATTTTTCATAAATGCAGTCCTATAGAGTTCTGATACAGTGGAATTGAATATCTTTTCAGGAGTATTAACAGTTTCATAGTTTCACTGAATTGACTAGAATTACTATTTGTAGCTCAGAAAGCTCTTCCACAGATGTAATTTCTGTTGTTGTGTAATTAACATAAACTTCTTATTAGTTTCTCTATATTTGTAGCAGGTAATATAGTTTTACCTCTAAGGTAATCTATGTTTTACAACCATTTTGGTACACTCAGACTATGGTGTGTATCATAAAAGTCTAAACCTGCATAATTATATCTGATGCTCTCAAGCAGCATGGCTACTTCTCTTTCACTGTAGCATAGAAAATACTTAGTTGTGCACCAGCTAGCCTAGGAAAATGAAATCCTCAGAAACACTGTACATATTGTAGAAATTTCATATGAAGGAATAAACTAAACTACATGAATTTCATTTGCAGAAAAAAAATGCAGTATTAACAAATAAACAGATATGTATGTTTAGTTAAAGTAAAAAGTCTTCTTCTGTACAGTAAATGGAAATTATCACAGAAAAATGGACTGTCCAATAGGTGTTGGTCTAACGCTGTTCTTTCTGCGAAAAGCTGGAATGCAGAAAGCTTTCAGACCACAAAACCACACCTGCGCAAGTGTAGAAGCAGCTTCTCAAATCTAATTATAATAAGAAGCAGGGAAAGGTCATGAATATGTAATAGGTGCTTATGCACAGACATGTCTTCACACTATAACTATCTTCTTGTTAGACTATTTGGTGTGCGAGTTAGAAGGATTACCCCATTACACCCGCCAGCAAATAAACGCATACCTGCTTTATAACCCTTAACGGAATTATAGAGTTTGATTCCGCAAAACACAAGAAAAGTTATGCATTAGTGAACTGGGAGCAACAAGGTGAAATTCTGTCAAAATGCTACGTATTATTTATTTAGAAAAATGAAATCAAATATTCTTTATCAGCAAATTGGTTCCTTAAGCTATAAATTTATAAATTTTTCCCAATTATTTATCTCATAAGCAACCAAATGGAAAAAAAAAACCCAAGGGGTTTATTTCCTACAGGATTTCTTCTGTGTGGTAAACATGTTTGCAGTCAAGCACCCTGAAAAGCACATCTCTCATTTCCTCTGATGCACAGCTGAATTTGGGAACCAGCATTTGTGAATACAAGAATATTGCTTCAATAACTGGTTAATCTCTACATATTTACAAATAAATTGTAATTTACAGTGACCTTTATTGCATATGAAATACAATCATATCTATTAAGCTATGTTATCTTCTTTGTTTCCAGTGACCTTTATAAATAGATGAAATAAACTACTGTATCTTTTAATAATGTATGTCTTTCATTGGCTTATGTAGAGTTAGACTAAACCTACTTGCTAACTTCTGACTATTTGCTAGTGAAAATCCATGGAAACATTACTGATCTTGATGGAAGCAGGCAATTAACCCCTCCATGCTTCTCCTGCACTGTAATTCCTCATTTCAAAGGATTCTCCAATCTGACCAAAGCTCTGTCATCCCAGCTGCCATCTTCAACTGTGCAGTCTGAGGGTGTTTTGGGACAGATGAGCACAACCACTGCCATGGTGCAAGACTGAGAGGTGCTGGGCAGTGCAGTATAAAGTACAGCCTTTGAAATGCAGCAAAGAGAGGCTTGTGCTAAATGCCTGAAACATCTTTGTCCATAGTACATTACAGAAGACATCCAAAAAAATTTTGATCTGAACAAAACACCATCCTCTGTGGGCCTGGTGAGGTATTGTAAATATGATCATGAGATGTACCTGGTGACAGACTAATTAATTACCTGATTATTACTTAGATAATAACAATAACGCTTATCTTCATCTCCAGGAAACATGTCTGGCTAATGGGTGGCTTGGCATTTAGGGCAACATGTGTAGTATACCACAGAAAGAAGTGATCTGCCTCAACATTATACCTGACCTGAAGATCTCATTGCCCAGACAACTGCAAATGGACTGTAGCACTGAACAGGACAGGTTTGCAGGGACCACCCTGATAATGGATACAGCTACCAGACAAAACAACTACCAGGAGCTGGACACTAGAGAGACAAAGCAGATGCCAAGAGCTGAACAGATGCATGTTGTTGGTGGGAAAACAGGGAGTGAATTTAGTGAAAAGAACCTATTAGCAAGGTATGACCCTGAACCATAAAGGGATAAAGCAAGGGTGAGGATTGGAGAGTGCTCTCCCACCAGATTTTACCATTCCAGACTTAGAATGATGGGAAACGCCAGTGCTGTGGGGATAGATATTGTTATGTCTCTATCTCCCTCTCTTTCTTTTTTTCTTTCTTTCTCTTTCCTCTTTTAATGCATGCCTCGTATCTGAATAAACAGCCATGTGTGACTTCATTTGAGTCTTAATTCTGTGTCCAAGTATCTGAACTAAACATGCCTATATTGTTATGGCTTATATTATTTTAACTCGGACTTGCACTCTTTGTCATTTTTATAGTACTATCTAATTATCTATTATTTTATAGTATTATATGCAGCTTGGAGAAGGGCTGGAAGCTGTGGTAATGCCACTTTTATGTTAGCAAGGCTTGTTCTCTGGTTGTACAGAGGACACACTGTTGATGACCACCATCACATTCCCCTCCTGGCTTATGTTGAGATTCCCTAGGGAAGATAGCCTAGAATTATTCAGAGCCTGGAGCACCCCACACTTGGATCTCCTGCAAGTCCTTGCAGGCACCACTGCCATGAAAGAAATGTAGTGGTGCAAGTCTCCAGTACAGAACAGAATGGTTAAATATAAGTTTGGGCTGCATTGTAAAATGTTCAATGACTTCAGGTCGAAGTCCCAATCCCTTCTGACTGCAGCATTTCTAGATCTGCTTTTCACTCAGAATCACCAGCTTGGCTTGGGCTTTTCAATTTAAGCAGTCTGAATGGGCTCATATAGAATGAGTTAAAAAATTTTCTTTCTTGGGTCATTAATGCTGTGAAATTCCTGAGTTCCTCCAGTTACAGCTGAGCACTATTTAGCTCTCTCTCTCAGCAGGTGTATGTGACAGCTTGCAAGAAATAAATTAAATGCTAACATTTCAGCAGGTTGTTGAAAAGCAGCATCATAAAACTACCCGTACCTAAACAGAACCAAGGAGAAAGAATACTTCTGTGGAGTTTACTGCTTCCCTGCTCCTACCTTCACACCTTTCCCCACAGTCTTGCTGACTGCACTGACTCCTGTGGGCTCAATCAGAAGTTTTAAAGCATAGCAATTCATTAATGAACAGCTGAAAAATGCCTGTTTCTTTGTAAGAAGATATGACTTTTCTTTTCCCATTACTGTTGAACAATTAGCAGCAGCTACTAAACAGTGTTGATATTCTGGTTTTGAAACCAGGCAATCTTACCTGCAAAGTCAGCTCTGGAAACACAAAGCTGATATCACCTAAACCACAATGTTGTCTCTCTTGCCTGCTACCTAGTGACAAAGCAAGGTGGACAGATAAACGGGCAGGACTGGGAAAGGCTAAATTTTTTTGCACAGAAGCGGTCAAAAAAGTATCTAGATTTTTTTTTCTTTTTCACTGAAGCATATCTAAGTAGGAACAGAATGGACAGAATGCTGAAGCTGTGGCCTGTCATCTTCATTGCCCTCGGCTGATGCTGTCACCATGTCATTTGCCTGGGCTCTTCTTCCCCTCATCTTCATTCAAACCATAACATTGTTTCCCTCATTTCTAAAGCTTGATTAGTACAAAGTCCTTTGTGCAGAAGAGAGCAGGGACAGACGTTTCCCCTGCCGTGATTTCAAGGCTGAGACTGATACAGAGTGTTGCCCTTTGTCAGATGGTACTACTTGGATGCCAAGTAAGGGCACAGGCTACCTTCAGAGCCTCAGAGAAACCTCTTGGTGATGGACAGGATTTTCAAACACATACAATGCATGTCTAGTTCCATTTCAGTTGGGTCCAACTGTAAATGATGCATTGGTAGGAAAGAGCAGAATTAGGGCATGTACTGAATCTTCCTGAACAGTAGGAAAAAGCCTGGAACTAAAAGATTTCCTTAGGGACAATCTCAGCAAAAAGTCCTCTCCTGTGGTAGGAAGCCACTAGATGTGTTTCATAAAAAACTCAAAATAAATAAACATTTTATTTTCAGAGGTTGCAAAAGTTGACAACACCTTGATATTTAAAGCATGTCCTGAAATTTCACCCTCAAATAATTCAACAAAACAGCAGTTGTAGGATCAAGCTTCTTATATATATATCATTGTATAGTGAAGTCAGTGGAAAACGGATGTGAAAATTGGGGCTGATAATGCCACTGGTGTATGAATGATATAGAAAATACCTGAAGAGGTCCTAAAAGAAAGCAAGCAGAATAATGGAGAGGATGATGTGACATCTGCATAAATGTCACTAATGGGAAGCTGAGAAAAATTCTGGTTGTATTACTTTAATGTAAGCCAGGAATAATTCCCATAGATCATTGCTACTACATAGGTAAATACCTGTGACAAATCAAAATCAGACCCAGGATGTTGATAAGAAGGGAAGACAAACAGATAAATAGTAAAGGGTCCAACTTTGTAGCTGGCTGTGCTACTGTGTTCCAATTCACAACAGTAATACTATTCACACAGCTAAATCCTTGTACATCACACTTAAAATTTACTCCTGATGACTGCCTGCAAGGCCAGGGGTGGGGAGAAGAGGAAGGGAAGGAGAGAATGCAGGGGAATAATAAAAATGACATTTCACTTCACTCTTTTGGAGGAATCATCTCGTAATTACTGAGCAGGATTGGCATCTCCCTTTAATGTTAGATTTTCTGGAGAGTACTGTCTTTCTTTTCTTTTCCTTTATTTTTCTGTGAGTGGGGTAGCAGGGTGAGAGGGAAGGTGAAGTAAAAGATTATCACAGTCTGGGTAAACAATGAAACATGAATCTGAATGGTTTAAAACTCAGGATAATTCCAGCAAGTTGGGAGCTGTGTAGTGGGATAATTTGAAATGTAAATGTGACATTCTCCTCTATAAATTAACAAGACATGACTTCAGGCTGTCCTTGTTACTGCAGTCACAATCAAAGAGTAGCTAGTTCTCTCTTCTGCTGTCTAATGGTATGACAATAGACCATCACCAGGAGCCTTCTTCAGATAAACATAAAATCAAGCCTCACCATGTCACCATAACAATCACTATGTATTATGTCAGATGATATGATATCTATACAGTACAACTCTCGTGCATTCAGTCTGTCCAGAGCAAGGAGGCATGTTCTCCTGTTCAAGTATAAAAGGATGGTAGCATTTAAACTCATATTAATGTGGCTTCTCTGTTGTTTCTCATTTTCTCTTGGGAGAAAACAAAAGGCTGGAAGAAAGACCGGATGGAGGATCTCATGAACTAGAGGCCTGTCAGCCTGACCTCGGTACCAGAGGAGATTATGGAATGGTTCATCTTGAGTGCACTCACCATGCATGTGCAGGACAACCAGGGGATCAGGTCCAGTCATCATAGCTTCATGAAAGGCAGGTCCTGCTTGACCAATCTAATAACCTTCTAGGACCAGGTAACCCACCAAGTGGATGAGGGCAAGGCTGCAGATGTTATCTACCTTGACTTTAGGAAAGCCTTTGACATTGTCTCTCACAGCCATCTCCTAGAGAAGCTGGCAGATCATAGCTTGGGCAGGTGTACGCTTTGCTGGGTAAAAGACTGGCTGGCTGGCTGAGCCCAGAGAGTTGTGGTGAATAGAGCCAGTTGGTAGCCCATCACAAATGGTGTTCCTTGGGGCTCAGTGTTTGGACCAAGCCTTTTTTACTATCTTTATCAATGATCTGGATGAGGGAATTGAGTGCTCCCTCAGTAAGTTTGCAGATGAAACCAAGTTAGCTGAGAGTGCTGACCTGCTTCAAGGTAGGAAAGTTCTGCAGAGCGATCTGGATAGACTGGATCGATGAGCTGACGCTAGCTGTTTTGAGTTCAACAAGAAGTGCACTTGGATCACAACAACCCCATGCAACAAAAAAAATCTTCACTGAAAGAATGGTGAAGCATTGGAAAAAGCTGCTCAGGAAGGTGATGGAATTTGTCAACAATGCATTTAGGTGTGGCACTTTGGGACACGGTTTAATAGGCATGGTGCCGTTGGCCTGATGACTGGACTTGATGATCTTAGAGATCTTTTCCAGCCTTAATGATATGAAGATTCTATGATCCACACCAAAATAAAATGCTGATCTTTGCAAAGCTCTATCCAATATTATTTTGGTTGTACATATCTACAGTAAGGAGAAAGTAATTTTCTGTCTATGGCATTTATAGTACATTTAATGGATGAAATGTATGACAGAAATCAAGGTGTCTGAAAATACATTCTCAGAAAGGGTTTTAGCACACTCATTAATTTCTCTATAGTGCTCCACAGTAGAAGCTGACCTGTTATCAATAGCAGTCATTTTCCTAGAGGGTTTTCATGTAACTTAAGCCTTACCATATGCTAAAGCAGCTTTAATTCAATACTATTTTCCATGTGCTAGCTCAAAGTCTCATGTCTAAACAGAGATTTTGTCATTGGTGGTTTTATGGACTTCTATCATAGTCTAGATCATATCCCATTTCAAAAGTGAAATATATTCATGCATTTTGAGCAAAAGATCTAAACAACACAAGCTGCCAAATGCTTGCTAAAATCTAAACTTTCTAAGTCTTTTGCTAATCTGATGGGCAAACTTGGAGATTCTCAAGACCAGCATCTGTGCTGTAGTAAGACAAAGTCCTTAAGCAGTGAAGGATCACGGCCATCCCTAAGAAATTTCAGCAAGAACTGCGTCTTCTGTGTTGATCCAGGTAACACTTCCCATCTCACAAAAGATTTTTGAAGATCCCTTAATGCAGCAGTTTTGCCATCAGTAGGATTCTAGTATTTTCTTGCAACCAAGAGTATCATGACTCTGTAAAACTCCTCTGTATTGTTGGATACTTTGGTTTTGATTGGTTTTGTGTGAAAGGGATGTTATGTCCAGAGGGGATATTTCAGAACATCCAAGTTCAAGAGACCCCTGTTAATACTGGCATTCTCAGTCCTGCAAAAGGACCTGGGATGCAGACAGCTGTAAGCAGAAGCCAGACATTGGTGACTGCGTGCTAACAGAAACCAGCCACATCCTTACTACAGCAACTCATAACAACATGGACCATTCAGTGCCATCTGGAGGATGAATGGTTTAGGAATAAAGGTCATCTCATTTCCTGGCATAGATGGGTGCAGTAGCAAAACTGAATCCAGCTAAAAAATTAATCATAAAACCTGTATTGCCAGGAACAATACAGTCACAGAGTTTCAGTGCTGCAGACGAGACAGTAAACTAAGAACAGTTCTGATTCATTATCTGATCAAATGCTATTTAAAATTACGTTGATCTTTTCTCAGAGGGAATACATGAGTTTCTGTGTTTATATTGCTTATCAAAATAATGCAGGTACTAGTGATCTGGAGCAGTTCTGCTGTTTAAACAGAACATCACTATTTATGACTTTAAGTCTGTTCCCAGTCTCACAGTGACTTATTTGGCAGGTCACTTACAACCGGACCTACATGCATCTGGATGTCTCACTTGACCATGGATGAAGTTGTTGTAAATGACAGCTTGACTTCTCAGTGCATCAGTAGTGTACTCAGCAACTGAGTAACTCTAGGTAAAGATACTCATCGCGGCATTGTCCTGAGTGAATGAGCTCACCTGATGAACCTGTTGTTTTGTCACACTCATGTGATGCTTGGTTGTGACCAATAACCCTTCTGCCTCTTACAGCACCAAGACCCTCTCTGCCATGCTCTACCTGACCTTAACAGTACTGACAATGTCACAGAGACCATATGCTGTGAGGCAGATATAACGTACATTTGTAAAAATAACTCTTTGGGATCTGAAGAGAGAAAGAGTTTATAGAAATGCAAAGTAGAATAGCCACTAAATATTATTGTTGATAATCCCATGATTGTTTTAAATTACAGCTCTTGTGTTTGAT
This sequence comes from Piaya cayana, assembly GCA_013389865.1. NCBI lineage: Eukaryota > Metazoa > Chordata > Aves > Cuculiformes > Coccyzidae > Piaya > Piaya cayana. Next base: position 12,145 of record WAAB01004440.1, on the reverse strand, counting down.
AGGAAATGGGCAACATCAGAGAAACCATTGAAGTAACTGTGTGCACTTACTACTAGAACATGCATGTTGACAAGTTGCTTTAGAAAGAATTTATAATGTGATGTCCTAGCACAGCAGTTTATTCAGACACGCAAGCCTGTGACCTGCAAGTTGAAAATGCTGATTAACAAGAATGCTTTAAAGTAGAACCCTTTGATTTCCATATTTTCTGAGATATAAACTAGTTATTGAACATTTGTATGATTTGTCTCTTTTGTGTACATAATAAAATGAAAAAATTTAAAGGAAAATATATTACTTATTATAGTTTTATATAACAAGGTTTAATCTTAGTCTGTTGAGTATTTATGTTAAGAACATACATTTTTGACAGAAGTTGACACTGCCCAAATCCTGAAAAAAAGAGACAAATACAGTCAGGAGTACTTAACAGCATCTTCTTGACACTGTTAGAATATGAGAACAGCAAGATGAGTTTGCTGTGGATCTACATTTGATATTTTATCCTCTGCAATCTTTTTCCGTACAAATGCTGCTGTGTTACAGCTGAAAGTTTTTTGCTTCCTCCACACCACACAGAAATGAAAACCGATTGATGGTGTAATTCATTTTCACCTGGGACATTGGACACTGTGACAAAATGATGATGTTAAAACCAAAATGTCATATTACCAATGGGACAAGAAATATCGTAAGTATCAAGTGAAAAAAAAGTACATGATTTTTCAAAGAAACATACCAGTCCTCAAACACTGTGTAAAAGGTGATCTTGCCAGAGCAGGAAGAAATCTATTTTTGTCATTAGAAAGATGGTATGATTTGTAAAATTAGGAATTAATTAGCTTTGGTTTACAAGACCTCACTTAATAAGTAGTTTCACTTATTCATATGGCATATAATGCCTCCTTGTGTGCCTGGATAGACTTTCATCCAGATTTCTTATTTTATTTTTTCATAATATTGATACTTGCTCTTTCAGTTCAGCTTGATTTGATCTTTTCTCCCCTCCTGTATCCCTCAATGCCTAAAGAATAAATGACAGCTTTAGTGACCATTGGACAAAACAATTTATTAGATTTGACATCTGTGCACCAATAAATATAACACTGTCATTGTTTTACCCTTGTACAACTGAAAGAAAAGATATTTAATGATATGATCAAGTGTCACTTCAGTGACTTTGGGATCAGAAGGACACATGGAGCAGTGAGGACTGTATCAAGAGCAAGGACAAATTTTGAACATAAGTGTGTTCAAAATACAAAGCAGGTCACCTACACTGCAGCACTACACAGAAGCAAGGCTAGTCTCAGCCACCGTAAGACCAGCCAACAGGAATTACATTGTAGATGAGTTCCTTCATGGTGTGATGGTCTCCTAGGAGACCAGGTCTCATAACAGGAGTTGTACTGGTAGTCACCAGATTTGACATAGAAGTCAGATCAGATACATGGCCCTGCTTTGTCCTTGGATTTTTATTAGATTTAACAGCAGCAAAAGCCCAAGGACTTGCCATTAAAAATGTAACCTACCATCCTGAGAATAATGTAGGCACTTGGAAAAGCGTGGTTTAGGTACGTTATTCCAGCTCTGGAGGACAGTAATGCTCATGCTACATACCATGATCAATAGGACTTTTAATGTTTGTTTCAATGCAAGCATGACTAAGCATGTAACTATCAACATATGTGTATGCCAATATTTGTCCACAGCAAAATCTGTGAAAAATGCAAGACAGATCCAATCAGAAAAAAAAATATAAATAATCCTTTTTGGGCCTGCTGCACTGCAGAGATGCAAATTTTGAGACTGACCATTTCATAAGGTCTAATCCTATCATAATGACAACAGTAGTGGTGGACAGTGTTTCCTTGGACTGGCACCTGCTACACCTCAGGTAGGTCTATCACTCTGTTATCCTCTGGAAAAGCTGGTGAGAGGAGCAAGTCAGAAACTCTGACTCACAAAACCAGCAACAGATGTCATCAAAACAAATACCTTTGGATAATCCAAGGCTTTTTTTTGAGTTTTGACTGGATTTGTACCCCATGACATTCAGGCAAATACTCCAGCAACCTGTCTGTTCTTTGCATTTATTCCACAGCTCTTCTTCTCAGCCTTTCTTCTTGTTTTCTTTTCCCTCCATATCCAGTCATCCCCTTTTCAAGATGTTCAGAAGGAAGAAATCTCTTCCCTTTCATTATATATAAAATGAAACAAAATTAATGTTTGCTTCGTCAGGTAGACATTGTGTTTGTGTATCATATACCCCTTCCACACGACTGTGCAGGGCAAGCCTATTTTGCATTGGTAGGTGTCAATATTGGAGAAAACCAGTCCTGAGGGACCAGAGGTGGATGAGAACAGGAGAAGAAATAGCCTCTGCACCTGAGACTTGACAATGCCTATGCACAGGTTACCACAGGGCACATGATCAGATGACTAGAAGACACACCTGTGGCCCATCAGGTCCAAACTTTTCTACCTCATATGCAAGAAAGAAACTTCTTACCTTGGCACCCAGCCCCAAGCATAATTTCTTTGCTCATATCTGAGAACAAAATCACTTTTATTTGGAACAATTTTTCTGTCCTGGGAAGGATCACCTGCATTTCAAGAATGGTAAAGCTATAGTGTTACAGTGATGACAGTCTCTTTTCCCATATGTGAGAGACTAATTCTGTGATGGAAATGGTATATATTAAACCAACTGTTTTCCGTCACTGAGCTGCAGAAATAAGTAGGTCTGTGGTCTTGCAAGCAACATGACTGTGCTTGCATGCTGAGAAGAGTCATACTGCAGTCCTGACCAGTGAGTGGGAGTCAGTAGACAACCTAGATCACCTAAGGTTCCAGAATCATTTCCAGAAACTTCAGGACTTTCCAGAAGGACCACTGCATGAGTGCACTAAAACTCATCCCCTGAGGGACCCTCATCTATAAACAACATTCTTGGGGTAGCACAGGTGTGTCCCCACCATTCTGGGATCCTAGAAGACAACTCTAGAACCTGAAGTGGTGATATCTTATTCTTTTCTCTCTCTTTTCTCCTCTCCTCATTTTTCTTTCTCCTTCCCTTCCTACAGATTTATCAAGCCAATGCCTATCTTATGCTAAAACTTTACCTGTGTAAACAAATTTCTTCTAAGTTGATTGTTTGGATTAATTTCATCTTAATTTAGCCCATGGGGAATAACATTTTCAGGAGGGCCCAGGGACCTGCCCCAGCAACCCCTGGACAGTCCAGTTTGTGTTGCAACACCATGCTGCAATCACTAATTATTTCTTGATCCACACAAACACAACTCTAATTAACTTACATAATGACAGTTCTGTGAAACCAGCTCAAAGTGCTTTCAGTTAAACACATTCATGAAGAACTTGCACTAAGACAACTTTGTGAAGACAAAACTGAGTTTAACAAGCAATAAGTTCAGGCGAAAAAAAAAGGGCATTATTATAAGACTCAGAAGACTGCAGGATACACTTTGACTTTGGCTGTGCTGGACTCGTGACTTTGGTTAAGTCACCTCCCTCTTCTTGGTCTAATTTCCTAATCTGTAATATAAGGATGCTGAAACTCATTTTCGTTATGAAGTGCTTTCAGCTTTCTGTCTTCAAATTTTCATTGAAAGCTGTTGGTCACTCTTCAAGCCTATATATTTTGATACTTCCACATCCAAACAAGCTCAATTAGTCTATGTCAGTTTACTGTCTCTCAGTTGTGGTCAATGACTGATTCATCAGGAACTTACGTGTTTTATAATGCATATAATTGCATTATATGTAAAAATAATTTCCATGAGAGACCATTTCTTCCTGACTTAAGTTGGTGATTGGTTTATACCTTTTAAGTATGTGGGCTGATAGCTCTTGTAATTTTATTCCACCTATGGTAACTGCATAAGCTTTTTTTCACAGTATTCATGTGTGTTTAATCCTTTTTTTAGAATCTTGCTAAGATAGTTGCCTCAATAACTCACTTAATATTTGCCTAGGTTCTGATATAGATGAAGCTTTATATGTTCAGGACTGGCTGAAAAGCTTGGCTTCCTGGTTCTTCAAAATTCACGGAGCCTTGCCTCAAGGTTATTAGTCATGCTTTCTTGGAAAATGTTGCTATCATACAGAATAGAATGAGGACATGAAACAGCGTGCCAAGTTTAGCAGTATGCCTACTATATAATGCAATACCTTTTTTACTAGATAGTAAAATGAACAGACATCTATTAACAAAATTAACAATGAACTATTACTATAATTTCTCCTTGCTTGGAAAATAACTCTTGTAAATAAATTTGCCTAACAGTAGGTTGCTGACTATCTTTATCTCACAAGCAGACAATAAAAAATGTCACTTCAACAGCATTAAGATTGTACTATAGAAAGCAATACAAATTTGTGGGTTGCTACAGGGAGTGGATATAACAAAACAAAAGCCAGCAGAGCTTTTTGTGCTAGACATTGTACCTTCATTTCTGAGGTCTGTAGTTGCAGTGGCATAGTAGAAATAGCTTAATGAGACACAAGCTATTCACCCACTCTACTGAGGAATCTGTGAAGCACTTATTGCATTGGTGACTAGATGTTGAATACAAGAATGAAAATATTTACTTCTGATATGAAAAGACTAATGTATTCACTGGCAGAAATATATCATATAAAATATGCATAGAGAAGCATCCAGGAGAAAAGAATGTCAAATATTGCATGTATCTACACATGCACTTAAACCCTGCTGTTTTACAATTAAGTCTTCGACAAAGGTGGGTTGTATTTTGAAATAAAAATAATGGACAGAAAGAAAGAAACAAAATAAATGAATAAAAATAATGGGAACAGATGCATCCCAGAAATGTCAGTACAACCACTGGTTCCAGGACAATGTTAAGGAGGCTTCTGGTAATTCAAGCCTAGCTCTAGAGCCTGGTCTAGACTACATCATAAAATTATACAACACAAAGTAATACTGAGGAAAGTGAGCTAAAATTTTTTATAGGTAAATCCTTTCAGATCTGGGGTTTTATATGGTATTAGTATACTTTTAACTTCCTCTGTCTTCTCTTTTACGTACACACACAAATGTGAACTCACAGAACTAACATGCTGTGAACAAATACATAAATCTAATTCCAATCAAGTTCTTTCCTGGTGTTATTACCTGGTAGGATACTCATCTCCAAAGTTACAAAACAGGTCTCTAAGCAAATCTATACAAAACCAGGAAGCAGTCACTCCTTTGCTGAAGACACAGAAGGAAAGGACCAGAGACTGAGACTGAAGGCAATGGGAAATAAACAGGTGATCTGGGGCACTTGAGCATTGTGTGCAATCGTAAATTATTTGCATTAGAAAATACATCTTTGGCTGTGTTAATTTCAACCTTTTGTTGCTTTTTCCTCCCATGCCCCCAACCGTGAGTTTATATGTTTGGGAGGAGCTGTTGTGCAGCAGTCTGATATCATAACAGATATGCCCCAAAGAAATGTGGCATGAAAACTTAGATGATCTGAAATCTTCCCATGTAAGAGGTCGTGAGCTCACCCTGTTGACTGTACTTCAGAGAATAATAAGCCTATCTTTAACATGTTTGATCTTCTTCCTGAGTCAGAAATGTTGCCAGGCAATACCTGTAATTTCCTTTCTCTTGGGATTATTTTTATGATTTTGGTATTTACTTTCATGAGATGGGCTGGATCACAAAATACATTTCATAGTGACTGCCACGCTGGATGGCAGGAAATCATTCTGGGCTGTTCTGTGATCAGTTATTCACTGATATGCTCCCTACTAATGAATTGTTTAAAAATATTTGCTTCATGATTGTTTTAGTAAAACAACTTCACATTGTTTTTCTAAAGAACATACAAACAGAGTTTGTGAGGGAGTGCCCCATGTCTAAAAAATTGGTCTCAGAGGCAACAACATAGCAAAAAATCAGAATTGATGATTACAAGGCAGTTCAGATTTTCAAGCTGCCCAAGAACCAAAACAATACATACCACATGCTGTGTCTAAGTGCAATGGCCTAAAGGAAAACAAAGTGCTAAACAAGAAAAAACAAAATATTAATTGGGTAAATTTGAGGGAAGAGTTATAAAAAATGTATTCTCATAGATGCACATTTCATATTACAGTGATTATTTGTTTAAGCTTTTTTCGTTATTTGAAAAAGTTAGATCTAGCCTTCCAAAGCCATGTGTGCTGTCTGGATTTTCTTCTCAAAAGACCACTTGCTAAAAAACATTTGAGTATCATCTCCGAGAGAATGTGCTCAATGGGTTGTTTTCACTTGGAAATGAAGAAAAAATATGTAATGTTCTAGGGAAAAAATATGCGTATTTTTCTAATCTTTTACCTTATTCCAATCTAGAAGAGCAGAGTAATGCAACTTAGAAAACAGAAAATATTACCATCTCTAAAAATACAGTATCACGTAATTTTATTCTCTGTTGCCAGTTTGAATTGTATGTTTGGTTAAGACTTTTGTTGAAGGGACGTGCTTAAAGTCATGGTAAATTGAGAGGAATTACTTAATTCAGTGATAATAGGACCATTTACTGAGATTTCCCCAAAAGAAAAGGTGCTGTTATAACAGAAACCCAGATTTTACAGGTCTTGACAAAAGAGAGCATATCATTTACTGGGGCCACATTAAGTGTTGAGAGACACTGTATGTTCCATTAATGATTTGCAGGTTTATATTCCAATAAACTGAGCTAACAGGACAGTATCTTGAGAAGGTTGTACTACTTGGAGTGGAATATATGTATAAGATTATTTTAGCAAAGTACAATTAAATCAGTATTGAAAATGGAGAAAATTGATTAAAGGAAAAACAAAAAAATTTCTTTAAAATTAATTATCCCAAAGTCATAAAATGTAAATCCTTGACAATGATAGACTAAATGCAGAGGAGATTAATATTTTAAATGAATTTGAGTTTTCCAGTACAGATTCAAGTGACTTTGGTGCCTCAGAGCATTTACTACAGTTTCAGACAAGCCTATTCACACTACAGGTAACTGAAACAATCACCAGACAAAACCAACATATGCCATCCTACTTATGCAAAATCTCAGGGTTATTAGAAAAAACCCATAAAGGCAAAAACCAAAGTCATAACCCTAAAACCTGACACATATTTAACCAGGTCTTTTCAAAGAGGATTATAGCTCTTGAATTTACTTTTCTGGATCATGCTACTTGAAAAATAATTGGATGAACGATAATTCTGATATATTCATTGGCAGATCTCTGGTATTTAAAATTATGATGCACCAGAAACAGTATTATGCATGCATTCAGTATCAGTACAGAGTTCTGATATTGCAGCCTTCCACTGCAAACCACTTAAATTTTTATAGTAATTAGTTATACTGAAAAACACATGCAGCAATATCTTTTAAAGATACAAGTTTCATTTTTCTAAGAAAGCCTGATCTATCATTTAGTGACTCTACATTTCTTAGAAAAGATACAGCATAACTTTGTCAGCACAAATGCTCTGAAGAAGATTTTGTCTACAGCATTTGGTGTTGGCCACTGGTAGAAGAAGGATAATGAATTAAATGGCTCATTGTTCTGTTCCAGCACAGAAAATTCTAGGTTTCTCTGTATTTGTTGTAGCTGGTAATCCTTCACACCAAAAGGCTTAAGTTAACACTCTCAACAACTTCATATGAGAACTTTTAAGAAGCCTTTGAAGTCAAGACATTCCTATAGGAGAGGCACATACGCCAAAGCTGCACATTCTCTTTGATTTCCGTGAGGAACAATTCTGAAATTCATACTTAGAAAAATTCTTGCTTATGTTCAGCTTGACAGTCAAGTCTTCAGAATTCAATCTAGGGCATGTTTCAGTGCTGATTATCCTGATACAAATAATAAACTTCAGATATGCATAAATAAATACAGTGGCATGCAATTGTTTAATAAGAGTCACTGTGCCTAAAATTCAGCTCTATGAAGAGGGTTATTAAAGGAATTCCATGTAGACCACTTAAATTCAATTTCTGTCCTCCAGAAAGACTTGTGCCTAGGTCTCATGTCAGCCCTTTGTATGAGGTACGTCATTCATCATAATTTGTTGTTATTGTTCAGTCCCAGGTTGTACGAATAAAAGCTTCTATAAGATTAGTGTGTGCTTCCTAGCAGATGCAAAACACTCATTTAAACAGATACTTTATTTTTGAAAATTAGAAGACTGTGGTAGCACGTCGCGGTTACAAGAGTTTATACAGTTTCCCAAGCTGTGCGTCCATGTACAATTGGTTTAGCTAAAGACCAGCAGTTCATAATTGGACGACTCCTTCTCACTTGTAACCTCATAATTAGGTGATTCTACCTGCAGCCTGGCAGCTTCCTAATCTTGTTTACTCAGCTCTTCATGGTGCCTTCCAGCGCCCCCAAGGTTACTATTCAAGGCCAACTATACAAGGCATATATTCAAGGCCAATATTTAAGTTCACACACTCTAAATCCTTGGACCAGCTGAGGTTTCCCACAGTATCACTTAATTTTTTAAGCAGAACTACCAAGAGAATATAGGCTGTCAGTCTGACCTCAGTGCCAGGGAAAGTCCTGGAACAGGTGATCTTAAGTGCTATCATGAAGCACATGCAAGAGAACCAGGTGATCAGGCCCAGCCAACATGGGTTCACAAAAGGCAGGTCTTGCCAAACTAACCTGATTGCCTTCTATGACAAAGNGATGACTCTAAAATGGGTGAAATGTGGATCTGCTGGAGGGTAGGGAGGCTCTGCAAAGGGATCTGAACAGGCTGGACCACTGGCATGAGGTTTAACAAGGCCAAATGCCGGGTTCTGCACTTGGGGCACAACAATCCTATGCAGTGCTACAGACTAGAAGAAGTCTGTCTAGAAAGCTGCCCAGAGGAGAAGGACCTGGGGGTGATGGTTGACAGCTGACCAAACATGAGCCAGAAGCGTGCCTAGGTGGTCAAGAAGGCCAATGGCATCTTGGCTTGTATCAGAAACAGTGTGATCAGGAGGTCCAGGGAGGTTATTCACCCTCTGTACTCAGCACTGGTGAGACTGCTCCTCAAATCCTGTGTTCATTTCTGGGTCCCTCACCATAAGAAGGATGTTGAGGCTCTGGAGCGTGTCCAGAGAAGAGCAACAAGGCTGGTGAAGGGGCTGGAGAACAGGCCTTATGAGGAACAGCTGGGAGAGCTGGGGTTGTTTAGCCTGGAGAAGAGGAGGCTGAGGGGAGACCTCATTGCTCTCTGCATCTACCTGAAATGAGGTTGTGGAGAGGAGGGTGCTGGCCTCTTCTCCCAAATGACAAGGGACAGGATGAGAGGAAATGGCCTCAAGGGTAGATTTAGGCTGAACATAAGGAAAAAATTTTTCACGGAAAGGTTCATTGGGCACTGGAACAGGCTGCCCAGGGAGTTGGTTGATTCACCTTCCCTGGAGGTGTTTAAGGGATGGGTGGATGAGGTGCTGAGGGACATGGTTTAGTGTTTGATAGGAATGGTTGGACTCGATGATCTTATGGGTCTCTTCCAACCTGGTTATTCTATGATTCTAATATTTATAGCTATTAATAGTTAATACAACCTGGTTTTATGATCTATGTATGCACTTGAAACTGAATGTAGGGTTAGGATAAATGGATAGGGTTGGGTTTAGGGATTAGAGTTAAGATTAGGGTAAGATTTGGATTAGGGTTAGTTATTTTTACGTTTATTGTTAGGGTTTAGTTTTAGGGTTAGGGTGCTGTTAGGGTAAGGGCTAGAGCAACATTAGGGTTAGGGTTAGAGTTAGCATTAAGGTTTGTGTTAGAAGTAGGTGTTAGGGTAAGGATAAGGGTTTGGTTTAGGGTTAGGGTTTGCATAGGGTTTAGTGTTTGTTTTAGTGTTATGGTTAGTGTTTAGGTTTAGGGTTAGGGGTTTGTAAGAGTCCATCAAAGGATTGATTTTGGCTCAACATTTTCTCATATTAAGCCTCAGAACTTGACTCTATAAATCACAAATGCAGGCCTTAGGAAAACAGCCAGAGCTGTTTTTGAATAACTCCTGGCCCTCATATACTCCCTTGCCCTTAAGAAATGTCTCCCATGGGGCTTTGCCAACCAGCTTTCTGAACAGTCCAAATTCTGCCCTCTGAAATGTTAATGCGACTGTTCTCCTAACTACCCTCTTCACCTCACCTAGAACGGAAAACCCTATCATCTCGTGATCACTTTGTCCCAGTCATCCTCCTACTTCCACACCCCCCACAAGGCCTTCTCTGTTCACAAACAGTAGGTCTAGGAGAGCACCTTCCCTTGTAGGTTTGCTCACTAGTTGTGTGAGGATGTTGTCTTCCACACACTCCAGGAACCTTCTGGACTGCTTCATTTCTGCTGTATTTCTGATGTATATATACATCCTGGAAGGATGTATCCTTCCAGGAGACATCCATAAGACTGAAGTCTCCCACAAGGACAAGAGCTAGCAATCTCAAGACTTCTCCCAGTTGTTTATAGAAGAGCTCATCAGCTGCGGCTTCTTGTCTGGGTGGTCTGTAACAGACTCCCATCACAAAATCTGTCTTCTTTTGGGGTCCTCTGATTTTAACCCATGGGCATTCAATCCTGTCATCACCATAATCAAGCTCAATGGTATCAAAGTCCTCTCTCACATAGAGGGCTAACCTGCTTCCTCTTCTACCCTTCCTTTCCCACCTCACTAGAAGAGTACTAGCAATGGAAATAACAGTCTATGATCTGCCTCTCAGGAGTCTGAGCATTGCATTTTTCCCTCTAAATACTACTGATGCTTTATAGAGCTAAAGTCATACCTAGACAAATACAGGAGTCCTATCTAACCTAGGTATTTACTCTTATAAATATTGCCACATTTACCATGACTATCCACAACAGTTACTAAACTAGACATATTGAAAGGTGCTGTGTTTTGCTTCATTAAAGCACTATATTGGAACATTTTCCCCTTGATAGATCTGCTGAATCTGAATCTGTATTATTCTGGTTAACATTCTTCTGTTCCACCACAATCTCCAACTGGAAAAGAAGAGAAGAATTTAATACAAATAAAGGAAATGGAACAATGAATTATTTTTAGAAATAAAAAAAGTGAAGAATATTGATTATTTTTAGAAATAAAAAAGTGAAGAATTTTGCTGATTCCTTTCTTTGGGAATGTGATAATGAGGATGCTAGTAAACATTTTTAATTAATTTTAATTAATTGAAGAATGTGGAAAATGAGCACAGAAGTCCATTGTGGATGTGGAAATATCATAGAGGAAATAAATGAGAAATTATCCATCTCAAACAAAAAAAGCCATACAACCTTCTGGAGAGGAAAAGAAATTAATTCCAAGAATATTATAATGCCACACAGGCCTGCTCTCACAGCAAACCATCAAGTTAATTTAATTCTACAAATCCCTTTCCTCCAACAAAACATTGTTTAAATCAATCCCTTCTATCATTTAAATGCTTAAGAGCAAGATGAAGTGATGAGATTTTACTGTGATGACTTTCATGTATCAGAATCCTTTCAATATCAGTCCATTTTCTGTCCTGATGTGGGACTGATGTGCTGCATCATCATGCTAAAATATTATATTTAATTGCAAAAGTCATGTTGTGAAATTACTTTGCAATGCGTTTATTTTAAACAGTTCATTAAAGTTTTTTAAAATAGCTTGCTACACAATTTAATCTCTGCTCTGCTTTGATGTATTACATCTTCAACAAGCAGCTGCAGTGAAGGAAACCTCTACTTGCTATTCTCTTTGCAACACTTGGGCAGAAGTCCACCGCTCTCCAGAACTGCACAAAATTGTTATACTACTGAGTAAGTATATGTATGTATATCCTATCATCTGGAGTGAAAATTACCTCAAATGTTCTCTTATGTGATTCTCCATCCCATGACAGTAGTTGACTCACATGCTGTAGCACACGGTCGGTTTACAACATAATAGAGTACATAATCTCAAACACAGTTCTGTCCTTCCCCTCCTTCCTTTCCCTCGAGGGTAAAGTACTTGTTGATGTTTTCTCTGGAAAGGACAGGTTCAGAAATCCACATACCGGCAAAGGCCATGTTCAAGAGTATGTTTGTTCTTGGAATACAATATATTAAGTGTGAGAACTGATTGATAGGT
>WAAB01004439.1:390141-461469 GCA_013389865.1 Piaya cayana | reverse complement strand
AAGTGGCATTGATCTAGAGATTCGTGGTTAACCAGAGAATGCAGTTCCTTTTACTGCACAGTTTCCATGAAGTAAATACAATGACAATTTTGCTCTTGAAGCAAATAAATAAGAACAACCAAACAGCCATTCTCCCCTCCAAAAAAAACAAATAAAACAACCCAACCCCCATCAACAAAAGAAAAAAAACTGAACGTCAATACGTATCCCGTATTTTTTGTGGAGGGGGCAGGAATGCACTGTATCTTTTCTCCTACCTTCATGCTGTTATTCAAGGTGAAATATTTGCTTTTTTTTTTTCCTGTGAAAATGTCAGTCTGTGGTGCCAGACAGGTAGTCACTACAAGAAACTTTGTGGCCCTCTTCTCTCCTGTGAAAACACCAACTAGCAAGCTTTCAGAGAGACTGGGTAAGAGTGTTATCTTAGCAATTTGTGTGAAGGAACTCTGCCTGTTCTCACTGCTGACATTTTAGTTCCAGATAGTATTTATATAATCTGTGCAGTTTTGTGTGTAATAAGGGTACAACACTATTAATATTCTTGAAACATTTAAATTATATTCTTTAGGGGACACCTCCTCCCCCCAACCTTTTTCTGTTAGGTTTGTAGAATATGTAGCACAATACACCTGGGAGTTTCAAACACATTACCAATAAATAATGACAAACTGCTAGCAGTTGATGGTATTACTTTGCATTAATTCTCTAAACTATCTAGTTTCTTGAACAGAAATGAGACAATACTGAAAGCAACTTCAGGAAACCTTTGCTTTTTGTGAAGGCTTTGAGTTGTGAGGGCTTCTCTTTAGGTTTGCAGAGCTGCTCTAGAAAACTTGTGATAATATTCGTATCCTCTGTCAAACCTTATCACTATCGGTGGAGAGCCCTATTTTCATTGACATTGAACTTAGGCTTGTAGTCATCCATGATGTTTGCAGGATGATGGAGTGATCTTTTTGGAATGGCCCTGCACACAGAACAGTATCTTGATTTTCTCTCTTACTGCTCTGATTGCTGTCATCATCAAAGTATATATCTGTTCTTTGTCAAGTGAATTCCTTAGAATCAAGAAACATTGTAGTTACTGTACTGTAAATATACAGAATAGTATAGAACAAACCACCTAAATTTCACATTTGGGTCTTTCTAGAGAGGGTGAATGAATTAAAAGTTCCTCCTCTGGAAAGCACTCCATTTAAGTCATTGCATGCAAGTGAGCTCAACAAACAGTTTTTAGGAGAACTTAAAACTAAGCTAGGCATTTCTTGTCATCAGTCATTGTTGGAAGAGGGAGTGTGAAAAATCTTCAGTTTTGGTCCTTTTTATGCATTTCTCACTTGTATGTTTTATTTCAAAGGAAGAAGTATTTTCAGTACTATAACTTTCATCTCTTGAGTTCTTAAATATATTTAAGAGTTAACAGGAGGTGATGTGATAAAATGCTAGAATTTAAACTACAAAGTATTGCTGTAGGTGCTAAAAGCCTAACATCAGAATCCCACTCTAAGGAAAGTGTGGATACTCAGTAGCTAAGAAGAATAGTTATTTTTGTTGCCTTAGACTTCTGTTTTCTTTGGAATTAGTAGAGGGAGGACATCTCTGAATACAGTATTGAAGGTAAAAACTAATGATGGTTTCTCCTGTGTTTAGAAGTTACAATAGCATTGGCTATTTAAGAATTTCTTTTTTTCAAGAGATGGACAGCTTGTGCCTGAGAAGGCAGAAATGTTTGTCTTGTCACTGGTTTATCAAATATGTCTTGCTTTGCACTGCAGAACTGAATTGATAAATTAACTTATTTCTCTTAATTATTTCTCTTAATTATGTCTTTTAAATATGGAGAAAGTCAAGCTTGTTTGAATATAGAAACTCGGCACTGAATTTTTTACTTACACAAGTTTGATGGTCGAGGATGAGTTTCTGTGTGAGCGTCTCCACTGTGCCATGGAAGGGGTCTGTGCTACTCAGTATCAGTTCTCAAACCAAACTAATGCACTTGCTGTAGTGGCCTTGCTTGAGAGCTGAGATAAGGAAAGATCAGTCCCCAGGTATTTTTCCTTCTCCTGTTCTAGGTGCATTTTGTCAGCTTTGAGCTTCAGGAAGGTCATACAGGTCTTTTTTCTTATTAGGGACCTATTTGAAAAACAGAAATAGACTTGGGCTCTTTAATAAAGTCTCAATAGCCACTCTTGCATGATCATTTAATTAACTATTATATTAGGTACTTTCAGGAAAGTATTTTTTGATTTGTCGCTCTTGAATTAATCACAAAGCCAGCAAAGTCCTTATTTATGCATTTCTCTCTGCATAAAAATAACTTAATCTAATCTCTGTCCTTAAGTAGAGGAGGCTGCATTAGAACTGAATGAAGACTGCCATCCAGTAAATGGATGTTTGGGTTGAATGTTTTACTTTCAAGTGGAAATTTAGTAAATTATTTCAAGATTATGTTCAGTGTTGGAACTGGAAATAGCTGAGTGTCTGCTATGCAGTTTGGAAGATTCTGCAGGTGTCTGCTGGAGTCTTGCCTCCTGTACTGACTCTGAACTGACCAAGAGCTCATTCACAGCAAATTATGTTTCTAGGAGGGATGAGACTGGTGAAATGTAGGAAATGCTGACTGCATATTTTGGGCCCTGAGCTGAGATTTAGGATTACAGGGGAAAAAGAGCTAGTGAAAGCTCAGATAAACTAACAGAAATAAAGCAGCGGAAGACTTTTTTTTCAAACATGAATTCGTTTTGGTTTTCTTATTGCTGTCTTGGTAAAGAGCCTTTTCTGACTACAGAGTGGTTGATTTACCTGACTAATTTGATAATCAGACAAGAATAAATTGGGAGTGTTCTGCAAACTACTTCATTTATGTGAAACAAGTGAGAAGTTCCTTTGGAATCTACCGTTCAGATGATTTAGTTTTGGGATGTCTGACTTGCCTTCTCTAGCAAGACTCAGATGTTGAAGCGAAGATAAAGGCTTGTTATATGTGTGGATGTGGAAGTTGCTCAGCATACGTACTCCAAGCTGGCATTAAGTTGACAGTAAATCACTAAAATATATATATATTTTTTGTTACTTCTGTCTGTGTGATCCTTAGCTCGAGGAGTGCTACTGTCTGTGAGGATATTGTTATTCCTAAATAAGACTTTAGCTTGAATTAGCATTGCTTGCTTCATAAATTCTGCTTTAAAGATATATTTTACCTAGTCTGAATTAATTAGGAAAAGACAGTAGAGTTTAGTTTTAAAAATACTTATTTTTTACTAGATAAAAACAAAAAGTCTAACGTTATTGATTGTACCATTTTGAGTGTAATCTGGACAGAGGTTAACATTGTGAGAGCTACTTAGCTCTTTTAATTTGGCATTATTCCTTTAAAATAGTGCTGAGGCTTCTCTTGGATTTTTTTTTCTTTGGCAGTTGCAAATGTAAATGTTAAAATAAAAATAACTTTGTAGGCAGGCAGGTGTAGTTGTTCAACAAACTGATCACAAATATATCAGACACCTGTTATTTGATTTCCACAGCAGAAAAGGACAAATATTTTCTTGGGAACTGAACTTGAAGTCTGGCTGGATAAGATTATCTTAAAAGTTTCTGTCCTTGTAGTGGAGAAGGAGGGGAAGAGAAGCAAAATAACCTTTTGTTTTATTTATAAGCCTTTTCTGTTACACAGTAAAAAAAAATCTCAAAATTACAGTGTTCAGGTAAAGCATTTTCCTTGGAAGTAATCTTTGTGAAAGACAGGGGAAAGGAGGTTTTGGGGTTTAGGTTTTTGGGTTCTTTGCAATGATTTTGCCAACAGGCACTGCAGCTGAGCAAATTCTTTTTTATGGGGGAGAGCTGTGGCTGCAAAGTTCTCATCCCAAGGTTGGCTTGATAGTTATTTGCTTTTCGTATGAAATGTAAATTCAGAGGATCTTTGAAATTGGTTGCAAACTTGCTGTTGGTGTTTTGACTAAAACACCTGCTGCAAAAGAGAA
The DNA here is from genome assembly GCA_013389865.1 of Piaya cayana. Lineage (NCBI taxonomy): Eukaryota > Metazoa > Chordata > Aves > Cuculiformes > Coccyzidae > Piaya > Piaya cayana. Next base: position 457,489 of record WAAB01004439.1, on the reverse strand, counting down.
ATATCTGTCAATAGCTGCCTGTGTGAAAGTGAAAGGAAAGGGTGGGGAACATGTGAGCAGAAGAGTCCAAAAGGAGACAAAGCAGCCTTGCCTGAAGCACATGTTAATCAAAGGAGATCAAAGGATATGATGTCAGTTTATAGAGAAACAGGTCAGGCAAGCCCAGGTAGCTCAGGAAGCAGGATACTAATTATTCACAGAAGAAAGTCAGGTATAAGGTTACAGTGCTATAGTTGAAAGTCAGGAGGTCAAAACTTGCACAGCAAGCAAGTCAACTTCATAAAACAACTTGGCTCCTTACCGGGAGTTTAGAGTTATAGAAATGGGAGAGAATGAATCTAGTGTATCGAATCCATCCCAACAAGGTAAGCACATGTAACCTGTGAAACGCTGTGGTGTTTGGAAGTTTGGAGCATTGTTAGTCTCTGCGTGTGGGAGCTTGTTTTGCTGTTGGCTGTTGCAGCATGTGCTGTGGGTCCACTGGAGGGGGAAGTGTTTTGGCATGTGTTTTGGGGAAAGGAGAAAATACACATCCCTCAGCTCTGCTTTCGAAATAACATTGCATGAATTTAGGAAGGTAAGGGAAGGTCTTATAAGATCGTGTGAGGATTTGGCACTGTGTTGTCAACAAAGGTTGCTTTAAACTTAAAGTGATCTGTGGACGTTGAGGGTACTGTCCTGTAGCTTAATTCAAACTTGTGCGGATATTTTTTCCATAGGAAATGCTTTGCAAAACTATTCTGCACAAATTGAATACTTGTTGCATGTCAGACGCATAAAGACGAAGGATATTTTTTCTGTTTTGCTGTATTGACTTACTTCAGGTTGCTGCCTCTTTTTTTTCTTGTGGGCTGTGCAAAGGTAATGCTGACCCATGCATGCAAAGAAACCCTTGTAAGCACTTGTGTGACAAACTGTAAGAACAGAGTATGCTGTCCGAGGTGTGTTAAATTTTCAGTAGAAACCTGAAGACAACAGTTCATAAATCTTGCTTAGTCCTTTTGCAAGATAAATTTCAAGGTTTTGCTTTAAGAAAGAATGTTTTCCCAGAAACCTTATTTTCTTTGAACAGACTATTTCAATGTCCCAGGAAATATTATCTTCTTGAGGAATTATTCCATTATTTTACCTTCTTAGCATTCAGTGGTTTCCCCCTTGACATTCAACCTGTGTTTTATTTTTGCTTGACTTCACCAGTCACCAGTCTCTTCCTGGCCGCCTCGTCGTGCTTTGCATACCAGCAAGGGATAAAGCTTTGTATCTGGTTTTGGATTTACAAGAATCCTGAAGCTATTGTGATATTTGCAAATGGTTTTCTGAGAGCTGAAATGGTGAATTCCTAGTCGTCAAGAACCTGTGTCATCTCCTTTCCTCTTGAAGTTTTTCTTCACACATATGCTATACTGAGATTCAAATGTGTGTATCAGACCTTTTTTAACTGGGAATAACTCAGTTAACACCAGAGCAGATTTTGTTCATGGAGAACTTTTGCACTGCCTTTTCTTTATTTGTATTTCCGTGTCACTTACATGTGACATAGAAGCATACATTAGCAAATCCAATTTTCATCCACATTTTAATTTTGAGAAAGCAAGAATGATGTTCAGCAATGTACAGGTCTAAAAACCATTTCTGGGGCAGTAATGAGAGGACTGGTATTGTTTCTTTCTTCTCTTTCTTTATTGAGGATCTTACTTGAGGTTACAGGGATCCTTAGAAGTATATCCAACCTAATTTTGACCTCAGTTTTCAAGCTATATATGAGGAGCTATTTCACTGCTGTTATTTAAATCATATTGACAAAACCGATGTAAAATTATTTTGGGGTCAGTGTATTTTATATGGGCCTTTTGAGAGACACAATTGTGATTCTGGCTAATTTGTGCCTTTTCTTCATTAGTTTAAGTGAGCTTAGTCATATGCAATTGCTCATGGTTTCCCTTGGTGAAAATCAGACAAGAATTAGGACTGCACACTAATACAGTTTTTTAAATAAATATTCTATGTGTCTGCACATGCAAACATACACCCCCAGTGCAGTATTTTTTCAGTTGCCATCAATCCACTGTACAGGGTTATTTCCATGTGTGCTTGTTTTTAGAAACTGTCCAAAATAATTGGTGATTCAACCAGTATTTTTTAAGGAATAATAAAAAAAAAGCTGGAAAAATTAACATTATTCAAGATACCTGTCAAAACCACTGCTAGTGAGACAACTTGCATTTCTTTTCATGTTATTTATTTTTAGAGAACTTGGTGCTTGTATGAATTACTAAGGGTGCCAGATTGACAGCCCTGGAGGCTGGCTTCACTTATTCATTAGCAAAAGAGATATGGCCTGGGCAGCAGGTGCACAAACCTACTTGCTGTGCTATACCCACGTGTCTCCGTTCTGCTGGGAAAAAGCCTTTTTTGAGGATCCAAAGATTTCAGTTCTGTTCACTCCTTGCTTTTCCCTGCAGCATTTTCTTCCAAGGGCACAACATAATAGTCTTATGATGATTAGGTTTGTGCACTAAAGACTACATGGAGACCTTTATTTGATTTCACCAAACAGCCGTCAGATGGTGAAGAAGGCTTGGGGCTTACATAAGTCAGTAATTCTCGCCATCTGGTCAGTCAGTAAATATAAGGTCACTCTGCCGTCACAGCGTTTTTGTTTTGCACCAAGTACAGTAAGTTCAGAGAATAAATTAGTTCTTGGTTTGGTTCTGTTGTTATTCTGCTACTTCTGTAAGTGCTTCAGACGTCCATTCTGCTTGCTTGCAGCCTGGGTGTGACAACTGAAAAGAGCAAAACCCAGAACAATAGGGCTTTGACTGCCAGCCATAAATTGATTCCTAGTTCAAGCAAACACACTGAGAGCCCTTAAAAAATGCACTTTGCTGAAAAAAATGCAACTTGCTGAAAATATCTTAGATATTTGTGGTGTGTGTTTTTGTTATTTTGTTGGTTTGGGGTTTCTTGCTTTTAGAATCAGGATCCAGCCCTTCACAGAAGTTGTTGTTTTCAGTATTCCCGTGAATATTATACTGTTTACTGGAGAGTATGACAGCATTAACCCCACAAGATGCAATTACTGTAAATTTTAATTTTATGATATTGTACATGAGTTGTAATTGATTTTACGCTGTATTGTGTTGCTAGCTGATCATAGTAGTTTTGCTTGCTTGCTAAGTGTGTGAAATCCACGTTTGCCTTTCTGGACCACCGTGGACAGAGTTAAATTGACAAGTTCAAGTTAGAGCAGTTTATTCTTTCAGTTCTCAGGAGGCACAGTAAGTGAGCCAGAACGAGAGGAGTCATATGAGCGTTATTAATATGCCATCCTGAAAAGACTGTTTCTTTTTCAGGGCTCCCTTATGTGCTGTTTATTAACATATCTAAAGCATTTTTATAAATTATTTCATTATATATATATCCTTAATATAAATATATGATTAAATAAGTTTATTTCTTAAATTATTTCCAACAAATTTAGATGCCTTCTGCAATTAATCCGGGCTTTGGATCAGCTCCAAGGTGTATGTTTCTTAGAGTTTGTTCTTGTGTTCTGATGTTGATTTTTTAATCAATATATACATACTCTCATGAAACATTTACCGATCACATCTAAAAGAAGCAACTATTCCTTTTTTCTGGGAAGGGGGATAGGAGGATGTCAAGATCCTGTCTAAAGGCTGTGGCATGTCTACCTGGGGCAGTGGGAATTAGAAAATAAATGTCCAGAAACTGAATTTTAGAATAGTGTCTTTTCAGTCTTAGGCTTCCCTCTCTTAATGAGGGCTTCTTGGCCACCAGGTCTACTCTGCTTGCTAGGCTATATGAAGAACACTTGTTTTTGTTTTCAAGTAGGACTCTGAATAATGCTAATGAATGCTGTAATCAGCTCCAGTTATGAACTGGAGTTCTCTAACAAAAGGTGGTAACTCTGAAGGTCTGATGTAAAAATGTTTCCTCCCCTCTTTGTATCCAATGACCTCAGTCCTCAGAACTGAGTACCTGTTTGCTCTCTGGACAATTACTAGGAGAACCTCATTAGATCCCTTCTTGGCTTTTTTTGAATGATATTAGTGAGGGTTTCCTGTGACAGCATTTCTTACACAGATTGGCTCTATTCACCAACCAGGTACAGTAACAATGAGTAATTTAAAATAATTCATTTTATTGCTGCCTCCTGTAGATTTTTGACTTTCAATTCAAAGTTGCGAATCTGGAGAGCTGAAGAGGTATGTTCTGATCACTATCTTGGTGCTGTGAAATATATGAGATTCAAATAGTCCTGCAGAGCCATCAGCAGCTCGATAAGCACAGAGCACTCTTTCAACTTCAACTGAAATAATTCTAACATTTTCTGGATGCTTTTAGCTCATTTTATCACAAGTATGCCTATTTTTTTATTTTCCACCTTTAATTTCCCAGTTTCTATGTGGTCATGATTTGGGATTTTGGATTTCAGTTCTACAGAAATATCCTCACTGACATAAGCATATTAATACTGAGAAAACTGCATACATTGAAGCTTGATAACATCAAATCTTTCTCAAATGGTGAGAATCCACTGCAGAACTATCAACCTTAAGACTTCCAGCTCCCAATCTGCTTCGTATTATTGTTGTTTTGCTGTTATCCTTTTCAGTTCTTTAAGGTATGTTGCAGATGATTGCATCGTAATATATATGCCTGAAAATGAAACACGATAGCAACATCTTGCTGTAATAAATAGAAATGAAATTGAAAATGTAGTAAATGTATATAGCAAAAGGATGATGTTTTCAAAGTGTCAGTAAACCTTGCCTCATAATCTTGGTCACAAAGCTACTTTAACCTTTGAAATTTACCAAATATAGAAATAAGCTTTTGTTGGAAATGGGGTCTATCAGATTCAGTGTTTGCAACTCAGGAGGTGATCGAAGGGAAGTTGTTGGGTTTTGCCCCAGTACATCTTTCTTCAATGTGTGTGCTAAGCATTATATTTCTTTTGACTGCTCCCATACATCTCTTCTCTCAAAGAATGTCACTTACTGGAGAAAAATAATGAACTGAGGGTGATGCACAGGGAATTTCAATGTGGTTTTAGCAGTGCAGGCAAAAGTTCAGACTTTATATAAACTTCTTATGCGGATATTACACTAGATCATAAAGAATGCTCTGCATTCATAGCAAGTCCTGACAAGGTCCAGTTTTCCTCCTCCTTCAAGTACTGGATTTTTTCTGAAGGTGGCTGGAGTTTTCTTGCACTTCAATACAGGGATTGCATTCTGTAGCCCTAGTGGCAAAGGTGATGGTGATGATGGGGTTTACTTTATTTACCTTTTTCCTTTGCTTGAAAAATAGCATCTCCATTGATCACCACCACAAATGAGGAAGTACAGTTCTGGGGAAGAATCCTAAAGGGTGTTCTGTCTTGCTGTACGGTGTTGAGATGTGCTTTATGAAGACAAGCAGGATTGTTTTCTTCATTGCAATATCATTGTGATCAAGGTATTTTTTTTCTAAGTGCTCATTTTTCAATTCCTCTCCTCCCCAAGACCTGGTCTCTTAATTAGTCCCTTCATACTTATGATATTCTTAATAGTCCTTTAGATTTATGGACATTGCCTGACCCTGCTTTAGTCATGTTACATTGTAATATAGTATGCTTTAAGAATGATGAAAAAGTAGAATAAACTAGGCCCTACTGGAAGAATTTGTACTTTTCAGTGATCGTGTGTAGGTATTTTTTGCTCTGGATCAATTTTTTCTATGTCATTGTCATTGTTATTTAAGTTAAATACAAGCCTGTAGGAGAAACATCAGTTACTTAGGGAATATAGGGCAAGTAGATTATTGGCCTCAATACCTGTGCAATAATGTTTTCCCATGTAGCATGTAGTAAATTTTGAAAAAATTGAAACAGCTCAGTGTAGATTTCATCCAACTCTGGAGACTCGGTTTTATTAGTTCATCTGCTATTCTTAGTGGTTGAGCGTGACTCTATATGTTTCCAGACTGTCATAATATATATGTTATTATGTATTGTATATCCCAAGATGTATGAAATTACTCTGAGCGAAGGAAACTTTAATGAGTGCTTGAGTAATTTTCCATCTCACTCACAAATTTCCAGTTGTACAGTGGCGCAGGCTGTTTGAAGGAGAAGAGCACACTGCTTGCATTTACCCTTCTGGAACCATTTATAAATTATTAAATTAAGAGTGCACTGTGAAGGCGTTCAAACAAAACATGGTAGACATAGAAAGTATTTTATGTCACATCATGTACACGTGCTTTGAAAAGAGATGGAGAAGTGCACTGCATAAAGACATTTTTCACTCTTTTAGGGATGTTGCTTTCAATACTTGCTGCGAGCTTCTGCAGGTGTGATAAGTAGTTAAAATTTGGCACATGTACAAAAGTTTGGGTGAGAGGCTGACTGTTTTAGCCTTAATTACTAAGGAATCGAGGCTTCTCTAGTTGTGCCACCTCTGCCAGATGAACTTGAGAATGTTCAGGAAAAATTCAGATATTTTATATTTCTTCTGGAAGAGTATTTTTTTCCAAAAGATTTTATCAGAGATCAGTTGATTTATACAGCAGTTAATGTAGCTGAAGATATGACAGGTATGGAGGAGAGGGAACAAACAAGTTTAATTACTTTTTAGTGACTTCAGTTCTTCATATCCTAAGATTAATTTTTAATTACACAGAAAGCTATGCAACCCTAAGGCTGTGTGGACATGTCCACACTTAGAGAACAGAAAGCTGCCTGGTTTGCTAAAGAAGAGTGCATGCTTGTCAGAAATACTGTGATTTCATCACCTGTTATGGTATTTTCTATCTCTCATTATTTCACAGTAAAAAATAACTCTGTAAGGATGCAGTCCAGCTGTATTTAGTGTCTGTGTCATAGTTGTGACAATTTTTAAGAATCTCATGGTTGTGGAATATATAGATCTGGGAACAGCAACTGCAAAACTATTCCTTAGTCAGCAGTCAGAGAAGCAAGAAAGATTTACTTGATCTGGAAGCCAGTGGTTGGTTTCGAAGAGACTTGTCATGTTCTTCCCTCTCAAAAAAGACGGGCATGTTCTGCATAGTAGTGCTGGAGCTTTTCACTTAGATTTTTAATTTCTAGTTTTTGAGTCCACTGTCATGTTTATCTTGGGTGCAGAGCCTCAGGTGCCTTTGGAACTGCACTGGTGCTTTGGGGTCCACTCTTGCAGTGCTGCTTCAGCCTTTTCTCCTTTTTTTCTCCAGTTTCATGTTTCTGGTTATGTAAGTCTTAACAAAAATCTTAACAAAAATCTTGTCAGTCTTACAAAATCTCAAGCCCTCCTTATTATTTATTCTCCTTATTAAGGAGAATAAAAAACTTAACCTAAAGTTAGCTAAATGTGTCCCTGTAGAAACAGTCATAGAAAACAGACCTGAGATTTTTAACCTGAATGTTACTGGTACTGCTACAGCACTAGGCATAGTTTCATAATAGCTGGCTTTGTCAATTTATGTATTTATTCATCTTTTTCTTCAAATACTGCTTGTGTAAAAGTGGCATTTCTGCTGTCTGTGTATGCTCAGCTTTATGCGCCTTCATAACACAATTAAGTTTACCGCATTTTATTCCTGCTAGCGCTGCAAAGGGGCTGAGTCAGGCTGTATTTGTTCTTGTGCTTCATCAGCAGAAATATTTACCAACTTTCTAGTTATGTTATTTTTGAAAGTGTGATGAAAGTAAAGGTTGCATTGGTATCAGAGTTTAATTTGACTTGTGTTGTCGTTAGCATTGATTGAGACAAGAAATAATCTGGTTTTACTTCCATTGCCCAATGTGGAGCTTTTAGGGCTGACAGGAAACACATATACATCTTTTCACTTGTAAACTGAGTATATTTAACCTGAAAGACTGACAGCTACAGTAAACCCAAATCATGGCAATGTTGATAGCGCAGCAGAATCACTTTTTCTCTTTGCATAGTTGCACTTAATCAACTGCATCTTCTTCTCATTTGCTCTCCTTTCTCTCTTTAAGGCTCTTCTTGATATGCCTTGGGTGAACAAAAGCCATAGGTGGACTGCTTGGGTTATGAATATAAAACCATTCCAGTATTCCAGTACTTTAGATTACAGGTGCCATATTACTCCACCTCTGGCAGTATCAATGATTCTGGTGCCTTGCACACCGTCCCTAGGATGCTGCCTCCCTGTAACAAAGGCTTCATGGCAGTTGAGCCTTAAGGGACTGTAAATTCAGTTCTTTGTTAAGTCATGGACATTCTGGCCATGCACTTGTAAACTGTAGTGTAGCTGATGGTTAACTAATAGATAATTATATAAACCCATGTCCTCTACATACCTAAAGCACAAAATATTTATAACTGTTGCTTGTCGATATAAAGGATTATTCCTATTTACTGTTTCTATGCTTACCAGATTACATGTAAAAACCATAAAATCCTTTATACTATCCATAAACATAATAAAAAAATGCTACACTACATGACTTTGACTTAGTCAATAATTCTAGGCTTAGCCTGAGGGGTTGAAAAGAAAATTATTCCTGTTACAAATTTTAATTATGCCATAAACTTCGGAAATGGCTATTGATCTTCAGCATCTGGCATCAGAAATGTTGCGTGGTTTTTTTTGATTATTTAGTTTGTGAGTAGCATTGTCATATAGGATAAAAATAAAAAATGTCAAAGTAGATGAAGATGTACCATATGCAAATGAGAATATTTTGGTTTGTTTATATACTAAAAAATGTTTTACTGCTGAAGAGTTTTTTTGTTTCTTACTAGTTTGGGTTTTTTTAGCTGTCTCCGCAGAATTTGCATTTGAGATGCAAGAAAGCAGATTCTAATTCTATCAAAGACCCTTTCTCAACATGGGATTCTATAATGTATACAATATGTTTCTTGTCTGAGAGGTACTTTTAAAACTGCAATTTCAATTCAATTGTCTTTTCTTTGTTGTGGAAAAAGTTTATATAAGGGCCAGATAACAGAAAAGATGGAACCACATTTCTGTATTTTTTGCCTTAAACCTGGACTAGTAGCTGGTGGGGGTATGTGTAAAAAAAAATTCAGTCTGGCTTAAAATAATAAAGTGAAATTCTGACATGAAAGCAGTGGCAAGGCTAACATTGCTTTTCAGTGCTGAGAGCTGCTACTCAGATATCACAGAGTAGGAGGAAAAGCTTTTTAATGTGTTTGTATTTCAGAACAGCATGTAATGAGTGCAGCATTAGAAATGCAGACTACCTTTCTAATCATAATAAGGCCTAGAGCCAAATGTGTTGTTCCTTGGCATTTCTACTTATGGTTCATGACGTTTTACTCTAGGTGAAAGAAGAGGGAGAACTGAGGTGATTCTGAAAATAGTCATTTTAGGTGACTGGAAATACAGGCTACACTCATTAAAGTTTCAGTATGAAGCTCCTTGTGGGCAGCTTATGATACAACTCCATTTCTTTTACACCATCCAAAGGGTCTTCGAGGAGATGCTGCTTGGTGCCCCCACTTCTGAGGCAAATGGAGCAAGATAGTCTTTCTTACATGGGACACCTTGAGCTACACAGACAAAACTCACTGAGGAAAAATGGATTACAATGCTGCAAAGAACTGGCCCTTGGAAGGGTGATTGAGGACAGCTCGTGATGTTGACAAAGACTGATGGAGACTGAGTCTTGAGTTAGGTGCTGCGGAACCAAAAAATGCTTGCTTTCTTTCCAAATGTCTACATTCTGAAAAGCATGGAGGTAGTTTGTGTAATCTTGAGAATCATGACAATTTAGGGCTATTTTAGTTGGCTGAATACAGAGATACAATAAACCTCATCTTAGTGCCAAATACTATGTTGATGTGGCTATTATTAGAAGGAAGGGTGTTCGTAAAGCTATAGCCTGTAAGTAGGCTGCTCTGGAAGGGAAGCTCCCAGACCATCCTTGAGAAATATTGTGCTTTTCTCCCTTTCACTCCTTTTCAGCAAGGGGAGGATGCACTTCTATCACTTTCTGCTTGTTAATTTTACTTCAATTCTCATCTTCATGCACCCCATGGTGAGCACTGATATCAAGCGGTGCCTGTAATTTCTCAAAGTTTGAGCATGTTACAACAATGCTGTGACCTCTTATTGAATAAGTAAACTAAGTAAAGTAGGACAAAGATGACTTGAGAGAGGCAGCTTGTAGTAGCTGTTGCCAACTCTTTGGCAGGAAATTGCTGCCTTGTAAGAGTGTTTGCCAGTGGCGTATTGATGCTTGAACCCTCCTGGCTGACTTTGCTCTTCCTAGTCTTGAACAAAAGTGGTAGAAAAGATATTATTGAGGCTTGCAGGCATGTGAAGTGGCCAAACTGACAGGTTGAACTCCAGCAGGTAAACAGTAGCCTATTAAGAACACACAGAGCTGAAATGTGTCGTGTCAGTGTTGGGTGTTTTGTTGGAATGAACTTCCGTAAGGAAAACAGCTGTGGCCGTTTCAAGGACACAGAGCAATGGTGCCATTTCTGAAGGCTTCCTATAACAAGTTTTGACTTAAATATTTTCATATAAGATGTAAATGTCTAAATCAAAACATACATCTGCATTCTCTTTACAGAGGAGGACTAAGGTGGCATGTCTGTTTGCAGAATCCTCTCTGTAAAATTAAAAACACTGCACCTCTCCCAATTCTGTCTTCTCTAAAGAACCCTAGTGCTACTTGAAAATACCTAATTCTCTCTAAAAACTTGCAGCCATTTGAGAATGTACACTTGTCTTGATGATTTGCTCCTCTGTAGTCACCCTTTAGCCAGTTAATTCGATCTTGTACTCCAGTGAAGTTCTACCATCTACGTGTTGAGCAATTTATTTTGGTGACTAAAGGAAGCTCAGTATTTAGACAAATCTGAGATCTAATTTCTATTTGCTTTACTTTTTCACATACTTTTTCTGGCTTGCAGGTCAGATTTGTACTGTTGCTGTGTGCAGCAACATAAAATTCGTATTCGTGTGTCACTGCAGTTACTATGCTCAAGTCACCATACCAGAAAACTATTAGCTTCCAGTTAATGATAGCAGAAAATATTTTATGATAAATTGTGCAATAACCTAATCATCTGTGAAAGGTATAAAGATTTTATATTAAAATGCAGTTAACTTTTGCTTTTTTATTGTCCCTTTTTAATAAATTGGTTTTCTAAGATATGCAATTTATTTGGAGAGAATTTGTGTGGGTTATAACGTGATGTCTACTCTAACAATAGATACCAACCACTAAATTTTCTGCTGTTTACATTTAGGGAGATACCTTTCTGCGAGAAAGAGAGAGAAGAAAGCGGTAGCTTGTGTATGTTAAAACTGGGAGCCGAGTTTACTCTGAAAACTTAAAATCATGGGTGGGCTAGGACAGAAAAGAACTTTTTTCAATTTTTGGTGGAATATCAGGTTATCTGCATGGACTTGGGTTTCTCCTTTGTCCTGCTTTGCAGAATAACCTGCTTCACTTTTTCCCTTATACTCTTTTTTTGTAATAGGTTGATATGAGCTGCTTGAGCTCTGCAGGCACTGCAGGGTTAAAATATGTCAATAATTCTCAAGGGCCTTTATTGTAGTAAAGGTAAATACCATAGCAGCAAGAACTACTTACAAGTACCTTTGTGGTTTTAATTGACGCATTTCTAACAGTAGAAGAGAGTGTTCAAATGAAATGGAAAAACCCCGAAGTGTTCTATAGAAAAGGAAGCTTTCCTAAGCTGTGAGCTTGGAATGTACTGAGATGTTAAAAAATTGAGAGGAAGAGTATAACTCTTACTATGAAGGATGGGAACTGAAGGGTTCCTTTGCATTGCTGGGAACCCAAAATCAGGGAGCAACTTTCCACCTTTCTGAGAGTTTTTCTTATTTCTCTACAGACTTCTCAGATACCTGGTTGGCTGTGGGTCCCAAATGCTGTAGACACTCTGCTAACAACAGTGTTGCAAAACAAGTTTATGTGCAATTCTTGATGTAATTATTTGTTACATCCTTCCCATGCCATGTAGAAGATTCCCAGGTTTCTAGGTGAAAGAGGGGTTAGTTACATCAGGGCCCTGTGTAGAGTAGTTAGGGACCACTTTTCCTTTTTTCTTGTGCTGTAAAGCTCTGTCAGAGCTACTGCAGGGTTCCTTATATGTTGTTTTTTAATCTGCCTTATGACCTTTCCAAGTTATTTCATGACGTGAACATCGATTTCCTACAGAAAAGGAATCTATGGTTTGTTGGGTCTATTTTTCATTTTGTTTAAAGCAATTGAAAACAAATTCCTCTGGCAGAATGATTTGATATTTAGTTCGCTAATGGATACCTTTGAGATCTTAAAATATTTGGAATCTTTGAAAAAATCTAGCTCCTAAATTTTCATTAGCCAAATGCTATTCAAGACAACCCTTTTTAAATGTGAAAATTGAAATTTGGCTTCATTGTAGGCATGGATTTCTTAGAAAGTCAGTACCTGTGGCTTCGTGATTCTACCATTGCTGAAGGTGGCTCTTCAAATATCTAAGGAACATCACAAGGGTCTATAAACCAGTCTTTCTGTTAGTATTCTGCTCTTCAGCTGAAGATTAGAGATTACAGGTTACATATCTGTAAATCATCGTACTTGGAGGCTGTGTATTTTGAGGGGTTGGCATATACATAGACAATACGATACAATATAGTGGTCTTGTTTAATCCTCAGCCATTTTTCATAAATCAGTAGCATGCAGAGCACATTGCCTATTGTGGATACGTAATTTTATTTTGTTAGCTTCTGCCCTTCCCACAGAGCTTAATGGAAACAAATGAGTAGGGCAGCAAGGGAAGGTTGTACAAAACTTATATATGTTCTGTGGCTACACACAGAAAGCAGTGGTTAAAGTTCGTGATTGTTTATACATCACTGAAATAAGCTTGAAAAAAAAAAAATTAGATTCCTTATCCTATCAATGTGGGGTTGTACTCCTAACCTAGGAAGTTAGTGTTACATTCACAGGTAATAGTCCTGTTATTTCTCCTGTTATCTAGTTTAGTCAAGAAACTTTTCCTGGATGGTTTCTGTGAAGGAAGGGATTTTTCTTCTTTGGATCTACCCAATGCAAGAGAAAAATCCAATTGATTCTAAAAATTAAAGGGATATTCATGTCAAGATGTATGTAGCTTTAGGGCACCAAGTTCTTTCTTTTATTTTATTTATGTAATTAGGAGGGTCTGTTGCAGCTTTATTTCTGTGTATTGCTTTGTCTTTAATGCAGACCATTAGAAAATGTTGCACTGAATTTAATGTCTGTTTCCTAGTTCTGCATCTTGCACGGCTACTGCTGTGCTCCCAGTAAATGGGGATATGGTTCAGTAAAACCTGGCTTTTGTCTGTAAAGTTTGCTGCTACATTTAAGAAACTTGGATTTTTCCTTTCTATTTTTTTTTACTGGTTTGCTGTCAGCTGCAGTTGAACTGGATTGAACCTTTTGTTGCAATTACAGCAAAACTAAAAGATGCAGGAAAGAAAAATCACCTCTGTATTTCTAAAGTGACTTGTGTTTTTTGTTTTAAATAAAGTAAAATGGGTTTTCTGTTGTCTCAGATTTGGATGTTTGTTTAAACCAAATCATGAACTCATATTCAGGTTTAATTTATTGTTTAATTTTGTACCAGTCTCTTGTAAATGAACTGCCTCAGGAACAAGAGAATAAGAGTTTTCTGTATACTGAAGAGTGGGAATGGGTCTTCTTTCTGCAGAGTTAAGCATCCCAGGAAAGGAAACAAAAATTGCTGATAAAGCAGGCTGTCTTATACAGATATTTGTCAGGGTTTAGAAGATGAAGTAACTTCAGTTTGCAGCACATCTCCAGTTAAGTCTGAGTAATATAGTTTGGTCCAAATTAGATCTCAGTCTTCAAAATTCAGACTTCTAAAAAGTTACTTTTGTGCTGGTTTATTTTTTCAGCTGTGGAAATGTGTGGTGTTAGCTGTGTTCAGCTGTTTCATATTCACTGCATCTGAGTGCAGACAGGTCTGACGTGGAGGCCATGAGATACAGCTGGTATCTTATATTATTTTTGGATCAGATGTGAAATAGATCCACTGACATTTCATGACGGCCATCTTGTTTTTCCGTATGATAATTCTTAACTGATAAGCAAACACAAATGTTCAAAAGTGAAGTTTGGAACAAACTCCAAGCTTTAAAACTTTTGCTGAATTGCAGTCATATACTTTAACAGATTATAGGCATTATGAGTACAAACAGAATGTACTTTTTGCTACATCTGTTTATCCAGTTTGTCCTACCTATCATAGTTGACTTGATTTTTTTCTCTTAAAGACTGCAGAAAGGTTGTCTGCATTTCATTTAAATCACTTTATCTTGTGTATATTTTGTACTAGAAATTGGAAGAGGGAGCATGCAGTTCATCCAGTGACCCGTGTCTGGCTTTTAATGGAAACAAAATAAGGAAAAAAGTAATGTTCTTGTTATTTCCATCCTACAAATAAATCAATATATATTAAACTTAGGTCTGGAACATTCATTTGAAATAAGTAAATTACAGTTGATTGTATATGGGGGGAAAGAAAAGAAAAAATATCCTGTTAGCATGCTTCATTTGACAGGATGTTTTTAGCAACATGTTTTCTTGTTTTCTAGTTTTTATGGATTTATGGGCTAAAAAGTTTATAATTGACTATAGTTTTCATTTTGTGGCAGTTGATTTTATTTTGGTGTCTGTTTCGGGAAATTATCACTTAAGTCTTTGAATACACGCATCTGTTGTAAAAATGGAAAACTGATAGAGGCATGATTGCTTACTGTAATAGGAGAAAATTAAAATCCCGTATTTCATGGAATAGAATAGTAGCAGAATGCTGAGATAGGATGTTTGAAAAGGCATCATTTTAAACATTACTGAGTTTGTTTAGTTATCATTTGTAAACCCCGTAACCATGAGGCATTTCAGCCATTTTGAATTACTGGTATATAAATGTTTAAATTATGCCAACTCAAAAGATAAACATTTCTATTATGCTTCAGAATTTGAAGATCATCAGTAACTTCTTATTCTTCATAAAGTTCAATTTCATGCAAGAGTAACTGATGTTTTCAGATACAGTCAGTGGTGCTGTGTGTTCTGCAGAGCTTTTAGTTGGTAAGGGAGAAGAAATCACAAGAGAAATAATTTTGACTAGCTTACGATTGATTTACCAAGGTCTTTGTGACAGAATATACCAGACTGTGTTGTTAAACCTAAGTATTTTGATGTTGACCATTTCATATTTTATCATAATTGTATATTTATTGTATTTTATATACCCAAGTTTATTCCCATTAGCTTTTTAGTCTTAAATGATTAAGGGTAGATTTTAAATTCCATGTGAATTAAAATACATTTATTTTCTTAATCGGTTTAGTCTTTGAAAAAAGCTCCTGCTTGTTTAGACTTCCCGATTATTAAAGTTTTCCTGTTTAAAATCAAAAATCAATCAATGTTTTCAGTATTTCTAAAGAGTAAGTGGTCTTTTTATAATTAACTGAAATTAGGGCATAGTGAAAATCCATTTTAAACTATTTTAATAGTCCTATTTTAAATTATTTTCTTCTTGCTCATAATGAATGAAATTTCTAATGATTCCTCCTTCTTTCTAATTTGCATTGTTGTCTGGCTGCATTGCATTTAATCAGCAAGGGTAAACTGTTAGTATATAACCAGGAACCTGTCAGGAGTGTCTATGTATCTCTGCTACTGCTGACAGAGTATGGAAATTCACTGGAAATGACGGGCTTAGTCTACTGGGGATTTCATCTCTTGTCAGAAACACAATGACTGGCATCTCAAAATCTTCAAGTAGAAGGTGCAGTAACCCAGCTCTGGTATGGGGCATTGTGCTTATCTAGCAAACCACCTGCTTTCTGTCTGGATTAGTATGCTGTTCTTATTTTACTGTTTACCAGTAAGCAGCAGAAAGATGTTTATTTTGGTAGTAAGTGTTTACAGAAATGTCTGGGTTTATATCCTTGTTGCTTTACATTTACAGTATTAATGGAAGCCTGTGAGTTGAGTTGTATTACTTTGCATGGTTAATAGCAAAGTAGAAGTTTTTGGTTAGTTATGAAAAAAACTCCCTGACGAATGGTGATCGACACTTTCTTTGATATGAACTTGCTACTTAAAAAAAAAAAATGCTGCCATTTGGTGGTACATAGTAGGCAAAATACCAATGTTGATATTATATGCTCCAACTTCATTCCTGTGCTTATATTGCCAAAGATGATTAAAATTAATAGTCGTTCATGCATGGGAATAAATATAATATGAAATTTTTTTGATAGAAGCTCAGAAATTATTTAAGTATGGAAGTAAGAGTAATGGTTCATTCTTCATCTGATCACAGTAATTAAATTTTAAAACAATAATTGATCATTAACAAAAAAACCCCAACTAATTAAAAAGTTCTAAAAGAAACAACAATCAAATGATTTTTCCAAGAGTAAAGATTCCCACTCTCCATATGCATTTCTGATAAAGGATGAAAGGCTTAATGAATATGGAAAAAAGAGAGCAAATAAGTCTTGTAATTGTTTGTTTGCCACTTAAAATGGTGGTAGCCGTGACTTCTCTGTGACGGCATGTCATTTGCTTTCCAGTGGGGCTGTGAAATATGCTAAATTATAAATATTTGGAATAGTCCTAAATTTCCCACTTGTGCGATACAACAACAAGGAAGAATTATAAAAAGCTAGTAATCTTTGTTTGGTTGGGGTTTTTTGTGGTTGTTATTTTTTTTTAACTACTTCTAATCCCAGATGAAATCTTTACTTTACATTCAGGAAATGGAATACTTAGAGAGAAAGATTGGAGTATTCAAATGATACAATAAACTTTGTCCCTGTTTGCCTGCACCAGGTCTCTGTACCTGGCACATCATCACTACAGACAGAAATTTGCGTGATTTACCCCATCCCATTACACCATCTTAAATAATTCGTAGACCGTGCTAGCATAGAATGAAGTTGATATTTCTGGTGTTGAACACATTTCACAAAGAATCAAGCCTTAGCTTGTCATTATTTCTTATAGTTTAATTTTGCTGTTGGCAATATCAGGGTGTAAAAAAAGTATGATAGCATATTGCAACTTTAGTCTTGAAACTATTTGGTTTTGCATTTGTTATTAGCAGATCCTCAATGTTATTTGAGGTTTTAAATACATTTATTAAATTTATGTGGGGGGGATGTTGGTGTGACTTTCTTTCCTAACTTGTAAGCCAGATTGACTGTTTATTGTTAGCGGGAGATAAGAGAGAAGGGGCTTTGTTAAGGAAGAGCCAGAAACTTTATAACCTGATTATAAAATTGATTCTTGTACACTACCAGCATTAGGAAAGTGTTAAACTCTCCTTAGAGCTCTGAAGCGTTAGCTGTTATGAACCTGGGCTGCAGTTGGCATACAGGTTTTATCTTGTGTGTTTTGCTTTGCTGCAGTAATAAAAGCGTAAATTAGAAATGGGAATATCCTAAGAGCAAAAGTAACAACAACAACAAAATCAGTATTTTATAGTTGTTTGCCAAAGCAAAATAATTTTTTCCTCTCTTCCTTTTAAGAGACAGAAGGCTAATGCTACTCAAGACACTTTTGAGTGCTCATGGAAGAATTATGCCATAGGGACTCCACCTGCAGTTACAGCTGAGAGTTAATGTGGTACTGTATATTGAAGTGGTGATGCTACACTGAATCACAGCTGAGTGACATGTATCTGTGGGAAGGACAAGTACATGATATAAAGTTGGGGGTTTTTATTAAACCTGGAGCCTCAAGTGTCATACTTGGATCCTAACTGTGATGTCAGTGCTGTTGTCATGTTAATGATTCATCAGTGTATTAAGGCCCCAAAACTATGCTCTGTGGGGTCTGTGAAGAACGCAGCGATCACCTGGTCTTGCAGGTCATTGCTTGTCTGCAATTCATTATTGAAACTGCTAAAGTCTGTGAAAGTAAAATGTCTTTTATTTGCTCCTCTCTAATTTTGTTTTTCTTGAGTTCTGTTTTCAGTCAGGTCTAGGATTATTACAGCTTCTGTAAGTGTACTTATAAATACCAAACCATTTTATATTGCTTTAAAAATGCAGTCATCTATTAAGACTGCTAAAATGTAGTCAGTGCTGACCTACACCCTGCAGATACAAAGCTACACCAGGATCTCTAGACTGTTGCTATTCCAGTACGTATTTGACTGTTTGAAGGTCATTATGGGTTGTTCCTCTCTGGAGAAACACTTTGTGTGCTGGGTACACAACAGGACAGGCAGTTTTATTCAGGAGGTGCTGATAACAGACTTGATTTGCCAGTTTGCTTGATGCTAGATCATGTTTCCTGCTTTGTAGGCGGCTCAGTGTAGAAATTGGTCTAATTTACTTCAATTTAAATGTAAATGATCCTCTTTTACTGGAAGCAAAGGGAAACTCTGAAAATAAAGATTTATACTCCCGGCAATCCTGTTAATAACTTTATGCCCAAGAATCCCCTTTTAAATACTTGTTTTGCTATTTGGCATTAAAACATTTCATAGAATAATAGAATGTTTTGGGTCAGAAAGGACCTTAAAGATCCAAGCCCCTTGTCATGGGCAAGGACACCTTTACTATACTGTGTTGCATCCAGCCTGGCCTTGAACACCTCCAGTTATGAGGTATACATGACTTCTCTGGGCAGCCTGTTCTAGTGCCTCACAATAAAAAATCTCTTCCTAATACCTAATGTAAATCTATCTCTTACAGCTGAAAATTATTACCTCTCATCCTATCCCTGCACTGCCTGATTAGAAGCCCCTCCTCAGCTTTCTTATAAGCCCCCTTTTAAGTACTAGAAGGCTGCTGGGAGGTCTTCTTAAAGCCTTCTCTTCTCTAGGCTATACAAGCCTAACTCTTAGGCTGGTCTTATATGGGAGGTGCTCCAGACCCCTGATAATCTTCTACTCTGGAATCACTCTAACAATTCCAATGTCCTTCCTGTGTTGAGGATTCCAGAACTGATTACAGTGCTCCAGGTGAGGTCTCATGAGAGCAGAGTAAAAGGGCAGAATCACTTCGCTTGACCTGCTGGTCATGATTATTTTCATAGAATCATAGAATAACCAGGCTGGAAGAGACCCACCAGATTATCGAGTCCAGCCATTCCTATCAATCGCTAAACCATGCCCCTCAGCACCTCGTCCACCTGTGCCTTAAACACCTTCAGGGAAGGTGAATCAACCACCTCCCTGGGCAGCCTGTTCCGGTGCCCAATGACACTTTCTGTGATTTTGATGCAGTCCAAGATGTAGTTGACTTTCTCAGCTGCAAGCACACATTGCTGAGTCATGTTGAGCTTCTCATCCATCAACACCCCAAGCCTTTCTCTTCTATGTATTTCTTACAGCTTCTTAAAGGTGTGAATCGGAACTTAATCTTTCAGATTCAGTCTGAAAGTATGTGCGCTTATTGGAAACCAGTAAAATGAACAAGCAGGTTACTTTTGATGGGTTTTTACTAGCTTCATAATGGTTGTAGATAGTTGGGGGTGTAAATGTTAGTACTTTATCAAAATGGCAGTGAGGTTTTATTATATGGTTTATTTAGAAAACCTTGGCCACCTGTGTTTGTATAATAGCGTGTTTTAGAACCCTTACTTAAATTATATGCTGAGTTTGCTTAAAAACATGCCCTACTATAACAGGAAGCAAGGCTTGCCTTGGTGAGCTTTCTTTCTGACTGTTTATTTAGAATAAAGCAGAATCAGATATATGTGTAAAATACTGGATGCAGAAGGAGGAATTCATATGTGTAGTTGGAGAACCACAGGGACTCTGGATGTTGGGACTGTTTCCCAGCTGACTGAAGCGTGGCGCCCGATGCACAGCACTCCTACAGTGATGCCACTTTTGAGCACGATGGGGTTGAAAGGAGTGTGAGCATCCTACCACTGTGAAAACGTGTCAGGGGCCTGCAGATTACTGTGTTCTGCTGCACTGTGAGCAAGGGAGATAGATTCTAACTGTTTCCTGAATTGTTGTGATTACTAGGCTCTGTCTAGTGCATTATAACAAAATACAGTTGCAAAGCTGGTGCTGGAGGGGAATGCTAATGAGCACTAGTGATGTTTTAAAGCCTTGAACGCAGTCTGGACTTATTATTTTCATTAAAGGAGTTGATGAGAAATTAACTATTTTGTTATTTAAAACATTCACAAATATACTAATTTCATGTTTCCAGTTGGTTTTGGTGCCTCCCTTCTTCCTTCCTTGCTCCCTTTCCACCCTAGTTCCCTGGCAAAAAAAGATGGGACTGGCTTGCTGCCTTCAAAAGTGTATTCCCAGCATTCATCTCCACTTGTCACGTTCATGTAATGAATAACAGGAAAGACATATCCTACACATCCAGGAGTCGTGCTGGTTTTAGTTAGATGAATGTAAATAAGAACACAAGTAATTTACCCTATCTGAGTGCTTCTGTGCTTTGCATGTCTTTCCATGTGGAGATTGAGAATCTCTCACTATTTATGTTGAAACTTCATTTTTATTTTACAAGGTAGAGGGGAGTTCTTCCCTTGATGTTTGTCTGTTGAAGTGTCTTAGTGGTTTGTGAAATTCAGTACTTTTGAGTTGGTTTTTAGTTCTTAATTAAACTGCTGCATGTCTACCACCTCACATACAGCAGTGTAAAGAAAGTTGCTTCCTCTAACTAAAGTGAATGTGGATGTTACAGAAAATGCTATATACATTCTGAACCTAAGAAAAAAAAATCTGCTTTCTTTTAAAATGAAAGTATAGTTTCTGTTTATGACAACAGCTAGGTATACTATTAATTTTTATTTTGTTATTAAAATATTCTTTATAGGCTGAAACAGTTATAATTACATCACCATATTTGCTGCTTGGGATATCATTTACTGCCTTTGGATGAGGTGTCTTAATTACTTGATTGCTGTATTTTGGATTTGGGTAAATGTCTCTTCATTTTTGTGGCGTTCCAAGTATAATTAATATCAGCAAAAAATATTGAAGTCATTAGTGTTCAGTATTTTTCTTTTTTTGTCAAGATGGAAGCATGTGTCAATAAGAAAACAATTTCCTTTTCAAATGAGTGCTCATAAATATGTAGAAATTAAAAAGCAATGAATTGTTTTTATGAATTTTAATGGATAGTATGATGCTACGTTGTGCATAGGAAATGAATGGCATAAATTGCAGTTGTGTATTAGTACATATTGTTTTCCGGGAACTCATTTCATATGTGTTAGTTACAGCTGTGTGCAACCTAGATGAGTTACTAAACTGGAATATGGTAGCACTTTTAATACTTCTAATCAAAGCTATAGCACTATTTCTGGGAGGCTGAGGAGAGGAGTCTTGCTTTGTCTGCAGAAGAGTGTAAGGGAAAGGATGTAACAAGAAGTACTTCCTTTGAACTACGTTAAATTTCTTGGCAAGTTAAATGAATTTTAATGTAGAATGTAACGGAGTAGCTGTATATATTTCATTGTGAATCTCCCTTGTTGAAAGGAACTAAAGAAAGAGTATTTGACAAAGTGGTGGTATTGCTTTGTATAGTTATTTACATTGATGGTAGGTGTAGAGCATTGTATGTGGTCACAGGGTGAATTAATGGGTAACAATAGAAAGTGTATTTTTAATAGACATCAGTGAACAGGAATTTTATTTCTTCCTCTCAAATCTATGCTCAGAGTCAATTGTGTTCAAGGACAGAATAGGACAGTGGGTGTAGGCAGACGTATTGAAGATGTAAGAGTGTATCTGTTAAGATGTAAGAGTCATATCTGTTAAAAAAAATGTAAGCCATCATTCACGTGTAGCTTTGGTTTCAGAATTAGAAGGCTACAGAAAGACCTTCATCTGGGCTGTGGAGATAATTATTACTGGTCAGCTTCAGTGACTTTCTTTAGCAGTGCAGAAAAAAGGGGTTCAAAGCAGAGTCATGCTGAGCTTCAGATAGGTGCTTGTAGGGCAGAAAGTAGAAAGGAATGTAAGTAGCAATGAGACAGTGACTTCAAGCTAGCAGAGGTGTTTTCAACCTGGCAGCTGCTGACTTAAAGAGTTGGCAGACTATTCTAAGGATCCATGAGGGTAATGAAGAAAATAAAATCTTGTGTCAGTTGGCCTAAATTTGCTATACAGGAGTCTGAACTGGCAGGAGAAAACTTCAAGGGTCAATAAACTGAAAAACCCCTCGGTTAGAACTTTAAATTCCAAAACCCGTTCTCAGCTAGTTTTCCTGGAAGGTTGATTACTAGTAACTGGTTGGGTACTAAAGTACTTCCCTACCAACATTTTAATTAACTGCAATTAAAACTTTAAGTTTTGATTGCTCTTTGTACTGGTGGCTTCCATGAAGTTTTATGGTTATTAAAAGATGCTGTGGTTTTTGGATTAAAATTTAACATCCTGCTAAAAAGAAAGACTAGAGAAATTCTCCATCCAGCTGCTTTTTATTTTAGCTATCTTTGGGAAAATTAGCCTCTGAAAGTTGTCTAAATTTTGCAAAAAGCAGTGCCTAGATTCTCTGGTGTATTTAAATATGCACAAATGGGCAGTGTAAAGCAGCAGCTGAAAATCAAACATCATGTCACAACTATAAAAGGATATAGCACTGATGTTGTACCAGACCTCTTTCAGAAGTTATTTCATTAAAGAATTAACTTAAGACAGTATTTAAGATTATTCCTAATTTCAAAGGTAGCTAAAATGATTTATTAGAAATTAAGTCTAAGCACTGATCTGTGGGTTTAAATCAGTAACTTGCTGAAAGCAGGAGACTCAAGTTCACTAACTTTAGTCATTCATAAGGGTAAACTTAAGAGATTTTTTTCAAACTCTGAGAAAATACCAGTCTATGATTTGCTGTTGATTTAACTGAAATGAAAATATGTCTGCAAATATATTCCTTTTGAAGAAAAAACTATTCATTTTCCTCGCTTCTGGTCTGTACAATGCAGTATTTGGTATCAACACATGAACATTCAAGAAATGTGGGCCACGTCTAAAACTGAGCCCGGTTCATTTTGCAGCAGGCTGTATGAAGATACCAGGTTATTCAGTGTTTGTTTACATGTCTCCACATTATTTCACATTACATTATGGCAACACGCTTTTCAAAACAAATTTATTTCAACTGAATGCAAATTTATGTAGTGCAGGAAGCAGTAATGCCGCACTGGTGCGTTACAAACTGCAAATATTTTCCAAGTACAATTATTCTTTCTTCTAGATATGTTCATAGAAGGAGATGACTTTCACTTTAGAAAAAACTTCCAGTACTCTCTTGATTTGCCATTTAAAAATAGATGTGTTTTCATTCTAGAAGTCCATTGAGCAAGGATGCTTTGAAGTCAGTGGCCTAAAGGCATTTGTTTCTTCTTGCAGCATTTTTCACATATTTCCTTGATTCCTGAGCTGGGTTTTTTTTCTGAGATGTGCATTCTCTAATATATCTCCTACTCAGATTCCAACTAGCTCCTTATATCAAAACCTGTCTTCCTCCTTGTCCTCTTAATTTCCTTTATGCAAAATATAACCCATAGAAAAATAACAAACATACAGAAAAGTCAAATAAAACAAATCTAAAAATAAAATCTATTCATTAATGGAAAACGTAAATAGACTTTAGAAAAGAGACTGTTATTTTCATTCCAATTGTGCCTATTTTTATGTGTTCTGAAAAAGGCTAGAACTAATATCAAAGATTACATGCAGTATCAGTAGGCTTGTGGGGTTTGTTTTTAGAAAAGAAAAAGCTCTGCAGCTTGGAGATAAAATGTAATGTAGTAGTTGCTAAGGTAACTGCATGTTTTTGTGAATAGTGGAACAAATTAGGTGAGCAAAACATCTGTAAATTGTCAATACGTAGGTTAGAGCTGCCCTTGAGCTGCAGAAATTAACTTCTTCAAACCTGCGAGTGAAGCCAAGGAACGTGCAGGAGGAGTGGTTATGCTGAGCTCTCTGTAAAGCTCATACTCCAGTGAATAGTGTCACTTTTCCCCGGGAAACAGAGGTCAGCTGTGTCTTCAAACGGCCTGTGAACAGGGACAATTTAGGCTTGCATGTGAGTATGAAAAATGGCTTCTTTTGTTTCGTCTGGAGTGATGGAATGGGCTTGTTTGCCTGCTAAGTTCAGTATGCTACTCTTATCTTCTGCCTTTAGCATCAGCTAATATGTGGCTCTGGGGATAATTCTGGAGAAAAGTAAGTTGAGAGATCTTGCTCCAAAGTATGGGACTGCTTGCCCTTTTCTTATGTGGCTGCAATGAGGACAAGTATGTGGACCAAGTCCTCATTTTTCTGTTTATACTGGAGGTGATTCTTGGTTGAATGTGCTCCTTAAAAAAAAGAAATACAGACTTGGTCCCCTAGAGGGGCACCTCTACAGGCTGAGCATCTCCCCACCCCCTTACATCCAATACTCCTCTGAGAACATATGGTAGCTGAATGCGTATACAATTACATTGGCTTAGCCTCACACTTTAACAACTTTAAGTAGTTAAAGCCTAGGTGTTATCGTCAGCTACTTGCTGGACATAACCAACTAGCTCTTTGCCAACTACAGGTGACAAGTAGGACATGTTCTGAAAAGGTCTGAAACATAAATTTTACAGGATGAAAACGTGGTGCTGTTATGTGATTACTTTAAAGATTGATGGCTTGGGACTACAGTCCAAGTCTAGCCCATCTCTGCTGAGAGGTGTATATGATTTTATTTGTGAGGAAAAACTCACTGAATTTCTTCTAGCACACCAGAGGCTGAAGACTTAAAAATCAAAGCAATAGAATAGCAAATACCTTAATGGTTCCAAATCCTTTAACAATAAAAACCATTGGCCTCATCACCGTTCAGAGCAGGGATTATTTTCCAGAAGAAACTCAAAAAGTCCAGGTATGTCTAGATGTTGGTGATTTTTGTGTGTCCTTATCTCTGAGTTGCCAGCTCTGGGCTTACAGAAGACCTTTTCTTTCTACACTTAAGATGTCTACCTTGACATCTGCAAATTCAACCAAAGTTGTCTCAATCAGCACTTAAGCTGCAGGCTTTTGAGTTTTGCTGAATGCAAAGAACTAGAGGTTCATAAATAACTAATTAGTACAGGGATGAATTCTTTTTCCATCCCAATCTCTTGTAGTTAGTTGTCCAAACTGCAGAGTCACCTGAGCTTGGCATCGCATAGCAGGATTAGCAGTTTCTGTATAAGACAGAAGCAGAGACATTGCAGGTCAGGGTAATTTGAACTTGTGGAGGCCAAGTTTTGTATTGCTTCCAATGTCAGTACTGTACAAGAATAAAATTCATTATTGTTATCTGTAATGGAGGATGAGGGGAAACATGCAGGGTTTGTGACACAGATCTTCCTCATCCTGTAAGGGCATATTCTAACACTTTTCCATAGGCACAAAGCTTGGGGTAGCAGAGATACAGAAGGGGGTCTACAGGCAGTTCTGTCAAGACCGTGTTTATTGAAGGTCACCTAGATTCTTTTGAGGGCAATGCAGATGTGCCAGTGATGGAAGCTCTAGCTGACTTTTCTTCTCACCACTACAGATTTTGAATAAGCTGTATCTCCCTGCACCAAACACAGCCCCGTGGCTCGTCATGTGAATGAGAGTCATGCTCTGAGCCTCTCAGGAGCTGTCGCTGTTATGGACAGTGGGGCTGGGAGGTACCAGTACAGCTGCACCCATTTCATGTTAGATCTAGTGAAGTTGGAACATTCATATTCTTAATTTGATAGTTGTCCATTATGACAGTCGTGAGTTGTAGAATTTTGTTTGGTTTGTTACACTTTTGAATTGCAGTTGCAAAGTTAAGCACAGGGTTTTTTTAATTTTCCAAAGGTTTTATTAGGCTTTTTCTTGGAAACATCCACAAGTGCTATTATTGAATAATTCTAGTAATTTTTCAAGCATGTGAAGATTTTGGCTGTTAGGTTTTGTATTTAATAGTGCAAAAGAGATGTCAGTAATAAGACTTTGTACTGTAGGACATTAAACTGTTTAATCTGCCTACTTAATAGAGGAATCAAGAACAAAAAAACCCCCCACTTTAAATTGGGAAATGAGGCACAGACAAAACTGCATGAGATTTTGAGTTATTGGTCTGTACATGGGATCTTAAATATTTTGCAGAGTGCATCTCTATAGATGTGGAGAAAGTATTTTAAAATTAGGCAGGTAGCATTTTCATAGAATCATAAAACCATAGGATAATTTGGGTTGGAAGGCACCTTCAAAGTTCATGAAAGTATCCATGAAAGTCTACCAGCTCTGTTCTGCTCTCCTGTCCCTGAGGGCGGTTTCACAGAGGACCCTAATGACTTAATTCTCTGAAGAGCTGGAATTTTACTTTCCTAAAATTCAGAGTCCTGATTTTACGTTTTGCCTGACTCATATCCCTCAAGACTGTGAACTCCACCAATGTGTGACCACTGCAGCCCAGGCTAGCTCTAGTTTTAATATCAGTGATTGGCTTGCTTTCCTTGGTGACATCAAGTCCAGTATTGTGTCCCCTGTGGTAGGGCTATTAAGTGATTTAAGAAGTTATCCTCAGTGCTCTCAGGAGCCTTCTGGATTGCCTGCAGCTTGCTATGCTACTTTTCCAGCAGAAGTTGAGGTGGTTGAAGTCCTACAGCAGGATCAGAGCCTGCAAATGCATTGCCTCCCATATTTGGAGTAAGGAGGCTTCATCAATAGGCTGCCCTTGGTCAGGTGGCCTGTAGTACAGACTAGCCACAAAATTCAGTTTCTTGCCTTGGTCTCTAATGCTTGTCCACAGCCTTTCAACCTGCTTATCATAGCTACTCTTCAGAGACAGCTCTTCACACTCTATCCATCTCTTGATGTAGAGGCTCCTCTTTCCTTGCATGTCCCTTCTGAACAGTCTGTAGCCATTGATAGCTGCACTCAACCTATGGGATTTGTCCCACCAAGTTTCAGTAATGGCAACCAGGTCATAGCTTTCTAGTAGCATGGTGGCTTCCAACTTCTCCTGTTTGTTGTAGAATCTGTACAGCTGGGCTGTTGGCCGCGTCACCTTCTTAGAGGAACACTCATTGCTTCCTTTGAGGTATTTTACTAGTGTTTCCCTCTTGTCTCCTATTATATCTGCAGCCCCAGCTCATCTCTGTACCTCAAGTATGCTGCAGTGTACCCTGCACATCTCAGAGGTACAGGTTGAGGGCCCTAACTCACACCTCATTCTTGTGACTTTGACATGTCATCCCACAAGTTGTCACCGGTGAGCCTGATATGGTCCCAGTCTCCCTCCAAATCTCATTTACAGTTCTGTCAATGAGACCTGCAAGCTCTTGAGCAAAGACCTTCTTTATACAGAATTAGAATTACTTGGTCTTTAAATATAGACTATCCAGATGAAAGAAATCTGTTTGTCCTGGCTCATAAATCCCCTCCCTTTCATTCTTTCTAGCTGAGTGATTACCAGAATCTCATTCTGGAGACACTTTCAAATCCAAGCACCTGTGCTCAGAATTAGACTCTGAGGTCCTTAAATATTTTATAAAAGCAACAACTATCTCAATCTAACATTGCTTGCATCCATTCCTGTGGTATTTTCCACTTCACCTGACTTTTTGTGTCTCCAAGCTAGTTGCAATCAGAATTTTTTTTGAGTGAGATTTGAGATATAAGAAAGAATAAGTAATTAGTGCAAAGCCTCGTCCAGCCTTATCAGTTTTCATCTTCACTTCCCCAAAAATAGGAAGAGTAGATGCTGAGAGCTTTGCCACAGAGGGTAGGAGTTTGGGTACTGTGTTAAAAATGCAGGCAGCTAAAGAAACAAAACTAAGTTTCCTGCAGATCTTATGTTTTATTATTTTAGGTGGTAAGTGCTTATTATGTACACTTCAAAACTGTGCATTCTATATCTTTGTGCTTTGTAGAATGCACATCCAAATAGCATTATCAGGGTGAGGGGATAAACGTATTCATAAAATATGGATCTTTATAAATATATTATAGTTTGCTTTCTCTTTTAAAACACATTTATCTGGAGAATTTAGTTTCGTGACATCCCTTTTCTCACAGTGAGAACATTGATTTCTCCTATGTAGGCCTCCTTTAACAGCAATAGTTTTCTTTATTTCCAGTCCCTACTTTGTATACCCAGGGTTTTTTTGCTGTTAAGAATTCCTCAGTTTCCTTCTGGAGATGTCTTAATTAAAAGCTGTGAGCCTTTAATTATTCTGCAATTCCAGCAAGGTCTCTTGAGAGGATGAATCCTGTCAGTTCATGGCCAATGTTGACACCTGCATAATTTCTACTGTATTTTGGATGAGTGGTGATTATTTCTCGGAAGAACAATATCAACGCTTTATTGGAAAACTGTTCTTGTTATTGGCCTCTAACAGGAAGATCCAGACTGTTAGTAGCTGTCAATCTGAAATTAGTTTGGAGCCTATCCAGAAAACACACTTCTGACCTGTTAAACAGAACTTATGATTTTACATATTTAAAAAAAGCTCCTTTCTGTAGACAACAAATTTTATTTAGAAGAGTCAGACCTAAATGGTAAAACTAAATTAAGACTCCTTTTTTTCTTTTCAGCCTTATAGTCTGTTTGTGATCTGTCAGCAGGAGAAGTGGAAGAATTGACCAGACATTGGGATTTATACATGATAGCTAAATCCAGCATTCTGGTTTTCATCTACTTGATGGGTATTTCAGTAGTTTATTGGATCAAAGAAAAGACAGGTGAAGCAAAACCACTGCCACTGAAAGTGTGGCACAAAGATTTTATACCGTGGTGCTAAATATAAAATATATGGGTGTAGTATGTGTGGAAAGGGAATGGGATGTGGCAGCAAAGAAGGAAGAGTGACAGAATCTCTCTGCATTGTGTTTGGTTCTCTAAACTAGAAGTAAGTGTTGGCTGTCTGCATAGGTTTTTTTTCCTCTTGCAGGTGGTCTTAAGGCCTATACTGCTTAGAGGTTCTTTGAATCAGGCAGATGCTTTTTTGCTTGTAAGCAGTTAGGAGAGAAAAAAACCCCAGTCTGTTAGCCAGGGACATGATAATTAATGGTAAATGAAAGAGATCAACTATAAGAAAATGCAGGGAGGTAGTTGTGGATTTAAACCACAATGAGAATTGTGGCTGGTTTTGATAAATGGGAAAAATAAATTCAAGGGACAACTTGTGTTGCCAACAAATAGAACAAATTCTGAAGAAAATTAAAAAAAAACAACAGAAATCCCAACACATTGCCCTTGTTCCTGAAAGTGATAACAATGATTACAAGGGGATTTACTGGAGAGAGGAGCATACAGTCTACCTCATATGTTTGTCTAGGACATCCATCTGGATTAATATTGAAATGCCACTTAAATGTGCTTCTGCTGTCTTACTTTTTTAGAATGAGGAAGTGAAGTTTTTGTCCTGTACAAATGTATAGGAAAGCACTATGGTATCATGTGGTTGTTTTAGTTAAGAACGCAGTACTAGGGGAAGGAATGCTTTATCACATGGGAAGGGGGTCAGGATTTCAGAGGATTTAACAGAAACTGTGTCATTCCATACTTAACTATAGAAGTAATATTTTTCTAATGGAATTTCTATTTTAGATGGAACTGTAGTGTTTGGAAGGGCAAATATGGGGAGTGTTGAATTTGTGTTTGGATATAATGTACTGGAAAGGGGGTGCTCTTGATGTCTGAATTGGCTGCTAGTTAGTAAAGGTGCATGAACTCCTTGTCTTTTCATAAGGAGGTTCATAGGCATTAAAAAGCAAGAGCATGTTGTGTATCAGGAGTGATATTAATAAGTACAATGCATTCCATGGGATAATAAAAAAATGGGAATAATTTAGTAGTAGTGATTTATTTACAGGCTAGTATTCAAAGTCAGAGATGTATTGCTGAGATGTAATTATAAATAGCCAAATAATGTGTGCTTACAGTAACTGATATAACAGAAATCATTGTCCAAAAGCTATAAATGTTTGAAAACGGGGGTTAGCCTTCTTGCTCTCCATACCTAACAAATTAGGAACCAAGAATCAGACGCTGGATTGGGATTAATGCATGTCATGAGCACAACAGCTGAATGTTTGAGAATAAGCTTTTGTAGACTAAAGGTTATTGTGGGCATGGGTTGAAGATTTGTGATGCAAATAATGTGGAGTGTAGGATTGAGATTAAAATCAAATTGATGACTAAAAGGCTAAAAGCTGAGATAAAGTAGATCAAAATGTCACGACCCTGATGTCTTATGTGGCTTTTATTTATGTGTAGCCTGGGATTTTAAAACTGTTCACAGACCTCTGAATCAGTAGCTGAAAAACTAAAAACATGAAAAAAACCGTAGAGCAGAATCGTACTGCCAGGCTTTTGGGAAGATAGGATGACAACTTTAAGATGTTACAGCAATGCTACTTGTGTTAATGTTTGTATATTGCAGATACTGAGGGGTATGTATGAAGTTCAGAGACATTTTGGTTGATAACAGGGGCCCAAGAAGTTTGATAAGCAGATAATATTAGCTGTTTGGGTATCTAGCTGATACACTTATACAAACATATTGATAGTTTACTAAAAGGAATAGGGTTTTCTTTAAAGAAAAGTTAGTATGGATGATAACTTAAAGGAGAAAAACTTTAGTATAAAAAGATATATTGTTATATAAAATGACAAAATACTGTGTTAAATTCTGGATCTCCTCTTATTTTTTTCTGCTGAAAATTCAGAGAAGCCCTTCTGACCTTCTATGCTTTAACAGCTGTCAGTGGCTGAGCCATTATATTCATAAGTAGTTTTACAGTACATCTTACAGTACATCCCATAGTTATATTAATGCTATTGTACCACAACCTGAAGCACAGCTCCTTTCTAATCAAACATTCAGTTAGAGGTGGCCTACTGAAAAGATTAATGAAATGCAGACTTTATTAGCCACAGTGGAACATGTAATTTGACTATTCAAGTTGCTAGTATTGTTCACCTAAACCCAGACCTTTGACCACAGCAATTTAATGCGTTTGATCTCTGAGATGTGCTTAGAGAGGATAATTGGCTGATGCAGAGAATGGGAGCATCCTGAGTTAGGTGGCACTTTGTGTACCACGAGGGCGTTGGGAGTGCTGGTGACACATTCTTTCCCTCTTTCTGCCACAACCCTTTGGAGCAGGTTGCAGATGAAAACTCAGGTCAAACATCATTACTGTGCTGATGCTCAGCAATGCCACATGCTTAGCAAATGTCCACCTTGTAGCACATGCTTATATGCTTGTCATATTAACCCATGTGCTGCAAAAGTGAATTTAAAGGGCTTAGAGGAAAAGCGAAGTCTGACTGGTTTAGGTTTTCCCCTGCAAAATGTGTAGGAGTAACCTGAACATGGCCTTCTAGTAGGAATAGCAGTTCATTGTTTAAATACTGATCCAAGTAAGAAATAATTGTGTTGTAGGGTATCTTCTTATTATTTTTTTATTATTCTTTGAAGAATACAGGTCTCCTTTAAAGATAGATGTAAGCCTGTGTAGCAATCCTTCCTTGTTCATTTGTCTTTTATACTTCTGGATCTCAATGAAAAAAAAGACTTAATAGGTAAATCAGTGTTCTGTCTCTTACTTGCCTTCAGATTTGTACATTTTTAGTCCAGACTTTTTAATAAAATGGATTTGTGTGCTAAGGCTGTCTGTTGGTGCATGTTTTTTAGTTTAGCATTAGTGACAGAACATACAGTTTTGAGAGGAAAAGCGGCCCGACAGCAGGTGGAGCAATGAACTGTTTACATAGCTGTATTCTAGTATTGCATTTTTTTTTAATTTTGTACATGCTCCATCTCCTTTTCCTCAGGCTGTTCTGATCAATTGTCAAACATCTGCCTGTCAAAAAAAAAAAAAAAGTTGACTTTCTATTCTGAAGATTAATTGGGTTATTTCAGTCACAGGGAAGTTGCCAGCTCTTGTAAAGATGGGAGGAAAAGGGGGACACATTCCAACAGCTATTGATTAATAACAGATGTATATTCAATGGGATGGAAGATAAACTGCTCTTTCCAGTGATTTGATAGATAGGATGCTTGCTTCCCAGTTTTCCTTAGAATGCTGCAGGGCACCTCTGTTGGGCTGCAGAGGGTGATACCTAATGAATTTCCATTGATTACGTGATAGCAAGCATTGATCAGACCTGTTGCCAGTCAAGTCTGTACTCCTACTGCTTCTGCCAACCTTCCTACAGTAGCAAATAACCGTTTCGGAAGGCTGTTTTCTTCAGTTTCTTTTCTTTCGTGTTATTTCTTTGTGCTATTAAAGACTGACTTGAAATGATATATGTTACTAGATAACTTGTCAGGGGCAAATGAACTTCACGAACAAATCAATATTATTTCAGATGAAGTTCTTTATTAAGGGTCAACTCGCTGCTTATATAGTCAAGCAGGCCAAAACCATCAGGTAAACGTTGATTGGTCACTTCTGCCCTTGCAACAAGCCTTTTTTGGCAACCACCCATCTCACATAACATTGTTGCTACCTTGAAAACTCCTGCCCCCATCCCCAAGTTACTTCATTACCATAACACGACAAAGTCATTCACTTCTTTTGTGCCCCACCCTGCCAGGGCACTTAAAGAAACAATTAGCAACACCTAGAAAAGATCAAATCCTGGAAAAATCAGCCGCATGGGCATGCTCTCTTTACCAGTTACTTTGTTTATTGTGTAGTGTCCAGCAGAGTGTATAATCCAGTGTTTTGGTCAATTAGTAAATCAATATAATCCAAAGCAGACTTACAAACTGCGCACAGACAACCTAGGGAACAGGATCTTTAAAGCTGATAGCATCAGCCAGCATGTCTGAAGTTATAATGACAAAAGTACTGATAAGAGAGTAACTAAATGCTAGATTGCTTTGTGATGCCTTTGTGAATAAAAGGGACTCTGCTTTTATACACAACATGAGGGAAAAGTATTGTTGGCCTACTGTTGTGCTTTTGTGATTTCATGTGCGTTAGCTATATGTAGATATGTAGCTGTGTGTAGTAGAAGGGGCAGGCAGAAAATATAAAGAAGTAAAAGAAGAGATTGATAGCAGAACTAGTAGGGAACTGCATGAAATGGTAATTCCTAATCCACTTGCAGAGGAAGCCTGAAGTGTTTCAGATGCTCTCTGCACACCATACACAGCAGAGTTAGTTCAGGTTTTTGTTCTCATCTGTCATTGGTATTGTCCTTGTTTGTCTCGTAAAATTAATTGTTGGAATTTTCTGCATGTATTTGAGCTGTGTTATTCCTTTGATGAAATCTGGATTGATTTTAAAAGACTACTCACCTTTTATTCCTGCCAGTGTCCTGATATTTCTCTTGAATTTCACACTGGGAACACGTATGACTACATTTTAGTACTACTGCAGACTCCCTCATTTGAAGACTGCATCGCTTGCAGGTCATTGAACTATCAGGAACGGGATAGGATCGACTAGCTGGATATTAACTTTTTGGTGGATTGACAGGCATTTTCTTGGATGTTAGCAACAGAGGTCAAACTAACATGCAAGTCATATTCTGTCTACATACAGTACTGTGCTTTTTTGGTTTGATCTTGTGTTGTGCTGAGCACCTCCAGCAATATCCAGTGACCAACAAATTTAATTTGAAAAAAATTGTAAAAGACAAATTTAATCCAGATGGCAAGTAGCTATTTGAAACATAGCTCTTTAATCATAGAATCATAGAACAACGAGGTTGGAAGAGACTCAGCGGATCATCCAGCCATTCCTATCAATCACTAAACAATGCCCCTCAGCACCTCGTCCACCCGTGCCTTAAACACCTGCAGGGAAGGTGAATCAACCACCTCCCTGGGTAGCCTGTTCCAGTGCTCAACGACCCTGTGAAAAATTCCCCTGTCACTTGGGAGAAGAGGCCATTACCCTCCTCTCTGTAACCTCCTCTCAGGCAGTTATAGAGAGGAATGAGGTCTACTCTCAGCCTCCTCTTCTTCATGCTAAATATTTTATATATTGGTAATATTTGATGTGGGTTGGATGTGGCATTTTTTCAGTCATTTTGTTTATTTGTTTGTTGTTATTTTTGTAGTTACATGCATGAAAACTGTTTAAGGTGGTCAAGACTGTCTCTGGGTCACTGCATCCCAGAAGACAAACATTAAAAAGAGCATGTGTCCAACCTTTCATAAAAATTTTGACACAATCCCACTTCTGGCAGTTGTGCTTCACCATGTATTGCTGCAGCAGATCCAAGTAACATGGCCAGATTAGTGTTCTTTAACTGAAGGGTGTTTGGATGAAGGGAAGAGAATAGACTGCATAATTATGTGAAAGTTAATCTGTTGCATGATAAATTATACTTTTTTTCATTTGTTGTCAAATTAAAATTGCATTAGCATTGGTATTAGTTTCTAAATTTCAGTGGCTGTACAGGTGAAAGAAATGCCTGCAAGCAGAGAGAGGTTAATTTAATGAGATATTTAAATGTTCAACTTCCTGATGTTGCCTCTTAGATGCACACACTCGTTGTTGGGGATAAACTTCACTTTTGCTGCCAGAGGAAAGTTGGCTGGAGTATCAAGAACCATCAAATTTCAGAGAATTTCCTCTTAGTGAAAGGCAAGAACTTCTTAAATGTGAAAATGATGTATGGAAGTTCATACAATAATTTGTTTTAATTTACAACACATCACAGCCTGTATGGGGTTTTTTTTCTTCCCAAGCATGATACTGTTTGAAAGAATTTCCTTCAGCTTCTAGTTACAAAGTAATAACAATGGTTGTCACAGTTTTGACATGGTGATAAATATTAATGAAATACTTCATATAAACCATGGTAAAGCCTCCTTGGAAATTCAGTCAGATCATTTCCCTCATTAGCTGAGAGCTCCTTTGTCATTCATGCAGTAGCTCACTCTTCTGGAAGAACAGAAGTATGTTTTTCAATGAAAATTCCAAGACATCTCTTTGTGTCATGTGTCATGTTGTCTTCTTTAACTCATTTTACAAGAGTAACTCTTTCAATTCTCAAATTGTAAAATTAATTTAAAATATATTTATTGGTCACAAACATACATGATGTCTTAGAAATCACTTCAAATGATATAAAACTTGGGAGTATTTTCCAGGCATGTATAGAGAAGTTGCATTATTCATTTGAGAAAATAATTTGTTTAATGACTTTGTGTTTTGGGGCTTTACTGTCTTTGAATGCCTGCTAAGAGGTTTGAATGCCTCTTAATATCAGCCTCCTGACTGATGACTCCAGTATCTCATCATTTGTAAGGTTGCTAGCATATTGGCTGTCAGTCAGTGAGGTTCTCAACGTTGTTTTTCTTTCTCATGATAGCCGTAACTGTGCTTCAAATTACATCACATTAACTCAAAATGTTGTGTTCTGATCTCTTATAAAGAAATAATAATGAAAACGTGAAGGTCTTCCTGATTCCAGCACTTGGGCTATACCACCTGCTAGCTGCAATTACCTGAGGTTTTCCATCAGCAGTGTTTTCCTATACCGCCAAACTTCAAAGGAAATATTCTGTGTTACCTTGTATTAATGATGAATTCTAATGTTGTGTGATGAAATTTCTGTCTTTTCTTGTCTTTCTTAGATATCTGTTCAACTTTGCACTTTAACTAATCTAGAAGTTTTGATTTAATTTGGGATTTTCAGAAAATGCCTAGGTAAAAAGGCCAAGTAAGTGTTTTCATCTGTTTGATCAAAAATCTGTCTAAAATTTGAGGGTACTCTAAAAGGAATAATTATTTTATTCTGTCATACATCTTGTGAATGTAATAAATGATGTGTGATATTTCTTTGGGGTTTGGAGAATTTAACCAGAATTTATTTGCTCACAGTTCAAACCCTCCTTCAGTGTACTTAACCAATGTGCACCTTCTTTGTGGGCCAGGCCTGGCTGTATCCTTGACTTTTTGCTTCTCTGTTTATTATTTTGGTTTTTTTACCCTTCCATTCTCCTCCCGTCTTCTTTGACCATGCATCCCTCAAATACAGCTTCTTTGTTCATGCAGATAACATCACTGACAAGCATGCTTTTGGGATGGAGATTTGTCCCCTGTGCCTTGAGAACTCTCTCATTTCAGCTATATCCATCCAAAAAGAGAACAATCATTTTTATCAAGTAAAGTCCCATTTCAAAAAATTCTTGTGTTGTCATGTGAACCTTATGAGGTTCTACAAGGTCCTACAACTCGATCAGGGCAGCCAGGGAAAGTATAAGGTCTCCAGGGAGAGAGTTTAATGGACTTGCAGTACTGGAAGGGGGCATACAAGAAAGCTATGGGGGACTTTTTATAAAGACATGTAGTCATAGGATGAGGGGGGATGACTATACATTGGAGAGGGGAAGATTTAGACTAGACATAAGGAAGAAATTCTTCATGATGAGGGTGGTAAGGCGCTGTCCAGGTTGCCCAGGGAAGTTGTGGCTGCCCCATTCCTGAGGTGTTCAAGGCCAGGCTGGATGAGGCCTTGGGTGGCCAGATCTAGTGGGAGGTGTCCCTGCCTATGACAGGGGTTTGGAAATAGCTGATCTTTAAGGTCCCTTCCAACCCAAACTATTCTGTGATTCTGTGATAAAATAGGATCTCATTCTAAGATGGTTGAGTTCAGTCATACCACAACTGCATACGAACCTGAATTTGTACATTCCATTCACTCATCAACAAGGAATTGTCCCATTTTCTACATAGTTGTAGTGAATTCAGGTTTTAGAGATGATTTTTCTGCTATTTGAGAGGTAAGATTGACAGGGGGAATGCGATAGGAAGTCTAGACTTTAGATTATAACCTGCCTTGCCACTGAACATCCTAAATATTTGGATGGGAACTTTATCACAATCCCTCCCCCCAGCTGGAAGCTGAATAGCTGAGAATTTTGGGGGAGTTATTTTTCCATAGGCATTTGTATTTTCATTTAATTCCTCTTCTGAAAGAAACCCCAACAAAAAGTTTTAATTCTTATGAAGAAATATCTTTTTTTTTATTTGATAGATACTTTTGTTGTGCAATTGTTTCTAAGCAATTCGTAAAGATCTTGGATTTGTTTAAAGTGATTCAGGATGTCTTTTGTAGCTCTGAAATAGTGTATGTTTTTTAAATTCAATTCAAAGAAAAACAGAACTTCAGAACCATGAAGACAGAACTATGTCTAGTCCGCTACTAAATCATATCCCCAAGCACTCATCTTTGGTTTTTTTTTGCTTTGTTTTTAAAAGAACCAGAGCTTTCTTAGGGAAAATCTCAAAAATTTGTGGTGGTGCAAAGAGGGTGGGAAGTGCCCTATTCAGTGTTTTGATAACACATGATTAGAAAGTGTGGCCATGACAATACAGCAGGACTAGTATTCTGTATCAGCAGTCTGTGCAAGCCTTACTTTAAAAATAATCTTTCAATCACTTTTTCTTCCTTGTTAACTAGGTGAGAAGTTACGTTATGAACTACAATGAGGGTGTACCATAATCTTCCCCTGTAGCTCAAGGTGGAACAAACAATCTAATCTTGAGTCAGGAGGCTACTTCTGTAAATAAAGAATCTGAGGAGAGCTGTGTGAGAGGAGGAGAAGGCGCCTGCATGTAGGCAGGTTTTGAGCCTATGCAGACCTCAATTTGGCAGGTTTTTCTAGTAGGTAAAAATGTATTCAATGTGATAAGGTGATTTTTTTAAAAAAGGTATTATTCTTTTAAAAATATTGAATAAATCCATAATCTATTTTCTCAAGATGGCACTCTCATTTGGGGGAGATTTAAAATTAACGTCTCTAAGGAACACCTCCCTTCATACAAGAAATGACGTGTGGTCTTATAAAATGCAGGTAATGAACACTAATGTGAAGATAAACATTTCTAATTCTTTACTAGGACTTTATATCCTCCATTATTTCTATCTTGCATCTTTTATCCAACTGATTGACATCTTAAAGATTGCAGTTTTTGTGGTAGCGTCTTTGGAGTTTGCAAACCTTTTGTTTGAAAGATCTTCAGGTTTTATCTGTTTTGGTGTTACTTCTTTTCTGTCCTGACTTTGGGATACCTATGTTGCAATAAGGTGGTTGCTCTAAAACTGTAAGACTGAAAACAGTGTTGAAGACAGCAAATAGTATAAAGTACTCTCTTTAGAAATAAATTCTTTTTTTTTTTTTTTTAAAGTAATGAAGCTTAGAGAAGCACTTAGTGTTTGTCAGTTCTCATTGTCTGGCAGTGGGCATGTGGTACAGTTATATGGTGCAAATTTAGCAGTACAGTTTTTATTTAAAAGAAACTTTACACTGACTTTTCCTATTGTGAACAGATTCCAAAATCTTCTTTTTTTTTTCTTTTTTTTTTTTTTTTTTTTTTTTTTTTTTTTTTTTTTTTTTTTTTTTTTTTTTTTTTTTTGTTGGTCCTAGGCTTTATTTTTCACAGCAGTTTCTAGTGTCTTGAACACAGCTTAATTGGCTCCCAGACATGAGAACAAAATGGTCTGTGATCTGCAGACAACATGGACATATGCAATTACATCATTTGAGTGTATTGGTTGGAAGCCCTATAGATTCTCTGTTTTATATCAGAGCTCCCTTTTTGCAATCAGAATGAATTTGTTATGGAAGGTTTTAGGAATCTGATGTGGATATATATTCCCTGTTCACATGGGTCTAAAACCAAGCATAACTTTGTCTTTGCAGTATGTTGTATTTTCCCTGAATTCTTTGCATTACAGACTGAGGAGTGGGATCAAAAACTAGTGCTAACAGCAGCAATGTCTATATGATTTATCATTGTCTGTTGATAATATTGTTTGGCACGGCACCTAAATAAAGACAGCTCCTTACAAAAGATTATGAAATACAAAGAAAATGTTCTGTTATGACCAAATAAATAACTCTAAATAACGCTATTCCAAAAGTAGTATGTGATATTACTGTCTCTTCAAGACATTGTTAGTACGATAGTCTTAATGGGGCAAACATACTTCTAACTCAAGATCACCTTCACCCTATCAGCTACTGCTAACACTTTCCTTAATGAAAATTCATGGTAACAGAAAAAAGGTGAGTGGTGGTGATTTAAAATAGATACCATCAAAACCAAATTTCTTCTATGAATTTGTGCCACATTAAGCCTTGGGAAATCTTATACACATGAATGCGTTCACAAATTATGTTTATCTTGTATGTGCACAAGAGCAAATTACGTTTTTTTTTAGTGTTCAGGGTATCTGCAAGTGGGTCTATTCTTGCCAATTCAGCCTGAGCTAAGAAATATATCAGTAAGACTCTAGACTTTGCAAGGTCACTTCAGATGGATAGAGTTATATGAAATATCTTGTTGAAGCTTGAAAACAGATGAAATTAAGATGGTTTTACTTTTCAGTATGATGTGGATTTCTCACTATTTCAGGAAAAGTATGTAGAAGGGCCAGTCAGTGTGTCGCAGAAGTGATTAAAATGTTCTTCCAGGTTCTGCTGTTACACATCAGAAAGGAAACCATAGTTTTGGAAAAACAAGACTAAGCCAAATTACCTCTAGGTACAAGTCACAATTTCCTTTTTACTTCTTTTTCCACAGAGAAGGTGTTAAGAGATCCGTTCTGTAAAATGGATCAGTCAAAAAAAAAGTTAAATATTTAAGTGAGTTATGTGAGGCTTAATTACAGCATTATATATTTCAGCATTACCAGCATTACCAGCAGTGTTTGCTCTGCCTACCTCCCACTGCTGCAAATCGGGAACCAGCAAAACACAATTTCATGTTGTTTTTGATTGTAGGTATATCATCTAGTTATAGATAAGTGAAAGAATTGCACTAAAAGAGGTTATTTTCACTTTTCATGTTCACTTTTCATCACATAGAGAGGTGGTCATGGTGTGCTACTGTCTGGGATACTTTTGGTAAGTTTTTTCAGGTTAGTTGCAAGCCCTGGCATTTCAAGCAACGACAGCAGAAGTAAAACCACACAGCTATGAGTAATTTGCCATTTCCCAATAACTTTCCAAACAGAATCAAGTGGGTTTTGCATAGCTTTCACAATTGCTTTGAAGAGCTTTCAAATGTATCT
This sequence comes from Piaya cayana, assembly GCA_013389865.1. Classification (NCBI taxonomy): domain Eukaryota; kingdom Metazoa; phylum Chordata; class Aves; order Cuculiformes; family Coccyzidae; genus Piaya; species Piaya cayana. The sequence goes on along the minus strand of WAAB01004439.1, from coordinate 417,459 downwards.
GTCATGTTGAAACAATCTTCTAACTTTGGATTCCCACACACCAGCCAGTTTTGTGTCCTAAGTAGACCTCTGCAGGGCATTCCCAGACTGATCTGTGAGAATTCAGTGGTTTAACCACTCCCGTTTCTTCTTCTGTGGCTGCCAAACCAGTTATTTTAGCTATCGACTTTCCCTTTTAATTTCCGTTGTCTTAGTCGTTCACATATACTAAAGAATGGAAGTTATTAACTTGGATGATGACAGAAGTACTGAACACAAACTTGTTTAAACTGGGTATGTAATCTCAAATTTATAGGCCGAATCTTCAAGTGGAAGCAAGTTCTCCACTAGTAGTGTTGTGGGTTCTGTTAGCTTTTCAATCCATGTCTGAAAATATGGCTTTTATATTTTCTTTCCTATCCTGTGTCAGTGAATTAATATAGTCTGTTGAATTCAACTTATTACAAATAGGGAAACAAGACCTACAGGGAATATGTGACATTTACCTTGGGACAATGTTATGGAGGAATGCAGTATATGTCTGGTCCAGGAGGATCTGCTGAATAGGTACTGCCCACTTATATTATAGCCCCCCCAAAGCTCCCAATAGAGATATGAGACCTATAACAGAAGACCAAATGAAGACCAAAACTATATTGCACATTATAATGTCTTAAGAAAAGAGCAAGAGAAATAAGAGCCATGGCCATTACCCTGGTTATTTGCAATTAGAAGCATATGGGTAAGTAATATTCAAGCAGTGCTAGGCATGGGCCATGATGAGGAAGGACAAAATTGAAATGTCAGTGGTCTTTTCTAGTCTTGAAATGAGTACTTCTTCCTTATTGTATTGACTATATTGATACAGTTTGAAGTCAAATTCTTAATGAGCAATCCCTTAGGCTCCCTGCAGCTGTGGGAAAGTTTCTCATTATGTTCTGCTGGTCTTAATTTTCTATGCAGGACTGTTTATATTTTTAGTTCAAGAGAAGAGATGTTGGAGAAGAAAAGAAGACTGCTGGTGAAGATACACTGAGCAAGAGCTATCAGTCCTTGTTTAGCAGAGTAACTAATGTTTTGATGTTTCTTAGATGGCAAAGGAAACTGCCGTTCCTTCAAGTGTTATTGAAGGGCTTTCTTTTCCTCTTAACCTATATCACTGTGTCTTGATGCTTGGGGAGCATATAATCTTTAGAAATCAATGTAGTAGATATGATCTTTAGTACATGACTTGCAGTGAAGGGATAGGAGGAGGTTTTTTAGAGTCTGAGGACGGTAAAGATGAGGAAAAGTCTTATTTTCACCTGCTTTGCTCTAATAATGTTTGTGAGTTGGCTTTGGCTGAGATCTTGCAGTCATTGTTGAGTAAAACTGACAATCTAGAATCCCAAATGTAAGGGTATTAGAAATGAAAATATTTGATACTTTCTTAGTGGGTTTGATAAGACTCTCCTTATAGTCTCTCTCACTTCTAAACTATATAACTTCGGTTGTGTGATGAACTTGTGTTAATATTCTTTAAAAATCTCTGTAAAATATCAGACTTTGGAGTGGTAATCACAGATGTAATGGAGAACTGTAAATCCTGTAAGTATTTTGGCTGTTACTTCTTAATTTTTTAATAAATCTTTCAAGTGTTAGGACTGTGTTTTACAAACCTCACATATTAAATGGAGAACTTGTCCTTTTAAAATGGATAGTAGTACAAGTAATATGAAAAACTTGATATAGGACATGTCCTGGAAGCACTAAGAAAAACAATAAGACAAAGATAGTCAGTTCTTGAAGATCCATTTCTGCAGTATAAATAGGCATGAGACTATGTTTTAGATCAATTTAAAAATAATGAATCTCAAATAAATATATAGTGAGAGCATAATCAATACAAATCTATGTAAATAGGTAGTTACGGTGAATTAGAATGTAGTACTGCTGAATGGACTTCTCAAAATATGATTAACTGAAAAGACCAAAGACCCCTTTTTCCAAGAAAAATGTTCTTTATTCTATACAAGTTGCTTTGTTAATTTGAGAAGCTGTTAATTTTGGACCATTAATCATAGTAATTAGAGACAGATTTAGTGAGCTTCAGTGCAGTTCTCAACAAGACTAATAGTTGTGTAATCCAATGTTTATTAATATAAATGAAGTAAATTAGAAGCATGACATTATAAAGAGGAGGAAGAAACTTCAGGAACTTTCCTAGATCCTCCCCAAACTCCATTAATTTATAGCAATGTGGTTTTTTTCAGTAGTTTGCTTTGTTGTTCCAGTCTCCTTTTCAGTCCCACAATAACAGTGCTGCAGTTCAGCCTGGATAAGCAACCTAGAAAAATGTGTGCAATCACCTCTAACTGTGTTTACAGTTACTTAATACCTGTAGGTTTTGATATTTGAGTGGAGAAGTGAGTAGAGCACTTAGCAGCCCTGTCATTTTTATTTGATACATATTCTTATCAGTAAGATCATCTTCTTTCATCTGGAGGCTCTGAACCAGGATTGCCAGCACATGCAGGATTTCATACATAGGGAGACTCCCACCCCAAAGTGGTGCAACAGTTTATCTATGAGCGTTACTGTGCGCAGGTCTAAGTAAGAAAAACTGTGTACAGTGTTGTCTCCTTGCTGCTTCACACAGGTAGGGGAAAGTGAATTTTCAGTCTGCTAGAGATGTCACAATTGCACGTGTCTTTACCTTTACTTCAGAGATGAGATGGCATATGGTTATAGCACAGAGTTGACAGGATTTCCCTAGCTCTGAATTTTTCATATCTCCCCTTTTCTGAGGCCTTGGGGAGTCTGGGTTTTCTCACTCTGGGGTTTACATGGCAGATTAATGCTTGCTTGTAACAAAATGTTTCAGTGTCTGGACTTCTCTTGATGTTTTTGTGGGGTTCTGGCATGAAGCCTATGGATCTGTGTATGTTCCTGTGCATAGGAAACAGAGATTTTTCAGGGACTTTATTGGACTTGTGTGCCAAAACACCTTCTTTTTGAGCTGTGTGCCTAGTGAAGAGGAAAAGCTCAGATTTCTTTAGGATTAGCATCAGTTTCTCATTATAAACCTAATGTTTCAGTGATTTCAGAAACGTGAAGTTTCTTGATGGCCTGCTTGAGCTTCCTGGATTCCAGTTCTAGCTTTTCTCTTCCAAAATCTTTATTAAAAAAAGAAAAAAACAAAGAAAGAAAATAATGTGAATTCCACATGATTAAAAGACTCCTCATACCTAAGAGTCAAAATGTCAATAAAGTAATAATCTCTGAGTGCATTTAGTGGCCAGAGGAAATGTGCATGTGTGTGCATGTCTCTTTCCTACTTCCTCTGGCAAAACCCACTAACTGAACTGGTCCACAGATCCACAAGAGTTATTGGCAATTTCTTCTACAAAGGTATTTTCTTTTTAAAAGTAACTCTCCCTTCCCCTCTGAAAAGGAAGGTTTGTTTTTCAACACGACAGTTCTTGACCTCCTTTCACCATTTCATTTTGGATCCATAGGCTTAGCTCTGTACTGAAAATCACTTTGCAAATCTAAATACTATTAGAAAACTTAAGAGGTCACTTCAGAAAAAAGATGCAGGAAAGGCAGCAATTGTCATATTGATGTATGTTGAATAGCAGTTTCTTCTTATGTAAAATACTAGGCGGTGGTTGTAAAGAAGATAATTTCCTATCCAATCCAGGCTCCTACTTACGAGTCACCTGACAAAAATATCGTTAAGAAGTAGTTGCGTGATGTGTGTTTGTCCTTTGCTCCAGTTATTCCACAGAGTCTTTCCAGCAAGTGGGTTGGGATGTAAGACCAGCTTTCCTGTGGAAGCTCCTTAGGGTAGGTGGTTTCTGGTTTGCCTCCTTTGATATGTGTAAGACAGGCCTATTTGCAGTTGTGAATTCTTTTGGAGCGTGCCTTCACATGCAACTTTTCATACTTGTTTGGATTGCCTTAAAAGAAATCTGTACCTATAGTTGACCTACTTAATCTATGCAATTATTCCTCTTTGCTAGGGTGTATGCACATCTTGTTCTCATCTCTATTTTTTTTTCCAGTTTGGAAGTTATTTCATTCCTTGTTAAAAATTCCATCTGGTTGGTAATGGGAACTTGAGTTCAGTGTTTCTATTGTTACAATTATTGGCCAGAATAATGGAGGCAGAAATCAGACTACCAATTTGGAAAATCACAGCTCATTCCCTGCTTTCTCAGAAATCCTGCTGGATTAATTTAGAGCTTTTTAATAGTGATGAGAAAGGCAAACGGAGTCCTATTGAAAGCAAGTGAAATGTTGTGAAAAAGTGATTGTTGGTTCTAGTTAAAAGTGTGCCTGTTTCTCAGCAAAGATTGGTGCTGCGGCATCTCTTTTTCTATGAATCTATTAAGGAACTTGCAAGTATGGCATGTGTTTAATTGTTACCTTTTGTGTGATGCTGAATTTACTCATATGTTTCTTCCCTCCTGGCTGTAAAGCTACAAAATTCTTCAAAGCTCCAGAGTCTGCAGTCTACATAAATGGAGTGTTTCTGGGTTAAATTGTATCGGAGTAGGGTGTATGTAGAGGGATTCAGCCCTGTAAAACCCTGTATGATCTGTGATCCAGCAGAACTTATTAATGAGCCGAAATGGAAGGGTGTAAGCAATTTTCCTGAAGATTTGGTCATTTAGTTTGTTACTGGCTTAGTACTGGTACTCTTATCAATGCTGTATTATCTGTCCCTTAGCCAACATAAATGAAAATTGGCAAATTGCTTCAACTGCTAAATATAAGACTTTTTTTTGGTTAGAATGTACTCTTTTCAGTTGTGGAAAAATAATAGAAAGATAGAATGGTTTGGATCAGAAAGGGCCTTTAACATCATCTAGTTCCAGCCCCTCTGCTGTGGGCAGGGACACCTTCCACTGGATCAGCTTGCTTAAAGCCCCGTCCAACCTGATTTTGAACACCTCCGGGGATGCTGACTAGTAGGAAAGAATGATGTTTGCTTGCCTTCTTTTACTAAGCATATACAGGCTACTCTGCATCTTCCCCGTACACAGAGAACAGATTATAGATTTAAAATAAATATAAAAGTTTTTAACCTAGATAGAGTAAATTTTTGGCTGTATTTATGTATGCAGAGGAAGGACCAATAACTACTAACTTCTTAGTTATGCAGATTACTGTATGACATCTAATGCTGTCTAGTGCTTTGGTTATAGCACTTTTGACCCCCATGTTTCACTTTGCATTCTTCTTGTAAATGTTGCTTTGGTAAAGTTACCCTAATAAATTATTGCCTGTGTTTTCTGAAGTGTTGCGTTGCCCCTTGGCTATCATAGGGAAACAGCTGTGATTTAAGACATCAACTTTGCTATTAACATCAAGTGGCTGCATAACAACTATGAATCATCTTTATGAATGTGTTCTGACTAAATCACAGGACTCATTAGATGTGGATGGATGGGTATCTGAGAAAGTGATACAGGTAATAGGCTGTCTTCTAAGATAATGAAAAAGTTTTCACCTTCAGTTTTCTTTATATGCTTGCTTTGGAAATGGTGGCTTTCTAATAGAAATGCTTGCAAACACGTAACTGTAAATGAGTCTATCACTGTAAACCCAGTCATATGCAGATAACTGATTCATGTGATCGAATGGCAATTATTCACAATTGAGACTTCTTGGAAGTTTTCTGGCATATAATGGCCAAGAAAGAATTGTTCCTGCTGCTCAGAGGAAGGGATGAAGATTTATTGTAATGAATTGCACAGGAATGTGCAGAAAACAAATTTCCTGAATTTCTGTAGTGCCAAAACAGTCATTTAAATAGCATGCGTTCCTTCTACACATGGTTTGTATGGGAGAGTATTTAGTCTTTTCTGTATAACTTATTTATTTCAAGGAAATTGTTCTATTCTTCTACAGAAGAACCCAAAGATTTAAGCAAATTGCCTCTTGGCCAAGTCATATCTCTTAACCTAGCAAATATAATTTGTCCCCCAAATGAGCTAGGGTAATCTGCTCTTCCTTATAATTTCTTGCTGTAATCAGATTTATCATAGTTGCTCTCTAAATACTAATTTTAGTTTGATAAAGCTTTCAATTTATTTGCTGCGAAGAATGGTTATTTAACAACAACAACAAAAACCCCCAAATCAATCTGAACATTAACTGCCTCAAGACACAAACTCATTAGAATCAAATACTCAGATTGATTGAGCTGATACTGAGGGTGATAATAATTCCATTACAGTAGTGCCTTAGGATCCAGGCTGTAAATGAGGTTCTCATTCTTGTAGGTACAGAACTAAGGGCTTTCTAAACCCTGAAAAGCTTCAAAACTAGAAGTGAAATGCGAAACAAAGATTTGAATACAATTCTCCCATCTCCCTCCATTTTTTTTAAAAAAGGAGACATATTTGGATCCTAACCAGATGTGCCAAACTCTGTTCTTCACAAGAAGAAAAATAACTGCCAGAAAGATAAAATGCTTAAAATAATTTAAGTAGAGCTCTCATATGAAACACTGTCATGCAAGAATATGGCAAGTTCTGCCCTCTGATTTGTGGTAAGCAGTTAATAAAGAAATGATATAACGAATGATGCAGGTTTCAGCTCTAGTAATGCACATAGTGCTAGTAATAAGCAGGAGGATTATTTTTGTCCTGTTTGAAGGATGAATTGAGGTTTATATCGAGCTATTGCTTTTATAGTCAAGCAGATGTCAGTGGGATTGCTTTACAGGATATTATGATATATGAAACTGGAGGCTTTTGAGTAGTAAAAATTACTCCTGTCAATTCGTCTTTGTGTATGGCACTTCGATATACCATTCACAGCTTAATTATATTGTCATAGTTGAGAGATTAAAACAAAAGTCAGGTTGACTCTTGCCAAAACCTCTCTCTGAAATAATGCTGGTAGGTGAAGGGGGAAGAAATCCATAAGATCTGTATAAAATTCCATTATAATGTATTGTGCCATCAATAACAGGTTCCTTCCGTGATGCAGTTTCACATAGTGCCATTAGGGAGATATTCATCAGCTATCACTCACTACACAGGAGCACAAACAACTAATAGCAGTCATACCAGGCGAAAAGTGAGATAGTGGGAGTAGTCCTTCGTGCAAGCTTTAGAGTGGCATAACCCAAAACCCACTGGAATTGAAGCAATGGAACAAAAAAGCAAATCCGTCAGTGTAGGTCCCTAGGCAGGGGGACTGGAGGGGCCTCTTCTTCCCATTGCAGGGGGTGAGAAAGCCTTTTTGAATATTGACCTAGGCTCAATTTGTTACCAAGGAAATGTGATTTTGTGTTTACCTATTAAATGGTGAGCTACAAATAACAAAACAAACGCTGTAATCTAAATAAATCACACTGTGTAATTTAGGCATGCATTGAGGCTTAATTATTAACCGCACTGATTAAAGCAAAACCAGTCAAAACTGAAAGGAGAACTTTCCGTGTTCTCACACTCTCCATTCATCTTTACACTTGAGTACTTTATCTGCATAAAAAAGGGTTACTCTTACACTTACCAAATGTTTGGTACAGTTAAATTAATGTCAAAATTGTTTTTGTATGTTGTGTTTGGCATATTATTCCCATACCTCATGTTCATGTTTCTGGATGATACTGTAACACACATAAGCATTAAATGTAGTACTAACAATTACAGCCAGGTGTACTGCCAGATGCTGCCAAAAATATAATTTGGACACCAGGCAAATAAATGTAATTTAGGATAATGCTGTTAATATGGTCAATTTGTTATTTGTTGCAGATATTTTATGTACATTGATTCAAATTATGGGTTAAGGCATGCGTGTCATTTATTTAACAACTTTCTGCTGTAGCTGTGATTTTGCCTATGGGTGACTCTTAAAGTGACAGCTTTGAAGGCAGAGAAATGTTTATCTTTGAACTTAAAGATGAGAGGGTGAAGGTGTGGAGAGGCTGAGGTGCTGACAATGATGCTAAGTGGTATATGCTTGGAAAAAATGGCTGTTGAGGGATTTTTTCATTGAAAAATGTCACATTCAAACACTGTGCAAAAGTAGAGCTGCTTCATATTCACTTGCTTGAGGATGTGGCACACACTGACAATATACTTTATAATATGCAAGCAAGTAGATTAATGAAACATAGGTAAAAAGTTCAGACAAAATCTTCCTTACTTGCTTTACTGCTAAATGATTAGATTGGCTGTGATAAATTATTAATCTGAGCCTTCTAACTGTTTCAGTTTTGTGAAGCTTTCTTTTTTTGGAGTTCAGTTTAGTTAAGTTGTTACTGCTTCCTTTGCATATTAAAGAATTTACATAATTAAACAAATCAAAAGAAAGGAAATCTTACATGATACTATGGCTACCTGAATGCAGTAACTTGGGTTTGAATCTAATGTTTTCAGGTATTTGCTTTGCTAAAACAGATTTGTTCCATGTATGTTCTAAGTAGTTGCATAATTTAGGTGAATGCCTTTTTATACCTTTTACACGTTTGGGGGAAAAAAACCAAAACAGCATTTAGTGCACTATAAGTTTGCAAGAATGCTTTAATGAACTGGTAGATTGCTACGGATTGCTTATAGAGTTCATGGCACATGTATAGATGAGAAGTCAGGAAAGAAACTTTCACCCTTCAAAAGACAACATTTCACCTTTCTAGGAAATTTAAGTTTTTATTTTTCTCACACTCAGACCACAGTTTGAATGAAGCTGGACTTGTGATTTGATTACTAATATACTTCAGGACTTTGCTCTGGGCAGAAATCTCTTTAACTTTGTTTAGAACTAACGGCTGCCCCTGAAGGCACAGTGTAAATTCATGTAAAATATTTTTAGTGATGAGATTTGGGTGCATTAAAATAAGAGTTTGATTTTTTTTTCTTACAGTTAAAGGCTTGTTGAGATAGCTGCCTTTCTAAAGCACTTCGTCTGTTCTCTTTTTCCTATTATAGTTTGTCTACTGCTTTGTCTGTGTGCAAGGGCTCCTTTTTGTTTTCTGTAATGAATTATGCTGCTGAATACTGCAGTTAGAGTGGAATTGCCTGGCTTGATTTGGTTATACTAATGCCTTTTGGATAAGCTTTGTCCATCTGATTGACACATAATAAAATAAGTAAATGGGGTTTTTAAGGTGTGTGTGTAATTTGCTTTTAAAAAAAGGAAGAGATGGAGTCCAATGTTGTGTAATGATGGTTGATATAGTAATATTTTTGTTCCTTTAGAAGAACATTCACTGGGCAGGAGACCAGAAGCAATAGTTTACCAGCTATTAATCTCAGTGGACTATTTAATCTTCTGGGTTTGGAGGGATTTGCTAATAGAGTGGTTCACTTGAGTAACCAATATCTTCTAAAGGAAAAATAAACAGATCTGTTTATCTATAGCAGGTTGTTTGGTTTTGGGTTTTTTTTCACTTTCTCTCTGTGTTTTTATTTACTGTATTTTGTATGTAATATATTATTATTCATGTCTGACAGAATATTTTTTCAGGTAAACGTTGGCAATGAACTTACTTTTCTGTGTCTAATTTTTGGCCAAATAATATTTTTGCTTAGCAGACATACTCAAATTTTCCTTTTGAATTCTAGAGAAACGTTGCAGATCCATGCAATTAAATATTATTTTTTTGCAAGAGAGAACGGATATATGTTCCAACATATTATAGTCTTAGAGCAATACGGGCAACCTGAAACTTACAAAGATGATGAGAATGCAAGTGTAGCCTTTACAAGTGTCATTAAGCGCGTGCCAGAAAGCCCAACAGATGGCTAATCTGCAAGAAGGAGGGGTTCTTCAAGATACTGATCTCAATACTTGGTTCTGTTTTTTCCCTTGTGTATGCCAGTGAATGATAATACTGTCTTCTTGAAGCACGGCTCATATCACTCCATAGCCAGCTTTGCCAGTCCTCATTCCATACCCATTTGGGAGGCAAGGAGGTTGTACATGTGCATCTACTTGACCCTTGACTCAGCTGTTTCCAGGTTTGAATGGCAGAAGACTAGAAGTATTTGGGGTTTCTGGGGCACATTAAAATTCAGTTGTTGCACTAAGAACTGGTGAAGGAAGTTTGGGACTAATTTGTCACGAAAGAAATGAGCTATAATCTGTCTATTTCTCTCCTGCCACACTGACTTCTGTGGGTTTGGCTAGACCTGTGAAAGTAATTTTAAATATTATCATATTTGTAAGTTACTAATAAAATAATTATCTAAAATGTTTCCATTTTGATACTACATTCACGTGGAGTTGAAGATTTTTACTTGTTTTTTTAAGTTCTCTGATTATTTGTAGTTTGTAAATGATTATCATAGGATCATTGAATCACTGGACTGGAAAAGAACTTGGAAATCAAGCCCAACCATACCTGTCCACCACTGAATTGTATCTTGAAGCACTTTGTTGACCGGTCCTTTAAATACCACCTAGGATGGTGAGACAGCCACCTCACTAGTTAGCCTGTTCCAGTGCTTGATAACCCTTTCTGTCAAGACTATTTTCCTAATGCCTAATCTTAACCTCCCCTGGCGCAGCTTAAGGCCATTCCCTCTTGTCCTACCAGCAATCACTTAGGTGAAGAGACCAACTCCCACCTCTAGAGACGTAGTTGTGGGCAGTGATAAGGTCTGCCCTCAGCCTCCTCTTCTCCAGTCTAAACACCCCCAGTTCCCTCAGCCGCTCCTCATAAAATTTGTTCTCCAGCCCCTTCACCAGCTTCATTGTTCTTCCCTTGACATGCTCCAGGACCTAAATGTACTTCTTGTAGTGAGGGGCCCCAAACTGAACACACTATTTGAGGTGCAGCCTCACTAATGCCGAGTACAGGGGTAGAATCACTTTCCTGGTCCTGCTGGCCATACTGTTTCTGATACAAGCCAAGATGCTATTGGCTTTCTTAGCCACTTGAACCACTGTTGGCTCATGTTCAGCCATGGTCAACCAATACCATCAGGTTCTTCTCTTCCAGGCATCTTTCCAGCCACTCTTCCTGAAGACCATAGTGCTGCACAGGGTTATTGTGTCCCAAGTTCAGGACACTGCACTTGGCCTTGTTAAGCCTCATCCCGTTGGTCTTAGCCTATCAATCCAGCCTGTTCAGATGCTATTGTAGAGCCTCCTTACCCTCAAGCAGATCAACATTTCCTCCCATTATGTTTAGTTACCTATTGAAAAGCTTATTTGGCTTTCGTAAAGTTCATAATGGTTTTAAATCTCAGTGTTGCAATTCTTTTGTGATGATAGGATCTTCTTGCTTTGCAGCCCTGTAGTTTTGTTCTTAAGGGAACTGTAAGATAGATGAATTCATGAGTTCATGTGTTATTTTATAAGAAATATATTTGATTATTTTGATAATAAATGAAGTATTTCTCCTAGTGTGTATGATTTCAGCAGAAAATTTTAGAACTTGACTAGTCTATGAACCAGAACCATTAAGCATTTCTGTGGAGCTACTACAGGTTGTTGGTTTGCTGGCTTACTTGATAGGGATTCTGGGCTCATTCCTGAGTTTGCTCCAAAAGTTTACTCTAACAACAGTCCCTCCTAATTTGCCTGTTACAGGGAAAGTGGAATTAATAGTCTTCTCTCAGATCAAACCTGACATTTAGCAATATTTCCAGATATTTAGAAGAAAAATGGATTTTTGTTGTCTGCATACACTTGTAAATTACTATGCTTGTAAATTACTGTGGAATTGCTACAGTAAATTACTGCACTGTAAAATACTACTTCTCAGATTTTTTATGTACATGCCTTACTTAAAGTATACTGTAACATTAATCAGATTTATTTGAAAAGGTACTATTAGGTTTTGTGTACTCTGTACTGAGCAGTAGTGTATCCTGAGTAATGATTACTCATAAATCCTGCAATTATTCAAAGAATAGCCTCATGATTAGTAGCATTGACTGTGTTATCCTGTGTTATTACAACAGTATGGGAGCATTTTCATAATAAGAAGGGATTTAATTGGTACGAAGACTTATTTGCAGAATACTAAACACATTGGTAAGCAAGGCATTTGAATTGTGCATTACAAGCACCCTGAGTATTATCAGCTAATTAGGTACTGGAAGGGCATATCTAGTGTTAGTGAAGGCTGTTCAACTTCTAAACATGTTTTTTTTTTTTCCCCAGTACTAAAATGACTGGAACAACGATTATAAGTTTTATGTGACTTTAAGTATACATTATTACCTTCTGTGAACAGTTTCTAAAACATATTTTTAAGCAGTTTTCAGGGAACAGAGCATGATTAAGTTTTGCAGTGGAGCTGGTGATCTATATCTAGAAAATTGTGTAGGAGAAGTGTTTACATCAGTAATAGAATGGCATAAATATTTAATCTGTTTCCAGGGAAAGTTGTTTGGTTTGGGTTTTTTTAACTGATTGATATATTTTGTCAGGTGTTGAGAAATTATGAATGTAGGTTGGTTGGCCCAGGTAAAGGGGAGATGCATTAATGGGAATCTGATATCCCGGGGAGTTCTTAATAATTAACCTGCCACTTCTAAATTCCATCTGTAATGTACTAATCAAATGCATGCGGCAATTTAAACTTTATTGTCACCCTTAAAACTCCACAGAAGGAAGATTTCCTCTGATATCTGATCTGTTTCTTACTAGACATATTTAATGGCTGTGAGATACGATTTGTTAGTTTTTCCTTCCTTTAGGGATGGTGTCATCTGCAGGCTTCTTCAAGTCTCTGATATTTTATCCTCTTCCCTTGCTGTTCCTCATTTTTTATTAAATTTCTTGCCAGAAATGGTAGCCCACGCAAGTATTTTATCTTTTGTTTAAACCTTAGCTTGTTTATGACCAGTCAGCTGTCAAAACCCTACATCTGCTGGTATGCTTACAGAACTTCTCCTTGCTAGAGGCAGAGTTTATTTTTCTGAGGAATTAAATGTTTTATCATATAGGTGTGGTGATGAATATAGATAAAAATGTATTATTAATGCTTTGCAGAGGAGGAAAACTGTTGCTAAGCAGGACAGGATGGATTGCCATTTTGTGAGTGAATGCCTTTTTCTTTGTGAGTGTTTGTGCAAGGCGCAGAGGTGACTGTCCTTGCCCAGAGCTACACAGAGTCCTTATTCCTCTTGCCCTTTCAGAGGTGCAGAAGGGACACTTGGTCAATGAACTACCTGGAAAGATGGGTTCCTTTCTCTTTCCTGCTCAGGATTTGATTCAATGAAGCCAGCTACCTAAAATGAGGGCCAGCTAAGGAACAGGTGTCCCCAGAGGTGTGCTGTGTGATGAGGGGGTGGTGGTTAACAAGGTAGCAGGCACTGGCAGCAGGAGGGAGAGGGAAAAGCTCGTCCCTTTTGCTTGCTTGACAAACCAGATGTAGCTGGGCCTAGTGTGGAGCAATGCTGGGAGGAAGGTCAGTACCCAGAAGGTTTGAATGTCAGAAAAGCTGTGGTAGCGCTGATAGATGGGGTCGAAATTTTGTAGGGGTTTTGTTTTCCAGGGCTGCTTCTGACAGAGCTTGTGCAGCAGTAGAGCCTCAGTACCCATAGCAGTGCTTGAGCCTTATCGTCTCATTAAAATGCTGAAGCTTACACTGTGCACTTACTCTAAATCAAGTCAATATATATTAATGTAACAGACAAATTTTGCCCTCCAGTATGTTTATCATACGTGTATAACAAAACACATCATCTAAAATGGAAGAGTTCACTCTTCATTGTGGTAGTGGCGTGTTTACTCATTTATTTGAATGAGGTGTCAAGAACCCCTCAATTTCCCCTGTCCCACACTGAGAAGTCTTTTTCACCTGTTAGACTGAGTTGTAGTGCATAAAGTGCTTGTAGAGGAATATATTTCACAAGTACAGCTGAAGGTAAATGAGTGACAAAGTGTTATGTTATGAAATTGTGCTACTAGCAGACCTTGTGGAGAGGGGATCTTGCCGATTTAACGTCTTTATGCTCTTCTAGCAGTTGGTTTGCCAGCCTTTCAGGGCATCATGATACAGTTTACTTATCTAATATCCATAATTAACATGTGGGTGCAGTATCATTTTAAAGATGTAAGATGATAAGTGGCAGTAAGGAATTTTATTTCTGTTCTGTATAGTACTCTTCAGCCAGATTATTGTTAAACCCAGATGTTTTATTACTTTTTGGTAATAGTGCAGAGTGTTTTATTCTTGGTATTAATTGGAGTTACATTTTATAAAGTAGGAATTCATTCTGTCCTTCATTAAATAAGATAAAATCACAGTATTTGGCAGTTTATGATTCTAAGAGTTCTTTCTTTTTAAAAAGTTATGTGGAGGGAAATTCTAATTTATGTCCTGTATGTTACTAGTCTGGGGCAGGCAGAATTAGACGAGAGAAGCGTCACACACTCACAGCTCAGTATATAGCTGGAAAATAAGCCCAAGATCAGTGTATTTTCACTGGTTTGGTTGAAGAAAATATTAGCTGGTAGTACATGAGAGAGTTTTTGAAGAAATTTATTTGCTTACCAGCAATATTTTTTTTCCCTGAATAAGAGCTTAATCATATTGCAGGGAAATAAAATTGATGAACTTTTAACATCAGCTGGTACAGAAATACTGATTAGAAACCATTTGCCTACAGTTTATAAGACAGAAATTTAGATTAAGCACAATTGAAACATTAATTTAATCTAATTCTGTTGAAGTCATGGGGAAAATCTGCTGCTGTAAAATTAATCTTACTTCTCATTTACAGTTATGAGAAGGATAAAATACTGTCAGGATAATTCTAGTGTAAAAGTCATCAGTATACTTCTTTCTCTTTCGCAACTAATGCACGCATGCTTCTGATTTACTAGATCTCCTCCTCCTTCTGTCCTGTTTCTTGCTTTCTGCCATTCTTTATCAATTAAGCAGTATAGATTTAGCTTTCCAAAGACAAGGAAATATGATACCAGCAGCGAAAAGCCTGCTTGGAACAGAATTTCACCCCCCCCAAAAAAAAAAAAAAAGTGTCTCTCCAGCTGTCTCCAGGCCTGTGCAGGAAAGAGCAACAGTGGTCTTGGAGCTGTTTCTGAAAGAAATGCACAAAAGCTAAAATTCTGCATGATCTTTTTACTGTCTTGCCAAGATTCTGGTCTAGAAATTCAAATCATTCGGACTTGAATTCATCTTTACTTTAGCCCTTGTTTTGTTTTCCACTGATTTCTGTAAACCATGGCTAAAAAAATCACATGGGTGGTGGTCCTCTGTCTCTTCTGTTGCCACTGTTGTGTGTTGTACAAATACTTGAGTGCTCGTTACATTGTTTAAAAATATTCAGTGGTTTTGTGGTGGTGTTTGCTTTTTCTTGGGTGTTTCATTTTGGTTTGGGGGGGGTGTTTGTTATTGTTGGTTTTTTAAATTTTTTTTGGTAGGTGGTTTTTTTTTTTGAGGAAGACCCTTGTGTATTGAGTCAAGCACTTACCTGACAGGAAGGATGCTCTCATTTAATAAAGAATTAATTTCTGATTCGTAGAAGGTTTTTGACGGCTAATCCTAACAAACTAATTAGTTCAATCTCTGAACTAAAAATCTGTTACTTTCTCTTCTTTGCACCATGTGAAAATGGGAACTGTTGGCTCACAGATTGCAACGTCATACTTCCCCAACCTCTGCCAATTTGTTTGTTAGAGAAATCTTGATAGACTCCCACCACCATTTATAGTGACCTTTTCTAGCTGAAGTCCCAAGAGATGTGTGGTGTCTGATAAAGTTCATTAGACTGAACTTGTGTTTCCTTCTACTGGCAAGATCAAATATTGCCTAATGCACACTTAAATCTTTACTTAATATGCCTCTCTCTTTTCTTCCTTTTGCTGAGTCTGGGATCTTGGCCTGGTTGGTTGGTTCCTATTCTGGCTTGTAATCAGTAGGCAGTAAACCTCAACCATTTCACTAAGGTAGGCAGGTTTATCCCTTGTGTTTAAACTCCCCTCTCCAAGTCCTAATTCAGCAGCTACTCTGAAATTGGTCACTGACATACTCATGTATCTGGACCAAGCTTTTTAAAGTCATTGCAAGAATTGCTGATTTGCTGAGAAAAATAGCATCTACTGGGATGTTAGGAGGTTTATCATCAAACTGCAGTGCTACGTCATCCTTATAACACCTGATTTACATTCACTTAATGTGGATGATCTAGGGTGTTTTGTTTAGGCTGAAATATTTCCATGATTGCTTGAAAATGAAGAGGTCGAATATCATGATAGCCTTGTGACAGATGCAGTGAAGACTGCAGTGTCACTCCCAAGTTAGCTTCTTGGCAAATAAGTCTGTATACTGCATTATTAGAGAATCTCTTTAAAGGGAAACAAATTATTTTATTGGTTTTGTCTACTAAAAATATCAATTATCATGCCAAACTAAATAATCTTCTAAAAACTAACTATCAAATGCAGCACATTTCTTCCCATAGGAACATGCCGTGCATCTAAAGGTCACTATTTATGCGTGCACCTGCTTTTACTATGCTTTCTCAAAAAATAAGAAAAAGAGGAGGGGGGAAGGGAGTGGTTGAGTGATGAGAACTGAGATCACTCTAATGCTCAATAAACTCAGTCTTTATCTTGGTATTGAACTTGATGATCCTGCATGAAGGAAGAGTGCGTACTGCTTTAGAGTCATTTGTGCTGGCTGTTAGTTAATAATTTTTATTTGTTTTATGGATACCACATAGAATATTTATTAAAATTGTTTACAGCCTAGTAAATATGAATAGAGATTAAAGCAGCAGAGTAGGAAGGATAGCTCCACTGGAAAGAGATGTGTGTAGGTACAAGCAGCCACAGGGGATGCATGTTGACTCCAAAAAGATTTCTTCATGAGCAGTCACCCAGATGTCTGATTCTGCACATACTTAAATTCTTAATTTGCAAATGGAGCTAGGTATGTGACTTATACAGTACTTTTTATCCAGGGTTCTGTGCTGCATTATATGGTTAAAATTTTACATCACTGAAAAGAAACACTGATTTTTTTTTCTACTTGTACGCTCATATTAGAAATTCTGTGCAAAAACAATCATTTTGAAGAGTATAAAATACTGTACTTAAGGGGTATTCACAAAGCCCATCAAACTCAAAGCTTTCAACTTTCATCTCTGATCAGGCAGCTTTTATTGCTGCATTGTAAGGAATTAAGTATCTTTTCTCAAATAGACCGTAATTCTTCATCATACATGGTATGCTGAATTGCTTTAGGAGGTAACTAGAGAATGATTTTTTTTTATTACTGATCCTGAAGTACTGCCCAGAAAGTCATAGGTTCTGTAAGCATTTCTAATCCATTAAAATCAAGCTAATCATAATAGATTGTAGGATGCTCTTTTACGTCATGATCCTCCTCTGTACTAAAATTAAGTTCTTGTTTCCATAACTGAATATTAAATTTATCCTGTTCCTTCAGGGACTAGATCCTTAGCAAGTATAAATCTGACTTTTATTTGCAGAATGTGCTAATCTTGCCCAAAATACACATCCTTTCTATGGCTCTTTTCCCAAGAAATTCACATTAATTTGCCACATGGTGCTGTCTGTGCAATAAATGGGCTTTGTCTCTAGACTGAACTGAAACATCATGTGGAAAACTCGATTTCCTACTGACTAGCTGTGGGATGGAACTGTCTGTGTTACATTAGGGATTAGAGTTCTACAGATGACTTCTCAAACACTTAGCATCACTCAGAATTGAGACAAACAAAGATGATATCTAATAGTTTTTCCATGTCTCTTGTTTGTGTATTGTCACCTGAGAAGACAAAGTCAAGCGTTGATGATAAAATGGAGAAAAGCCACTGGAGATGATGAGTATGCATTTATCAGGCAACAACGGAAACAGGGCATGTGAAACATAATGCATCCCCTCCAATTTGTTGCTTTCTCTATTCTTCCTCTGGTTTCACATTGATGTTTATCTTTTCCCAACTTATTTCTTTTCCATAATACTCATATACATAGTGAGCAACATCCAAGATCAAGAAAGTCTGTTCAACACCTCAGGGATAATGATTATTGATTTCTTCTGGATGTGGAGTGGGGGTGGAGCAGGGTGCCAGTAGTAAAGACAACAGGGCAAAGAAACAGTTGTCCTCTCAACCACATGCAGCAAAAAAAGTTACTGCAACAAGCATTAAAAAAGAATAAAATCCTAGCAACAGTGGTAACAGTTGCCCTTTGAAGACACACTGTATTTGTTTTAAGGTTGTCAATCATTTGTAATTTTGGACTTTCTTGTCAATCATTACCAGCCTTCCCAGGTGCGTAAAGAGGGACTGGAAAGGCTCCTTCACGTTAAAGCATCTTTTATCACTGTCAGATTTGGTAGAGAAAACATCCATCAGCGTCATTAGTGGGAAGATGTGCTGTCTCTCTCAAAATCCACTGCTCCTGGTTAGTGGTTTTTTGTTGTTGTCATTTTATACTCCCCCAGGAAACCTACAGGATCACTTACCTAATGCTGTGTTGGCTTCCAGGGACATAATGTGTAGGTTACTCAAAAGCCTGATGTTTGCTCTCCATAAACAGTAAGTATCTTCAGAAGGCAGAAAGCTGCTTTCTGACTGAGTTTCTTTCCCTGAGAAATATATGTGCAAAAACTTTTTGCTACCTTGCATGTCTTTATAGATGAAGTAAAATGTGCTGGGAATTGCTGCTTTAATTTTTGTGTGGGCAGCTGTTTCATTTATATAAGTATTACTCCTTTTGAGAAACTGCTACAAGATATAAAAATTTAAGTTCTCTGCTGGAACATAATTCTGGTGTTCATAAAAGACTTATATCTTCCAGCCCCTGTCAGCGTACTGTGCCTATCACATGCTTGAACATGTCTTTCTGCACTTACAGATCTCACTCTTCTGCAGGCACAAGCTGACAGCAAGGAGTGATTTACTAACAAAATAAACTTGAAGAGAAAAAACCAGACCAAAACGAAAAGCCTCCACCAGCCAAACGTTCTCCTAGAAATCAGGGAGAATAAACTTTAATGGCTGTGTCTTCAATGAGGTTGTCTGTCAAATTCCAAACAATCAGATAAACAGACTTAATATTACTGGCAAGGAGGATAAGAGGAAACACGGGAATAGTGACTTTGAAGAACTAGTGCACTGTAGCTTTGAAGAACTGCTTGAGGCTACCAGCTCTCTTCTACAGGAAACTTCCTTTCTTGTAATTTTGAGACTGATTGATGGGCTAAAATGTTTGTTGCTCTGTGACCTATCCCACTCTGTCAAGGGGCTGAGAGGGGGCTACTCTATAAAGAGTTTAAGGCAGCTGACCTGCAAGTTAGGTCATAACATCTGGTAGGCTTATCTGGTAGGAGCTTATGCAGTTCCTGCTGAGTTGCTTCTTGCACATCCTTATTGGTGTTTATGCCATCTTTTCCATTACCTGTGCTCTGGCTTGATGAGACTGTTGCCCAGCACCTCAGTCTCATAATCCCTTGCTCTGGGGGCTGGTGCAGTCCCTGCAGACATGCCTTCTTCTGAAGAACCTCAATCTGCTCCTCAAGCCTTCTCAGCTCTGTTATCACAAAGGAATATTTTACCGGGTATTTCCTTTGTTTGTTTCAAAAATACGCAAAACACAGTCAACCCACCATTTTCCAACCAAACCAGTTGAGGTCCTTTACAGAATCCTGTTTTACAGCATTTCTTTTTATGCTGAAGAGAGATTTTAAGGACATTTCCATCACAGAATAGTTGGAGTTGGAAGGGACCTCTGGAGATCATCCAGTCCAGCACCCCTGCTAAGGCAGATTCTCCTAGAGCAGGTTGAACAGTATAGTGTCCAGATGGGTTTTAAATATCTCCAGAGGAGACTCCATAACCTTGCTGGGCAACCTGTTCCAGTGGTCCATCACACTCTACCCTATCCTCCACTGTAGCCTTTGCTCACTCCTGTTTCCCACACAACACTACAGTAGCACTGCCCTCCCTCCTTGGATGTTTTGGGCATTTTCCAGATAATTTACTAAATGTAAGTGCAAATAAACCCATTTGGGCCTGATCTGACTGTGCGCATGTCTATCCTCTGATATCTTCTGGGAAGGACTGTTGTCTTCTGCACAGGTCAGACCACAAGGCCTGTGTGAACTGTGTTTCTATTGTGATACCTAAAAGTAGCTTTTTGGAACTTTCTGGATGGCAAAAATGTGCAACTTCTTGCTGGTATGTTAAGTGTGAAATGCTATTAAAAGCACATTTAGAGGCATATGATTCCTGAGGTTGCCTTCATTAACTAAAAAGGGGTTGTTATCGAATGTGTGAAAGAGTTAAACTGGTAATTGTAATCCTTGAAATGGTTTTTTTTTGCCTATTAGACATTTGGATATTCAGTTAAGTGACTGTGTAGTAAATGTTTAAGGTTGTTAAACTAGCCTTAACTTGCTGTGTCCCGGCTTTCTATGAAAGAACTGATGATTTTTTTTTTTTTTTCTGGAAAAGGGACATTTTTATCAAAGGGAAAACTGTAAAATATAGAGAATTTTCTTGTGAATTAATAAGGAAAGGTGAAGCTGTTTGCATGCAGGGTATCCTTTTTCATCTGCTGCAACTATTTTGTACAACTCTGGCTGTAAGATATCAACAATACTTTTCCATGGCTTACTACTTACGTGAATAATCAGCTAACGGTCTCTTTTGCAGTGGGTTTGATTTCATAAAATTCAGTACTGGAATGGTATTACAGCTTGCACATATTTCAGAGTCAGCTTTAATATAAATTTTTATACTATGCTAGACTGAAGCCACACTCTGCAATAATTTTACATCGTAAGTGGTTCTAAATGAAAGTACTTGCAGATTATTTCCATCACATTTGTGGAGGAAAGAATCTATTTCCACCTAAATAATATTTAAATCCATTACCTTATGAGAAAACAGTCATTTCAAGGCTTAGCACCTGAGTGGTGCTGAACTTTATTGATAGTATAGGAGGGTAAAAGTGCTGGAGAATAAAATCACTACATTCTCAGGAGAAATCTCTGTCTGAACAAACCTTGAGAATCCTGCTAATAGGTCCTACATAGGCAGAGTCTAACACACTGAAGCCCAACGACGACACATCTTGGCTTACCTAACTTCTGGAAGTGTGTATATAATAATATTTTTAATTTCTGATGTGTATTTAGAAAATTTTTTGATATGTAATATCCAATCTTAGAAAGATGGCTGTAGTGTGTTTGTGCTCCCAAAACTGTAACCCAAATCACTAGCTTGAGGAATCAGAAATCTGGAAACTTCCCTTCCCTGCACACACCTCCTGCAAAGGTAAACACCCCAGTTTGGAATAGCTTCTTATGTATCATCTCGCAGATGTGGTGTGTTTTCTTTTCAGAGTTCAGACAATTTCTGGAGAAAAGAAGGGCTGTATGGGTATCAATTCTTTAAGTACCATGGAACATTGACTGTGCACCTGCCACTACTCAGAGGAAGCTGACTGAATCATGATTAGTCCTTGGATATATGACAAAACAATCTTGAAATGGGGTTTTTGCTTTAGTGAGTCAAAGTAAAAATCTGTTTACATTTACAAATTTTTAAGTGCCATTTGTTTTGTGTAACGATTACTGGGAAAAATACTTATTTTCTTTTGTAGAAAATAAGTGCTCAGATAATGCTAAGAAGTAATGTATGTGTAGTTATCTACAATGCCAGTAATGAGGGTGGAGAGGGAACGAACTCATTTCTTTTGTTAGGATTTAGGAAATCTCGTATCTTGGAGTACATCACTTTATAGCACTTGTGTTTGTCTGAACTACAGTATTTAGGTGGTTTGGGGTTTTTTTTATAGCAGTTTTAGAGAAATCCAAGTAATGCATGCTGGTCATTTTCTGCAGTGGGCAAGGGCATCTGTTGCTGGTCTTCATGCATGGTTGAGATTGAGCCTTTGATGCTTTCCTTGATGCCAGTGTGTTCTTTATCTTTCTTGTGAGATTTTTCCCACAGATTTATAGATCATATAAATATATATGTGCTCTCCTGTATTTTTTATTGAGGTCTAGGCAGTTCTGAAGGGCAGCTATGCCTTACCAGGAAGTTTCTGAAGTCGTAGTGGTTGATTCATTTTGTTCATTTACGGCATAGATATAATTGGAATCTGTGTGGGAACAAGGGTTTTTGTTTGTAAACAAAAAAAAGTATTCAAGAGGTGGTTCTAGAGTTAAGCAGAATTTTAAGCCATCTCATTAATTTTTATTTACATAAACCAGAGTATAAAAGCAATAGCAAGTAATAATATTCTAATTCGGGTAAGATAAGTCTGCATATGAGAGGCAAAACAAAAGCTGTCTCAGTCCTCTGAATGTTAAAATCTTGACTATCTCAATAAATGAAAGCACAAATGGAAAAGGGGTGATTTTTTTTTTCTTGCTTTCTGCAGTTTTGTTTTGTAATAGCTGCCAACAGGTTGTCTAGGCTGACAAAATTATATATATGACAGTACAAAGTACAGGCTTTTGGTTGTCAGAGCAACTTATATATTTTGGAGCAATGGGTAGTAGGGTGGATCCAATGAGGTTTCTAAGTGATATACAACAATAAGAGAGATGAGAATTGAGCCTGTATTGCCTCCCACACCAGACATACAAATGGATTTTACGGAGTGGTTTTTTTAAATGTGTTTATTAAGGTATGAGAAAGGAGAGGAAAGTGAGGTTGTCTAATGTCATGCGTTACCTTTTGAAATGATATAAGCAACAAGAGTTAAAAAGTAGTATTTCAAAAATTGCTTCAGGACATTATTATTTTTCTTTCTCTCTCCTTCAGACAGTAATGGTGATTGTGTATAATTTTCTGTATTTGAAAACCTTCTTCCTTCAAAAGAAAAAACCCATCATAAAACATTAGGAATATTCCATTTGCCAGGCTCTTTCTTTTAACATCTCCTGTTGGCTTCTGCAGAAACTATTCATGCATGTTCCAGAATGCTGCCTTTGAATTTACTGTACATTTAGCTCTGAAAGAATTTAGGATGGCGCAGAGCTGCCGGACAGCTGATGCTGTTGGGATGCTGACCCTCAACTGCAATGTGAGCAAAAGGCATCTGTCTCTCCAAGGTTTTTCTTTAGCAAGGTTGTTACTGGTACAGGAACTGAATGAGTCTTAAGTCATGTCAGCTGTGGGGAAACATCATTTGGGAATGCATTTTTTACTTTAGAGTTGCCTCTGGAAATGTAGCTTTTTCCTAGTCTTAAGGAAGGTGCTGTTTTATTAAATCTTTGGGTTGAGTCTTCAGACATTAAATCTATATTTTGACTCTATCAAGTATTTCTGAAGTTGTATCTTCAGTGTACATGCTAAAAACCTGTTAGTTGCTCTGATTCTGTCAGTATTGCATAATATAGGATTACCTATCTAGATATTCTGGCTCAGCTATATAGCAGCACAGTATATGGCTGTTTAAAACATGATTTAATGTTGTGCTATGGACTTGTAAGTCATAACCTTGATGCTATAGCTCCGGACTAAGCCCTAGTAACAGGAATAGCACATTTCAGAAAACATTGACTTGCTTTTTGAATTTTGCCATGAAACTCAGTGCTTTCATTTCACCAAAGCTTTTGTACATCTGAAGTATTTGCATTTTTTAAAAATTAATTAAAAGCTATTGCAACATCTCTTATGTTAAGTTCTGTTATGGTACCTAAAACAAACCATGGTTTCAGTGGGAGGCATCGAGCAGTACTGCAGTGGTAACAAAGAAACACTGTTTTTTTCCCCTCCATGTGTGTTCTTATACTCTGACTGCCTTAAATTTGATCCATTAAGTCTCATTCTCCTGAAAAATAGAGAGATTAGTAAAAAAGTGTGATTAAGAGGGTCAAAATTAGAAATTTTAGTGTAGTCTGAAATATCCCTTGGTTTACACTCAGAAAGAGAAAGACCTGCACTTGTTTACTGGAAAGCAACATGTGCAAGTGTCTGCCAGCGTGTAAAATTATCTGTCATAGTAATATATGCATATGTATTTTGTTGAGATTTAGTAGGTGCACATTAAATCTGCCAATAAATTTATGCTATTTAGGATGGTCAGCTTTTAGTCCCTCTCTAGAGGGTGGTCATGCAGCAGTTCCACATTTGTTATTTAATATGTACTTGGTAATATAAAAGTATGAATGCTGTATTAAGTCATCAAAAATGTATTGTTTAAAAATGTGATACTTTAGTGACTTCTCCAAAGTTCATGGGAATTGTCAAACTTCCATTAATGACCTCAGTATTTTGCTGTGTTATAAAATTTGTAGATTGTAACTGAAAAAAAAATGCTCATTGAATTCCCCTAAGCCAAAGTAACCTTTACTTTCCTAGAAGCTATTAAGAGTGGTATTACCTACTCAGCTTCCATATTAAAAAAATAAATGCAAGAAAAAAAAACAACTCAAAGCTGCTCCTGACTTAAACATGCCCTGGCTTATTCAAAAGTAAAAGATTGATGACAATATTTTTTTCTCTTGCTATTCTTTACAGCATAGCTATCTTTTTAAAATAAGATGCAAACTGTGCAGTACTAATTGTACCTCTGCATTTATTCAAGAAGATTTTTTTTTTGGTCTGAACTAATTTTGTCTAACTCATTTTTGTGAGTTAAAAGGAAAATGTCTAGGAAGAAGCTAATGTTTGGGTAGAGCCATAAACAGTTCTGTTCTTCAATGTCAGCAGTGAAAGCAGAGGAGATTATTAATATGTGTTTATGCATTTTCACTTTAGAAGCCAATGTGATTCATAGAAAACATTTGCACAGGGTTGGGGTTTTCTTTCTGAATAAAAGTGTAAAAACAGGGTTGAGTAGTCTGACATTAAATAATCTCGGACCTCTCAGGAGTTATGAGTACTGACTGTTATTACTTTGAGTGTGTCATTTCCTCATGAAGTCTCAGACTCTTGAATTTCTTCTTGGAGTAGTGACAGGGATGACATTGGACTTTGAAGGGGACGATGTTTTTGTGTCGTTTGTTTTTTTGTTNCGTTTGTTTCTTTTTGTTTAATTGAGAGCATAGTGCTTTATGAAATCCATCTGCTGGGCCAGCAAAAATTTCGAGCTCTGGATCTGTAGACATTGCCAAAAATTGCTACCCTTCTTACTGAAATATTCCCTTTCATCAAAGTGCATATTGGGTTATTACTCCAGTAGCTCTTTTGAAGAACATCAGTCAGATCAATTGGAAAATGTCCTCATCCACATAGAGTTGGAAGGGCACATGCAGGTGTGTTTTCTCATAGAATCATGTTCTGGTGTGTCTTCTTTAATGCTTCCACTCCCAATTAATAAAATGGAAGACTAATGTGCTCTTGTGATTTTAGTAACTCAGCATGTTCTGGTCGCTTGTTCAGGGTTAACATTGTTATAAAGGAATTCTTGAGTCATGAGATGAAGGAAGGTAATACCTTTCCTCCTGAAGCTTTGTGGAAGTTACTGTGTGAATATAAGACAGTAAGTGCCTGTAGTGCTTTTATAATATAGCTGCAATCCTTATTTACATCACTTAGTAATGGGGCTGCTAATGCTTGTAATTGCTTATGAAAAAACAAGTTTGCCTGTTTTTCTGCAGTGTCCCCTGGCTTCCCACCTAATACTCTTCTAAGATGAACATTTGAGTGAGTAACTGCTAAAATCTAAAATGCTACCCAGGCATTTTCTGTTGGAATACCACGTTTTTGAATGCTTGTGTTACGGCATTGTAAAATGTTAACAAAAATAATAGTGAGACATTGAAACTGCTTGTTCATAACTAAAAAAAACCCAACAAACTTTAAGAATAATATAGATAACTGAAAACTTCTTTAAGTTTTTAAATGTTATGTTTAGTTTTAACAGGTTTTTAATGTTTCATACAAGCATCCTTTTTCGTGGTGGTGTGTCCCTTTAAATTCAGAGCCTCTCTGATAAGTGTAATGCTCCCTGTCCTTATGAGCATGGTGTCTGCCTTATTCGTGCTTCATCTCATTGTGTCACCCCTGACCATTAATGCAAATTGGAGGCCAGATAAGAGTTTCTCTGGATTTAAATTGGTGCAACTCACAGCAGAATCTGTCTCCAGTTCATATTAATGACTACAAGTGGGAGAAGCTGCCTGAACGGATAGAAAGCTCTAACGAGACCCTGTTCCTTCACCCGTAGCCATATCTGTGCCACCTAATCTCTTTTCTATACTAACTTCTGAATCAAGTTCATTTAATTGTATTTTCACTTAAATTCTGCAAAGACTGAGTATGAGAATAAACAAGGAATCATGTTTGCATGTTCAAACATCTTTCTCTGTAAATTCAAGGCTTGCTTTTTTCTTGGTAATTGCACTTAAATTGCTCTGTGGCATGCATGGCTGCTTTTAGGGGGCTGGTAGAAGCCACTAAGTCTCTTTAGTCTTGCTTCTTGGAGCGCCTTGAGGCATGATAATAGTCCATTCCTGCTTGAGCCTTTTTCTTTAGAGGAAGTTCAAATAAACATGAAGAGAATATTTGGTTGTCCATACTGCAGTTAATAGCAAAGTGAGATTTCTGTGCAAAAGCACTGTCTGTCAACAAAGTAAATATAGTACACTGATTTTTGTATGCTTGACTAAGGGCAATATTTATTTCATCATTCAAGAGCTTGCATGAAGGACATTATTCCCACTGAGAGTGTCAAAAGGATCTTCAGTGTCTTGCAGCAGATACCCTAAACTCCCTTCTTTGATAAAGTACCTTTTGTCATCAAGTGTGTATGTTGAAAATTAGCAGTTCCTTCAGTATGAAAACCTTGACATTGAATATAATTGAGGAGGTTAGTGTTGGCATGTTCGTAAGTATTACCTGTCATTTGAAATATGACAGTGCTATAACTGCAGGACCTTGGGGACTTAAGTGTGTTGGCTCTGCCATCTGACTGCCTTGGAGTCTGCGAGACAGCCTTCAGAGTGACTTCGACCCTGAGATAATTAACATGGCCCTGGAGGCTGTTGCCTTTTGCTTTTCTGCACTTGTTTAATAAGATGTTTGTTGCTCTGCTTGTCTCTGATGCAGTAGTGTGCCTTTAGGGACACTGGGTCCTTCACATTCTGTCACAGTTAGTAGATTTAGGTAATGCTGTCTGTGCATCCATTTCTTTCATTTCCAGCAAATTAAAATATTGTCATCAATTAACCAGCTATACTTGGTGGCCTGCTTAATTTCTGAGAGGATGGACATATCTATAAGAAGGGTCACAGGGAGGACCCAGGGAACTATAGGCCTGTCAGTCTGACCTCAGTGCCAGGGAAAGTCATGGAGCAGGTGATCTTGAGTGCTATCATGAAGCACTTGCAAGAGAACCGGGTGATCAGGCCCAGTCAACATGGGTTTACAAAAGGCAGGTCCTACCAAACCAACCTGATCGCCTTCTATGACACAGTGACTC
>WAAB01004439.1:361861-389461 GCA_013389865.1 Piaya cayana | reverse complement strand
AGAGATTAGGAGAAAGTTTTTTACGGAAAGGGTCATTAG
Organism: Piaya cayana; assembly: GCA_013389865.1. Taxonomy (NCBI): domain Eukaryota; kingdom Metazoa; phylum Chordata; class Aves; order Cuculiformes; family Coccyzidae; genus Piaya; species Piaya cayana. The sequence goes on along the minus strand of WAAB01004439.1, from coordinate 389,422 downwards.
GCACTGGAATATGCTGCCCAGGGAGGTGGTTGATTCGCCTTCCCTGGAGGTGTTTAAGTTACGAGTGGACGAGGTCCTGAGGGACATGGTTTAGTGTTTTGTGGGAGTGGTTGGACTCGATGATCCGATGGGTCTCTTCCAACCCGGTGATTCTGTGATATAAATGAGATGAGAGAAGGGAGAATGATTGGAATTTGACTTTTCTTCTGGCAAATGAATCACATAATAATCTTGAATGGTAAAATGACATCATAGGATGCAGATATGAAAGGTAGCACACAATGCATTGTGGGGCCAAGTAGGGCTGTGGTTGTTGCTGTCTGGGAGGCAAAGCCAAAGCTGAAAGGTTATCACTCATCTGTGGTTGGAGTCACTATTCCTTTAATCACTCGCATTGGTTGGGACCATGGTGGTTTAGTCCATAAAGTCTTTGTAGTGCATTACTGAATTAAAAATCAGCTTTTAATGAGAAAAGGGAAAAAAAGAGCTAAAAATTTTGAAGTACCTATGTGAAGACAAGGTGAACACAACTGGTTTTAATTTTCCACACTGTGAAATGGTGTTTCAAAGGGTTTTGAAAAATTCAGCTGTGTTGTGCCAGAGGTTCATGCTAACATGCTGATTCATATGGTTGAGCTTCTTTTTCAATATTGTAAGAACTCAAAGCAATATGAGATCTAGATAAACATTCCAGTGGATGGCATTACTGAACCAGACTGCTTTCACAGAGGTGCTTTTTCAGCCATAACAAAACCTTCAAAAAGTCATTCTATTTCCAGAGATTTGTCTGATTCAAGGAAAGAAATCTTAAAATATTCCCTTTCATTTTTTTTAACAGTTGACTTTTTTTTTAATGTGTATATTTCTGGAGGATACATCAAACATAGTGACCATAACCTGGCATGTGGAACCCCACAGGGCTGTTGTTATGGCATTTAACATTTATTTCATTAAATAAGAACAAATTAAACTGGAAAGATGTCTCATTTCACCCATTTAGTTTGGAATACTTTTAATCTATCCACCTTGTGAGGAGTATCATTCATAATCTGGACTGGAAATCCATGGAAGATCATATTGATCAGTGAGTTTGGGGTTTTTTTGAGAAATACTTGTACCAGAGAAGCTTGGAAAATGCTATCAAATAGAGTCGCAAATACTGAAAGATTAACATAGAAGCCGCAATACACCCATAAGTACTCACACTGTAGTAACATATTTCAAATTCCTTAGTGTATTATTTCCACCATCATGCTAATACAGAATGAAAGAGGGAAATAGAGCTGTTTTCTTCTAATAATGCAGCACTAGTTCAGGAGTTAAAGCCAAGATGACTGAAAGCTACAATATACTAAAGACTCGATCTCCAGTTCTCTTACATTATGAATATAAGTATCTTTTCAGTTATAGACATTAGGCTTTCATTGAATAGCCCACCATTAGGCATTAAACATATGGAAAAGCTATTGAAATTGTACTGATTTACAGCTCTTCTATACTCTTACTTTGCAAATATTAAGGGAAAAGTAAAAGGAAAGAATATTGAGGATTTTATATAAATAAATTTGTCTTTGATTTTCATTTAGGAGTGCTATATATTTGACTGATGTGGACTATTTTTGTTCTAAAGCATCACTCCAACGTTTGTTGTTCAGTTTTAACCTGGCTGTCTAGAAAAAATAGTAGTGTGATACATCATTCTTCTCTAATGTAATACCCTTATGGCTAGAGTTGTAGATTTTAATATACTTCTTGTAGTATTTGGCTCACTTGGGAAAGGAAAATGTTAAACACAAATAAAAGAGAATGCATATTTGCTAGGTGTACACTTAAAACAACTAGTTGACTGCAAAATCATGCAAGTATTAGGATAATTCCAAGTTCATCTTTCTCTCATTTAAAAACTTTTATTGGAGGGGCAGAATCATTTTCTCAATAAAGACAATTAAGTGCAAGATATTGATCAGCTGTGACTAGTATTAAGTTAATTATTGTTTTGATTCCAATTAGCAGTTACAGAAGTCTTGAGCAAGAGAATGTACAGACTCAGGATTTCCCAGTTATGATCCAAACTCTCATTGAAGTGGATAGGAGTGTTCCTTGGGGCATAGCCATTTAGGCACCTCAGGGTGCACACCACTGCTTTTGTTTTGCCTTTTCTTTTGTTCTGAGGCTGCAGGATTTTCAGTGAGAATTAGTTAAATAGATACAAAATATCACAGGAGGGTTTCCAGTGGTGGAAAGAAGCATATCTAACAGATAGGTGTCCATTTTTTCACAAGGCCATTTAACTGTTATTTATAGGGAAATGGTGAACTTCTGTCTGTTTTCCCAGGAAATGGTAGAAAAATAGCCAGAATTAAGTGAGTAAAATTAACAGTAATAAAATTAGGGGAGCATGAAATTAAAAAAGTGATTGCAGTAATAAGGTGCAAAAGTTTGTTCAGAAAAATAATACCCTCTTGATTTGGTGAAAAACAATATTAGTAGAGCTTATTAAAGAGGAATAAGTTTATATTATCAGTATCTCATCTGTGAGGTCTACATTCTTTTGGGGTTTACCTGCTCTTTTCTATTTGATTATCTTAAATTAATGTACTTTACAATTGCTAATCAGCTTGTCTTCCTCCTTGTAATGATAGATAAGTATTACTATCTTAGGGGTTTTTTGTGGTGGTGGGGGGGGGAGGGAAGCTGAGACCTATGAGGCAAGTATTCAGAATCCATTAAAAAGGCCTTTAGTGTTAGATGCTCAAACTTGTCTAGCCCAACAAAAGGTGTTAGAGCTAGGTTTTTGTTGTTACCTAGAGTAGCCTTTAGGTATTTCAATATACACGTTTGTACAGTGACAATTCAATGCAAAGTATGTATGAAGCTCTTGAAAGAGAAGGTCATCTCTCTGAGGGAAAGCATACTTCTTGGTGATTTTTTTTTTCCCCTTTTGCCCCCCAAATACTCATATGCTGAATGACTGCAACAAGATAATTGAAGATGAGTGTGTGAAGGAAAATGACTGAGGAGCAGGATTGAGGTTACAGATTGCAATACTTATTCTGAAAGATGGGTTTGGATTTTAAATTTTCTCAGTAACTGAGGCTCCATAAAAATTGCTGAGAGTTAGGCTTGTACTTAGGCCAAGAGAGAAGCAGACAGACTCAGGGAGATCAGTTCTTCCATCAGACTTTGAGTTCTTCCATGCCACATCTGGCATAGCCTAGTTTTCCCTTTGTAAATCTCATGTATGAATCCTGCCTGAGTGTCAGATTTACTTCTTTTCTCCCTCTCCACAAATTTTCATGGTTTAGCAGTGGAAGGATCAACGCAGCCCAGTAAAATTTTGGTCTAAGACTGAAAAGCAGATAAATCGTGGTTTGTGTTATACAAACACAATGTTATAGCTGTGGTCATAGTTTCTGTAATCAGACATGATTAGCATCTTTTCACCAAAATAATATTTCTGAATAACTGTTGAGATTTTTTTTTTTTTTTCCAGATCTCAGTAAGATTCAGGTAAAACTATCCCAATAAACTTAGAGAGAGGAGATATTCAAGGCTGTCTCATTTTTAGTAAACTGTTTTCATGAAAATAAGGTTTCTTGTTGAATGAGTGATCAGGTTGCCTTGAGATTCTCCGCTTTTACATTTCTCCACTTGGCTGGTTTGTTTGGTGTTAAACTGCTCTAACAGACCTAGAGAAGCACAGGCATTCGCCTTCCCTGGAGGTGTTTAAGGCACGAGTAGACGAGGTCCTGAGGGACATGGTTTAGTGTTTGATAGGAATGGTTGGACTCGATGATCTGATGGGTCTCTTCCAACCCGGTGATTCTATGATTCTATGATTCTAAGCAGAAAAGCTTGATAAGATGAAAATAGTGAATGAATGCTGAAGACACAAACTTATTCACAAAATTTTGCATCTAGTTCTTTGAATTCATTTCTATTCATCATTCCATCTCTATGTCAGAGTTTCACTTTTGTATAGAAATGTCATCACTTTTTTTTTTAATGTTGAGCTTTGCAAAGCTGATCTTTGTTTTCTTGATTCTTGCCCTTTTAATGACCTTTAAATATAGGTCCACTTCTTGCTGGCAGACAAGCTGCTTTGCTGTGAGGGTTTGAAAAGGGACTCTTGCATAAAGAATAGTGAGTTATATTTCCCCATGTTCTGTTATCCGAGTCTCATCAGCTCAGTGGCACATTAAGTAATAGGCTGTCATGGTCTGTTGTTATGGAACATTTCCCATGAAGTAGCATTGGGTGTATCTTATGTAACAAGCCTATCTTTAGACTGATGTACAGGCTTTCATGTTCAGAACCAGGCAGGGACATAGCAGATGTTTCATTTCTACCGTTATGTCCATTTTTTAAATGCACATAATGAAAATAACACTTGGATAGCAGGTGCTGTTGTTCTTCATGCACACTAAAAGAAGACAGCATTTCTTCAGGAAAGCATATTCCAGAAAGAATACCAGATTCTAGATCTGTAACTGAAATGCCATAGTTTTACTGCCCTGCAAGAGATGAAGAATTTGTCCTGTGGCACAAAAAAGTGCAGACTGAGGAGAGTTGTTTCAGTTTTGGTAGCATTTTTAAGACTCGCTTCAAGGCCCAGATTAGATGTTCTGTGGATACCTACTGCCACTGGCAATTGCCTTGTTTTAAATAACACACTCATCAGGTGACTTTTGAAGAAGGTCACTAATTTCTTTGTATAGAGAGCAGAGGGCATGGATCTCATAGAGCGGTTTCTGGTAAACAGTATATTACTTCTATATCAGTGTCACACTGTCAGAAAGTGGCACTTTGTTAAGATAATGTGACCTTTATAATAATAATCTTTTAGTCCTTTATTCTATCTGTGGCACTGTGAATCTCTGCTTTAATTTAATGCTTTCTGATGAAGTAGAAATAACACAAAATTCAAGTAGTTGTGTTATTTCCCTTCAGCTGTATAAGATGTTTTTCTTCCTAAATGGCACAGGTGTCATTTTGTCCATGAAAAATTTCTGTTTGCTGACTGTAAAATGTACATCTGTTCTAAAATGTAAATTTAGTAGGCGTATGCATATTTTATAAAGGAATGAAACTGATATAATAATGAGTATCAACTGCTTTCCAATACTTTTTTTTTTAAGGAGAAAGATGGATAAAAGTTGTGCTGTAAGCATAGTGCAAAGTTGGTTGTTGGAGTCACTGTGCTGAAGCAGAAACTGTTGAAAATAGGAATATGAGACCAGATCTATGTTAGACATGTGGATTTAATTTGACTACTTAACATCCTATCTGCTAGTATTTTTTGCACTAAATTCCCAACTTTTTGTTCTCAATTAGACAGTCCTCATTAAATGCTCACTGCGTCAGGGGTTCTGCTTGGTCTCTTTCCCATCTTCTCTCTTGGAGGTTCTCCATTGAATATGAGTCATACAATATGCCTTGTGTCAAGAAAACAGGCTTCTGTACTTCCAATAATATGTTTCAGTTTTCCATATGAAGCTTGTTTATTGTTTTGGGTTTGGGTTTTTTTATGTTGTTGGGTATTTTTGTAACTACTGAAAGATTTAGCTGAAAGCTTTCTATCCTGCTGGGTTCTTAATGCGATGAGAGTGCTGCTTTTCAGTAATTGCTCTTTAGCCTTTTGTGTCATGAGGCCTATAGTCATAGAAAAAGATCTTGCTATTCAGAATAGGAGCCAGCGGTATGCTTTTTTGACCTTGCTGTGGTGATACAAGTCCAAATGGAGTAGGAATATGATAACAAATAAGCTCAGTAGTATCATGCATACACTTTTTAAACATAATCAAAGAAATGTTGACCTTTCCTTGTAGACGAAAGCATTTTTAGAATAGAAGCTGCCTGTTCCAAAACCTTATAAAGGAGCAGTGTCACAGTATTTTTCTTATTGCAGTCGTACAAAGGTAATAAATTGGAAAAAAGCTTAGAAATACTTTTAAGTGCAGATTTAGTTACCATTTTGACTTATCACTGAATCCCCGTATAAAATCCCAGCATAAAATTTGTGTTGAAATTTGAAAAATAGAACATACTTTAACATCTTTGAGACAATGTTCTTTTCATTTGTTTGTTCTTAAAATTTGGAAGCTGGATCCTGTGTTTAATGGCAACTGCTTAAGTCTTGTGTTACTTGGAAAGGGAAACCAGATGTATCTGGCAGAATTTAGTAAGAATTCTTTGAGAAAGGAGTTTACTTCCTAAGTCCTGTTAAATTTTAAAGCTAAAAAGTTACAAAAAGTTCTGTCTTATGGGGATTAATTTTGATACTTTCTTTATACTGTTTGCTTTGATTTCCAGAGTTAGAAACCTTGATTATTTTTTTTCCTGTAAAGGAAGGGCCTTTATATAATCCAATAGGAATAAACTCTGCATTTTTCCCCTAATGTTTTTGTATGACTATTGCTAGTGGCAGATTTTCAAACCTTTCAAAATGTCCAATAAAAAAAAAAATCTAGTAGCTGCAAATGTTTCCTACTATAGATGTATTGCAGGAGCTTAAATAGCGCAGAGGAAATAAGCACAAATACTGATATCTTCTTCTCATAAACCTTTTAATAATATTTTAAACAGGTAGCAGACACACTGTAGATGTGTCAAGTTTGTTAAAGCTAATACTTTAGCTCAGGGAACCCATTTGGCACTTCAAGTGAATCTCCCAGATGGTAACAATATCATTAAAAATTAATTGTATAACCACTGGACTTGCCTTTAAAGACTTTTGAACTGCTGAGGCTTTCTAATCATATATTGTTGCTCTAGTTCACCAGTGAAGCGAATCCAATGACTTTTCGGCGTATGGCCTACTTCTGTTAATGAAAGTACAATTTATTCACTTCAACACATAGATTGTAAAACTAATCTAGTTGACACATTATGCTCTTCTGCATGTTTAACTTCTCCTCACTGAGCCAAAATAGTATATAGTAAATCAGAAGGGACTCATCGATCAACTGGGCATCACTTAAAATCCAATTAGAGTTTGGGATTGTAGTTGCCGTTGGTGTCAAATATGGAGCCAGGCTCTTCTCTGGCTTGCTGTGCCTTTGGCCTGTTATACTTTAATAGGGGGTTTGGCATTCAAGGGAGCTTAAAAATAGAAAATGATAAAGTTATGTTTGCATCTTGGCATCTGTCATTATTTTACCATGAGAAATAAAGTCAAGGCTCCAGAGTGCTTTATCAAACTAGTTTTTGAAGCCTTGACTGTGCTATTTCATTGGGTGTGTGACATCTGAGGGCTATAATATTGATTTGCTACATGGGTTGTTCCAGTATAAACACTGCTGGTTTTCATTTGTGGTATTCACTCAGTATATGGCAACTCCAGAGTGGGAATGAGGTGATGACTGCATAGTTGTATCGTCTATTCCACCAACTTACCAGTCACTGCCATCTTTCCTTCCCATGCAGTGACTGATGCTATGGTGATGGACTCCATCAGCTTATGTCAAATATCTCATTTGTCAGATAATGGCCTGTTGGATTATTGCTGCTGTAGATAGCTGCATCTGCCGCATCTACCTTTATATACATATATAAAAAATATGGGCATCTCCTTTGTGTAGGTCTTTTGCCCTTCAGTTGTTTTCTGAAGGACAGAAGTAGGTTGTTTCTCAGCTGGCTCTGCTGGCATTATGCTTGAAAGTGTTTCCCTTATCCCGATCCTCAGCTGCCCAGCTGTAGCAGTTTTAAGGCTGTTTAGAGTCATTTTAATAGTCAGAAGCCTAATACTCTGGCACTAAATATTTAAGCCTGACAGTTATTACTGTCACATTTATGTTCAAATAAAGCATTCGTTGCCACAAAAATAGTTCAGCAGTCCTGTAGTTTTGTAAGTATATACCATATAATAATTCGCATTTATTCTGTGTATGGCTATAGAAAATGTATGCACAAATATAGTGTGTATATATATTGTTGTCTATACTTAAGTGAGTAATTTATGTACAACATTTCAGCTATTCCTAAAAAAAGCCTCCCAAAAGACAACAGCATAGATGCAGTAGGACATGCAGAGGGTTCTAATTAGACTCTGACTTCAGACTGTCTTTTCTCAGCACTGTTATAGTCAGACTGAAAGGTAAGTTAAAGGTTCGTTAAACACCATTCAATTAAAAAAACTCTAATTGTCTTATGTGATAAATGGACCATAACATGCTGAACTACTCCTTCTTCCTATTTTTTAAAATCTGTACTTCCTTTTCAAATGACAGACACAGCACAGAATTATGTGATTTATATATTGTTTTCCTTTTGAAGTTTATTTTTATATAGTTTTCTTGGTTTATCTAGCATTTCAAGCTTCAAGTCATAAACCTACTTGGAAAGATGCTGAGGATTTTGGTGTTTCTGCATCAAAGTGACCTTTTGTGATGTTTCTGTTCTGTTTTGTTAAATTACAGAGGAATAAATTGTGAAAATAAAATTAAAAAAATTAAATGAAACAGTTGTAAATATTTCACTTCACTTCTTTATGCCATTTACTTACTCAATACAAAGTAGGAAAAAGTGAGTATATAACAAAGACAAGGTGACGCTCAAATCAGTTGTGCTGCTGTTTTTCTTCTCCTGTGCATTCAGAGATGCTGATACAAAGTTGGAACAGATTGGGTGCACAATTTGGAGAGAGGTTATCTTCTTTGTTTCTGAAATTTAACATTAAATAACAAATGTTTCATATGTTATTTTACAGTATCATAAAATCCAGAGACCAGCCTCCGTAATCTATTGCTGTATTACAGTTTGCTGAGAAATGGAACTAATAAAAAAAACCCCACAATGAAAGTTAGCATTATAAGCTGCTTGAGACTAAGTTTTTTTTTACTTCAAATTAGGCAACCAATTATGGCATTTGTACTTGGAATTAAAATAAGCCAGTAGATACAACTAGTGATTTTTATAATGTTTCCTTTATAGATGTCTGTCTGTGTATATATGTAATAATTACTAATTACACTTTGTGACTCAGATGTAATGACCCTTCAAGCCATTGGACCTTTACATAAAGACAAAATATACTGTTATTTGACGAAAGTGAAACATTATGTGTACACTTGCAAATTGTAGGATAAACATTTCACAACCATTAGTTCTATCCTACAACCAACCTCAGCCTTTTTTTTGCCTGTGTCTTCATGTCTCACTAGAAGACATACCATAAAGCCAGAAGTGACTGGATTGTGTTATTGTGACAGCTGGCTGAATATTCCAGTTCATTTATACTTACTTCCTTACTCATTTATGCTTCACTTTCACAGACCAACACGTTCATATGTGTGTCTGTGTGGTTTTTTATGCTCTCTTTTTCATTAAACTCAATTTCTTGTTTACCTCTGGTATCATGCCTATATCATGCTTCTCAGCTTCCCTGTGGTTCTGTACTTCTGCAAAAATGAAGAATTAAGAAGATTAACATTTCTTCATTGCTTTTACACTTTAGGAGTATTGATGCCCTGTACCTATGCAAAAGCACATGTGTGTATCTTTCTGACCTGTTTGTACCTGTGAAACTAATGATAGTTTTTCTTGTCTTAGGGACATTGTAGCTTATGGTGCTAATTTTGGTTTGGTTTTTTTTCTAATATATTAAATGTTTCAGTAGGAACAACAGATGATCTAGAACTTGTTTGTTACTGTTTCCAACTGTAAACTAGAGGGGTGGAAAATCATTGCCAATTCAACAAAAGCTATTACACTGCAATTAAAAGATCAGACTGGACATTGTTTATTTCCTCCCACTTTCTCTCCCTTTTTTTTTTTTGGAAACATGTTCTAGGAGTTATGTAATTAAATTATTACCTGCTGTATCACCATCTGCTTACATGGTTTTGAAATGTTTTTAACTTCTCTGTGTGCGTACACTTCATGACTTCAAGGAGGTGCCAAAAAACAGGGAACGTAATCAGCAGATGGACTGAGCAACTTACACCCTCCAAGCAGTCAATCTTGATTGTTCTGGGTATAATGAAGCATATTTTCTCTAAATCTAATTATTTAGTTTCAAAACATGGTGGGGAGATGTTTATAGTTGGAATAGTAAAATATTCTGTCTCCGATGAAGACCTACTCAAGATTATGTCTGTAGATGAACACTGCATATTTTCTTAGTAAGTCCATATGCTACTGTATATAGTTAAATATTTGTATTATCTTTTAAGTAAAGAGTATTACAGTTTAGTCCTTGCACTGCAGTATGACATGGATAAATATGTAAATCTTAAAAATGAAGAAACAAATCTTATAGTAGGCTTATAGTAGTTCAGATGGAATTTAGATTTCAATGCTCAACGCTCCAGGTATGTGTTTAGTTTCAGGCATTAAGGTATCTCCTTCAAAATGATTAGAATATTCAGAAATTTAAAGTTTGAACACATTGTCCGACCAAAAGCAGTTTACAACTTCAGTATAAAGAACTAACTGCAGGTATAAAATCTGCATGGAAGAGGGTCAGTAAGAGGTAAAATCTGTCCCCAATAAAGTAATATAAAAGCTTTCTCCCCAGCCTTAGTAAAGGCAGGGGTTATTTGAGTGTGCGTGTTTGTAGATAACAAGTCATAAAGGTCTTTAAAAACATTTATTCATTCCAAGTTCGATACTGAGTGAATTATGGTTTATTGGGGGATTGCTTTAATACCAGCCTACACTACCAGGAAATTGGATCCCTGCTAATGGAGAGAGTGGTAGTGCTCACTACTCACAAAATACAGAACTTGCCAACAAAGTGACTCTGACTTAAAGTTACATCTCATCTTGGTCCAATATCGGTCTTCACCTTTAATTAAAATAGTGAAAGTAAATAGTGAGAAGTCTAGGTGATCATTGGCCTCTTAGTTGAAACAAACAACCCAGAAACAACCATAATTATTAGATAGTAGTACAAGTTGTGATGTGCGATGGAAAATGATCGCTGCCTCAGTCTGTTGGGCTTAGTATACAGTTTGGAGAAACTGAGCAAACTAATTTCCTTTAATACAGTCGATAGTTAAGAAGCCTCAGCAGTCCACAAGAGGAGTTCATTATGTGTCAAAAACAAGCAAACTCCTCAAACACATGTAAGCTAGGAATTTAATAGACTGGTTTGCAATCATTAATAATCTTAGACATTAGTCAAAACCTGGAAGTCTTAATGGGCTTTTTAAATGAGAGCTCATTTTGGTTTTGTTCAGCTGTGTGAAGTCTAAGTTGCAGTAGGGCTGTGAGAAGTTTTTTGGTCACTTCTTACTCATTTTGCAGTCATTTTAGCCTTGGTAAAACAGATTTAAACTATCTTCAAAGACATTTTGGCACCTTTCTTCACTGCTTTATTAAAATCCTCTGCAGTTAATACCCTCTCTCTACTTCGTACCATATATATTTATTTTTCTGATTCTCATTAATTTAATTAGATTGCAGTCCTACTTTTCACTGAGAGATCACTCTGCAGGACAAATACATTTTAACTTTGATGCTTAATGCTAGTAGTGCACACTCATAGGTATCTACTCAAATAAAAGTGCCTGAAGTAAAGTATTCTCCTTTCTCCACATGTGAAGTTCCCAATACAGTCAGTAAAATTGCCAGGAGTTTTTGATAATGTACATCTCTAATGAGAAAGTTACCTCTTTACTTCAATGGTAACTACTTCAATGATACATGAAAGTGCTTTAGAACAGAGGTCAATGTCTTTTATCCCAATTTTGTTTTGAGATCACCCGGCAGCTTAACAACCAGCCTGGATATAAAACTCAGTTCTTCAGCTCTTTGTAGCTGTCTGTGCTAGGTAGCAAAATCTGTGGGCATTTAGCCAACTGCTTTTTGAAGTGTTGCATCCACCTGTTTTGACATTAATCCATAAAAACTCATTCCATATGTAGCCCAAATACTGGTCTTTGTGGGTCCCAAATTACAATGGAAATAATTGAAATGTTTACTTTCATCTCCCAGATGGTAACCGTGGTAGATAATTATATTCACTGCAATTATTTGGACTAAGTAGAAGATTAAAATCAAGTATGATTTTGTAACAGGAAACTATTTAATTGGTTTAACTGTCAGCTTAATTATTTCCAGGATCTAAAAGTAAAGGAAAAGTGGAAACGGGTTACAGGTATGAACAGATTTATGGAGAGTTTACAGGCCACTTACATAAAGTTTTGACATAATGGTCACTGGTCACTTAGGGGTTATTGTCTTTACATTCAGTGTGGTAGGCATTGAGCATGAATTGGTAATTTGGCATATTTTTGGCAAAGTTATGAAAACTGGTAATAGAACTGATGACTTTTGATAATGCATTTTCAGTCCATACCCTTGATAATACACAGAAGTGCAGCTAAGGTCTTTGCATCTGTATGAAGCAGAGTCAGAGGTCGATACTTTTTTAAAGGGGATTGAAAAACCGAGTGTTTCAGTAATGTAATGATTATGCATGAAATGCAGTGCCATTGTAATGATTTTGTTTGTGTTTCATCATAAATTTAGTTGTTTCAGGCTCTGTTTTGGTAGTACAAATTTTCTGTGATAAAGCAGTGTTTTATGACTTGGGGAGATTTACATTTTCATGCCATTTGCCTGGCAGTTGGTCTCAAAATAGCATTACTTTTAAGTACCATTGAAGATCATTTGGTTTACATTAATATCCCTGTTCATGAACAAATTATAGAAGCTACTTAAAATAGTTCACTGTGTTTCTAAACACCTTTAATACAGAAAGAAATTATAGATGTGCATATCTATCTAAAATATAGGGAGTTCTCTGTGTGTTCACAGTTGGGAAAAAAGTGTTCAAATTTTCATTGTTGAATTTCTGCTAATGTACAAACTATTTTCTAATATCATTTCTTTATTCATCTTATTTATAAATTTAGTCACTCTAATTTTTTTATGAACTCGGGTGGCTTTTCACTAGAGGCAGATTTGTTTCTCTTTCCTTGCTGTAAATCATGAAAAACCTTGCACTGTGAAGCTCAGTGGAACACGTTTCACTATAAAAAGCAGTAGATATGAAGAATGCACTTCTGCTTTTTTTAAATTGCGTGGTCTGATCCTCTGCCTGTGGAAGCTCATGGGCATTTTGTGCCTTAATTCCCACCCCCTGTCTGGAGCTTGAAATTAGGTCATGTATAAATAAAGCTGATTAAGTTGTTTTTTGAGGAAGTTACACTAAAAAAAACACCCTAAATTTAATCAAAATGCACATTTTTAGTGAGGAAATATTTATTTCTAAGAGGAATAATTAGCATGTAAAATAAAGCAGAGTATGTTCTGTTTTTAACATCATTTCTGGGGAAACTGAAAAATTAGTTTTCTGGTTTTGAAGTTGAAGAAAATATGCATAGAATTGAGGATCTGTATCCCTATTTCCATACTTTGTTTGTTTGATATTTCAAAAGGGAAAGAAAGGCAAGAAAGATCCCAGACATACTGAAGTCATGAGAGCCATCTACACAATTTCCCAGAGACCTGCAGAGACAGACACAGCACGTGAATGATGATTGATTAAACATTTGGTTATTTTACGAAGTGTTTTCTTTTTCCTTCAAGAAGGCGTCTAAGTATTGTGGTAGAAAAGAAAGCATGCAATGGGACCATAATTCATATTATGAACAAAAATATTCATAAGATGTTAAAAATACTGATATAGGAATTTGCAGAATTTAATTGATTATATAATTATTCAGCATAACGAACAGCGTGATTCTTGGATTCCGTTTCAGAGTCCGTTATGGGTAATATTTTCATGATTACTGTGAAGTTGTTTTTTTATGGAAATCTAGTTTATCAATTCTCTTCATTTTGTGGATTGCATTTGAGAACATTGCTTTCTTAATGGTTCCTAGCTCTGTACAAACAGTAATTTGAGAAATAGTGATTGCAATTAGAATTAGGTTGGGAATAAAGTCAATGAAAAACTTTGCAGATCCAACATCTTCGAACTTTTCATGAAGCTCTCAAATGGTTTTTAAAACAAAGAAAGTTGTCTTGAGTAGCAAGAATTTCCATCTGTTCCTGTCACTGGGTATATGCAGCAGATAAAGCCTAAGCTAGGAAGCAATTAAATGTAGTATTGCCAGATGAAGGAAAGCCTAAATCCTGATTGCTTTCCTCCCCCAAGCTGAAGATTTCATTTAATAGGTCCTCTTAAAAAGGAAAAGTTTGCTTGGTCCAGTATAGATCCTGCTGTCTTGTGAGATCTTACAAGAAATCATGTTCTCCACATTGAAACCTGTGGAACTTTTGCGATGAGTTCTGGTGAGAGCACTTTTGTTTTCATCTCATTGGAATTTAGCTGGATGTTTTTGGGGATGTAGGATAGTAATAACAAAGCATTGTACAAAAAGTACATGTGACAAAGTCTAAATTGACAAAGCCCAAATTGACAAAGCCCTTGTTTGTTTGTTCTGTAATTTCTTAAATAAAGATGCCACTGAGAGGGATATTTTGTATACATTTTGATATGCAAATTACTTTAAAGGCTGCAACAAATATGAGCCATGTAAATGAAATGCTTCGTTTATCAGCAATTGAGGAAATCTGCATCATTCGTGTGCTTCAAGGGTTACAAGTCAAGCAGTTTTTAGCAAGCTGCTAATCTGCTACACTTGCTATATAGTTATAGTTGCTTGCTATCCCAGGAGTTTCCGGCAAATGCTCATACAATCTGATTAACATGGTTCAAATATAAAGGGCGCTGGCCTGGGGACTACCGCGTCTCATTAAATGGAAATGAATTTTTCAGTGGCTGTTAAGACTTCAGTTTCTTTTTCTGTCTTTTTTTTCTGTGGTTCTTTTTTTTAGGCAGAAATATCTGTACGCATTTTAATGACTGGTTATATTACAGGTTTGAGGTTAGTTATTTTTGCATACTAGTTTATTTTTACAAAGAAACAGATGTGTCAGCAGCAGGAAAAGAGAGAGAGACATGGCATACATTTGTGATCATATTGAATCCTTTAGCTCTGATTGAATGCTTGATTGTTCAGTTTAAGGACGAGATGACTCTATCTGTTCTTTGCAACAGTCCCACTTTGAGTGGGAGTTTAGAGCAGGTGACCCCAGAGGTCCCTGCCAGCCAGCATGATTGTAGTTCTATGAATTGTCAATGTTTCAATATAACTTTCCAGAATTAAAAGAATTAGTGTAATTGATGTTGTCATCCCATCTTTGTAAGAAGCTGTAACCTAGTCTACTGTGACATGAATACTGTTCTGTTTTATAGCTGAAAGCAAGAAAGAGAGGGCTTAGTCTTCTCTCAAAGATGTTACTTGGAGTATTTCTGGATTAATGATGCTTTTTTAAAGGAAATTGGAGAGAGGAAACAATAGCACATATTAGCTGATATACAAAGTATGCTCAGTGACTGATGATCCACAGCTGCTGTTATGTGGCATTTGCTATTTAAGGATTTTGGTGTCAGCAGATTGTAATTTTCTTGTCTTCTACAAGAATGTGTACCTGAACATGGGTATCCAGCAGCTTACAATATCATTAGTAAATATTTAACTGATGGTGTAAAGCTGAATTAGCACACACTGTCAGTCTTTCTGACAGTCTTTCTGTGTCTTTCAAACTGGGAAATACTGTAAAACCTCTAAGCATCAGTTATATAGTTTATAGCCTCCTTTACTCAGTATACTAAGCTATATGTTTCTTGAAAATGTCCTCTTTGTTCTTGTCATAATGCACACTTTCTTGTCTTCAATTGCTAATGTTTCCAAATCAGAAAGTACTATGACATGAACAATTTAAACTCTAATAGCTATGTACAAGCCCTGACCTCATCTAGAAGAATGAAACAGTTTTTCTTCAAAAGCAACTCATCTGTTTATTTTATAATGTGAAGTATGTGTGCCTTCTCTCTAAGGCTTTTCTGTGATCAAGAAGTATTATGTTTACTTTTTAAAGAGATTATTGTTGTAACTTCATTAGTACCCACTAACAGTATTAATAAGAACTGCTCAGAGTTCAGCCTGCTATCAGTCTTTGATAAGTTCTGTGTATATAAATGTTTTACTGTCAACTTGTAGGTATCAGAAGTGACTATAACAGGCTGAGATAGACGACTGAGGATTGTGGAAGTCTTCAGGATAATAGACTTATCTAGTTTATTTATTGTAGTACCCTCATCTTCATATGTCTTGTCAAGACGGAGAGATTTCCCTAAGTAGTGACTGGGAGTCCATCAAAAAGAACCTGAAGATAAAACCGTGGGCTAAGTGTCTGTGCCTCTTCTGACATGGCTGCAATCACAGAGAGGCAGGACTTGACTGAAAACAGCATCAGATCTAGCTGCTTTTTGTCACTTTATTCTAGAAGGGCTGGCACCAAAGTGTAAAATTCTCCTGGAAAGCTATTGAAAGAGTATATGTATTGCTTATATGTAGAACTTTTACATAGAGATTTACTTCATTACAGATCTTAAACACGTTTGCAGAGTGAGTGGTACTCAACTAAAGGAACAAATCAGGTTTTAATTTAAAATGCTTCCAACTTTGACCTCAATGGTAGCTCATGTGGAAAGGTTGAGAGAGTGGCAAGAGTGGCAGAACTGCCTAACAGATAGGCATGCAGATGAAGCAGCAGAAAGAAGGAACACTTCCCTTGATTTTTATCCCCAGAAATCCACTGAGTATTCCTCTGTTGACCTGAACTAACAGGCTTTGGATTTTCTTTTGAAGAGAAATTGTAAACTCGTTTCAGCATGTAGACATTGGCAGATTCAGGATGCTGAATGTCACACCATGTTGACTATGTGTGAAATAACATGTTGTGATGAATTCACAGGGATTGTGCACCATGCAAAATTACACCTCTGGGCAGACTCAAATGACCAAGCTCTGACATTTCTCAAACCTAACAGCTTATTTCAGTGAAGGTTTAGGGGAAAAAAAAAGGTCGAAGGACACCAAACATATTACCACTCCACTCTTTGCCTATAGCTATAGCAACACTAAATCTTCTGATATTACATCTTGTGGCAAATTAAGGTTTCTTCATTTAGGTCCTGCAAACAGGTGTAATGGCTTGAAGGCTTCATAACCACAATGCATGGAGACAACCTTGCATTGTATATGTCATACATGGCGTTGCTGCAGCTTAATGGCTTCAGCGAATGTCCCCTTGCCTTGCCAGGAGCAGAATCAGGACTGATAACATGTGAACAGCTCGATTGCCTTCTGACTGGAGTCTGGAGCATCGGTGTGCCTCGGCATGTGTATACGGGTATATAAATGTACTTTCATAAACATGTTCCCATCTTGGTTTGCAGTAGCAGTTGCTATGGCAACTTCACTCTGTGTTCTTGAGCTTTAACATTCAAGAGTTCACCCAGAAAATAAATTTGGCGTGATTATGAAGTAAACTTGCTTGTTTTCTCAATTCTTTGGATACAGATTGTTGAAAAAAAAGCTGTTACTGCCGTATTCTGTTTTCTGCTATAAACCATGCACAGAATCATTACAACCGTCATCTATCAAAATGCAGTAAAGTTCCAATAAGGCTAAATTGTAAATGTGGCCATCCTCAGCTCCATAATATACTATTTTTAAGTATTCTGTGTCATTGTTGATACTGATAAAACTCCACTGAGCAGGAAATGTAAAAAAAATTCTATAAAATGTATGCCAAAATAAGGATTTATTTTTTTTAATAAATACTGACCTATTTTCCTACAGCAAGTTAGAAGACCACAGGATGGTGACAAAAAAGCACTTTATTTGTCTATGTCAATATTTTAAGTTTGTCATTTAAAATCTGGTTTTATAAAAAAATACTCTTAATATGAGACAGTAGGGTTTCGTATGTAATGTGTGTCTCTGATTTCCATGTGAAATTTTAATTATAGGAAAATTTATATTCTATAACCAGATAAATTGGTGACATTCATCCTTAGCTTTGAAAACTGGCTTAGATCATCTGATGTTCCAGTCAGAAGGGACTTCGCAGCTGAAGTCCATTCTACTCTCCCCCACACCACTGTCAGTTCTGTCAGCTGCTCCAGAGGCATCAGTCTTGTTTTGTTGCTTTTTTTTTCTCCGTAGCAGAATGAGTTAATATTTTCATTCTTATATTTTGGCAATGATTTTTAAAAGACAAGAATAGAGTTTATCTTCATGATTAAGCCAGATTCCTGTTTGTAGCTTATCCATAAAAGTGACCTTTAGGTCATGATTTTTTTAAATTATTATTTTTATTTTTTTGTAAAAGATGTGTTTAAATCACATAGGACTTTGTTATGTTGGTTTGTGTCTTTTGAAGTGTAGTAGACTCCTATTAGCACAGTTTAAGAGTGTAGTAGCTTGCAAGTGTACAGTTTGCAAATTATTATTTTTTTTAACAATAATTTAAATGTGATTGTCTGTAATTAACAGGAAAAAAGGAGGTGGAAAAAAAAAATTAAGTGATGTGTGCTCAAACCAAAGACTGGTAATGTGAAAATTTCCAAAGCAGAAATGAGTCAGGTAAAATACTTTCTTAAGAACTGCTAGGGCCTGTTATTGCAGCTATTGCTGTCAGCATTTTCAAGTTAAAGACTGTTTACAATAATTTTATTTCACATCAAATTCAACTGCAAGTTTAAATGCAAATGCCCCAATAATATTTTTTGTCTTGGTGAAGCTTTGTGGTTTATTTCTTTCAGAGGCAATTATAATACCTGGAGAAATGTAATGCAAAATATATTATTGATGAAACCTTGAATATGGGAGAAGTATATATGCAGGCCAACTAAATGTTTGGTTAGCACACAGGCAGTTGATATGAAGAGAAATGGGGAAAGGAAAGATTACGGTGTTCAAAGAACAGTTTTGAGTAGGTTGATTTTTCTGTGAAAAGAGTTCAGGGTTCTACATCACTCGTATATGCCAAAAAGTACTTATTAGTATTATATGAAAAGACAACTTGGACTTAATGATAATCTGTGTTCTACATACCTTCTTTCTCCTGTCCGATTTCTCTGTTCTGTCTTCTGCTAAAACATTGCATGGGTTTTTGAGATTTTGTTCACCTAGAGTCAGCTGGTGAAATGTGAACAAGTGGTAAGTTTTATCATTCGTTTTTTAAACGATGGTTGTGCAGGATGACAAGGAACTTAATTGTCCTACTGTAACTAGACTGGTTGCCAAGCACATATCCCAAATGTGAGGGAAGGGAGAAATCGTTACTGCAGAAAATTAAGGAAGTGATGATGGAGATATTACATTAGTTTTTGAATTACAGTGTAGTGTAATATTGCTGTTGACAAGGGCATCATAATCTCTTCTGCCAACAACTTCTGTTGGGGATTTGTAACTCTGAAGAAATTTGTCTAGACCTGAAACTTGGCATCATCAAATTTAACAAAGGACTAAGTTGTTGTCTATACCTTTTAAATACATGTATGTGTGGTGATGTTCTTTTCTGTGCTTAGTACAGCTACTTGCCCTTCAAGTTCCCAAATGTCTGCATTGGGCATTTGCCTAGACATGAAGAGGTTACAAGGACTTAAAGCAAAAGAAAGAACCTTTAAAATGACATTAGCTGACAACCCTTGATTTCTGTTTTTGTGACTATGCAAAGAAGCTGAAGTGCCTTTAGTACAATTCCTGGATAAAGCTTGCCTTTTCAGTAATGAGCACTAAATAGCCCAAGAAGACATTCCCTACAGGCAGGATGTTAATACTTGCCACTCTTCCTACTGTGAATGACCCTGCTGATCATCTCATCTATTTATGAACTGAAATTAACAACTGTAGTAGCAGTCACAAAGAATTTACTGTAATACATTCATATTGGTCTTTCCTTTTTGATTTTATACAATATTTGTGTAAGCTGAACTTGTGGAGATATGAGAGTAGCAGTGATACAGATGCAACACTGTTCATGTAGCCCTTATCATATAGTTTTCAAAGGCTTTATTGATAAGCGATTCCAGCAGGAAAGCTCTCACCAAAAAAGTTTCTGGTTGTTTCACAACAAGATGCATCTATCGGACAGAATGTAAGTGTATAAAATTTAAG
The DNA here is from genome assembly GCA_013389865.1 of Piaya cayana. Lineage (NCBI taxonomy): Eukaryota > Metazoa > Chordata > Aves > Cuculiformes > Coccyzidae > Piaya > Piaya cayana. The sequence continues at coordinate 369,434 of WAAB01004439.1, read as the reverse complement.
ATAAAAGAACAGGTAGATAGTTTTGAAATGGGCTCGTTAAGACGACGATGTTCTGATAAAGCAAACTCTCCCAGTTTCTAGTGTACGGTTAATTGAAAGGGTATTTTGCATTGTTTTCATACCTCTCTATAAACATTCTCCCTACAAATAAGTGGAAGTATAGAAATGCACATCAACTTTATTGGTCATCAGCTTGGCTATGTCCAGTATTCCAGAGTTTATGATCCCCTTTGTCCCTATAGAATGGCTTTAAAGCTCACTCGGTGCATGTTCAGCCTTCTGGCATTTCGCAGTTGCTCTTTTATCTTTATAATAAAACATGTATTTAACAACAATTAAATGCTGAAACAACTTGTTGGTAGATGGATTTTCCTATCTCCTGAAGTTTTCAAAAGTGTCTTTCAAAAATATGTCCATTTTATGGTCTGTGTTATAATGAAAATTAAACTGGAATATCAGTGTTTCTTCTGCGCTTCATAATGCACCCATATTTCTATGGTCAATTTTGGTTTTTGTTATTCTCTATGTAGTGTTTTCTTTATCCTTCTAATTCTTCCCTAAAATTACATTTAATACATATCTCTAAGTCATGACTCATTTCTTAACCAGCCAAACACGAAATAGAACTGGTAATACAGATTATATGGCACAAATGACTTGTGCCCTGAGAATCAGAAGACATTTTTCTAAAAAAGCTTTTGGCAGAGTCAGATAAACTGCAGGCTCTAATCTCAGATACCTTCTGGTAAGTTGAGCTGCATCCTTCCACTCAATATGCTAAGCAATATTAGTAAAAAAAGTGAAGTTGCTAACTGGGGTTACGCTTGCATTTTTTGTGAAGTGTGCACATTGCTAAGAAGATCCCATACACCAAAGACTGGTCTCAAATATGAAACTGGATTGAATATTGATTTTTATTTTAGTTCATTTAGTTCCTTGGTTTTTTTTTCTGGAGTGAGGTGGCTGGTTTTGGTGCTTTGTAAGAAAATTGAATTGCTGAGATACTAAGCAGTGAAATCTAGTTACTACTCATCTGCATTAACAACCCTTTAAAGACATTTAATAGGATTTTTTTATTATGTGCTTATGCGTGCATTTAAATAACCTTTATTAATACACTCCAATGAACAATAACATACATTTTTAAAACGTCATAAATGCAGAGAAAACTTAACTTCCACAGACATGCAACGGTTGCCATTTATAAGTGCAGCAAGATTAATATTTGTCATGCAACTGCATCTTAAAAACTGCCTTAATTCCATTCTATGGGTGTTATTGTAGTAATCAGTTAGGGATTTGTTTATTTGGCTAAAGCTGTTTGTTAAATGACTGTAGTAACTTGAGAGTCAAAATTATGTATTTGCAGAATTCAGTAGTGATTTGATTTGGTTTATATTAACACCTCTAAGTTAATTTATAATAAAAAGCACTATGAAATGGCAAGAAGAGGTTGTTGGACAGCTGTTATTATTATATTGCAAACCATCAATGGCGTCTGTCAGTGATGGTTTGCAAATTAATCCTTCCACCAATAAAATGGGAGGAGACAGGGTGAACAGGCAGATAAATAGTTTAAAAATTGGTTAGCTCCATTTTCTAATGAATATTAATGAATTACTTGATGTCTGTTTGGTGTTTCGTAAGGAGCATAGTGTACCAGGGAACAATTCAGGGGCTGGTATTACTGTATTAACTATCTTCCTTAACAGCCTGGATAAGGAGACAGTGTGCTACCATGACAAATCTCCAGGTGATGCACAACTGTGGGGGAAGAAGTTGACCTACTGGGTTGTAGAGCTACAGTTCAGAGGGATCTTCATAAGCCTGAGTGCTAGGCTGTTAGAAAGTATGTAACGTTCAGCCTGAATGTTTACTCAAATGGACTTTAGAGACTGAAATTTGTTTTCATTATTTAAATAAACAATGCAGATTTTCATAGTAATTTAAGATGTCTTAGTTCAGCTCACTCTAAACTGTTGCTTCACTGCATAAAGACAAATCTGGACTGCAGGTGGAACATTTATTTGCAAAGCATGTACAATAGCTACACTTGAAACACATATCTCAAGTATGTGCTCTTTTGACTGTTCCTAGACTCCTGACAGTTATAGGCGAGGGATATTTATATGGCTGTACAAGGAAATAGGGTCTGTAAATTGGTATTGTATAGAGCAAGATAGTCTTTCAGTGGATAGCGGGCTGTTTCATTGTATCAATGCTTTCTAACAGTTTGCTCTCTTGAGAGAGCTTCAAAAAGCTAAATTCTACTTTGCTATTAGAGAAAGTTCATCTATTATGTGGCCTCAATAATCTGGAGGTAAGTCTTAGAGAAAGAAAATGCCTTAAAATATAAAAATGGAGGGATAATGTAGTGTTGTAGGTGTCAGTCTGATATCCATCACTGTGAGAGGTTTAATATCTTTATATTCATTTTATTTTAATTGATGAGTGAGTCTGATATTTGAAAAGCCATAAATTACAGATGCTTATGTGATGGAATAGCTATTGTCCAAGTATGGAGGAAAATGGCACCCTATTGTTGCAGTCTGTTAAAATGATTTGTTGAAAATTGACTTTGAATGTTTGTGCTGGAGGTCAGAGTTCCCTTTAGAGGGCTCACACTTCCATAGAAACATCTAGAATTGCCACTGATATGCCGTGCTATTAGAGGAATGATTTTGATATAAATACTTACCTGACAGTGCTTTTGATTCATTAAAATGGGAAAAATAAGTGGAGCAAAACAGCTGGGACAATTTCTAAGTAAATTCATCAGTCATTTGGGAACTATGCATTTAAAATACCTATAAATAATAGAATGCTCCATCTAAATAGAAACCTTTTATTGATGTGTAAGTATAGTGTCACCCTGAAATTTCTTTTCTAACTTACTGTTTCCTTGTGTCTATAATCAGATCAGGCAAGTTATATTATTTCTACTGTTCTGACTTTATTTTAACAGCCTTATTTTGTATGGTGCATGAAATGAAATTGATACACATAATTGTTAAGCTTTAAAATTACTTTCAGGTAATAAATAATTGTTTTGCAAACTGTGCTTTCACTAATTTTTTTAATATTACCTTGGGAACTGACAAAATAACAGGGTAACTTTTGTGTTTTGCTGCTGGCACTTGTAAATCCACTTAATTCATATTCTTAAAATATATTGTATTCCTTTAAATATCTTCTTTCTCCTCCACTGATGTTCATGGGACTGCTTGTTCTACAAAAGAAGACAGGACAATGGAAACAGGGAGAGTGAAATACTGTGAACCCAGTTTTTGCTTTTTATTGTATGTGTTAAATTTTTCTAGGTTTAGAAAGAATTAATAAATTGTTTATGTATACTTAAGGAAACAAACATTTTTTTGTTAATTTTTGTTTTAATAGATAAAAAGATGTCTTATCACAAAGTGAATGCAGACCAGAGAGCACAGGGACACTCTCCATACCTTGACAACGATGAGCTCCAAGCTACAGCACTGGAACTGGAATGGGACATGGAAAAAGAGCTAGAGGAGCCTGGCTTTGACCATTTCCGATTGGATGGTGCGGTCCAGCATCACACTGGAAACTCACAGAGCCCTGACCTTGATCTTGACCCCATCCAGCCATCATCTTCTCCAAAAGGAAGATTCCAGAGGCTTCAGGAAGACCCCGACTACATCTCTCACTACACGAGACAGTCACCAAAGAGCAACCGCTGCAGTTTTTTTCGGATACTGAAAGTATGTTGCACTGCTTTGATACTATTTATTTTTGGAATTGTGATAGGATATTATGGACACAAGAAATGCCCTTCTACCCCAACATCTCAAGAACCAAATAACCTTCATATCTACCATGAAATTCTCAAGGAAATCAAAGCTGAAAATATTCAACAGATTTATAGGTATGTACCTTGATGTGTTTTTGTCTAAATGCGATCAGGTGCCAATGTTAAGACTTCTTGTGGTTTGTTCTGTGTGGAATCTTATTTACAAACCTTGACTTTTTCTTCTTGATCTCTATTCTCATGATGTTTGCAAATCTTTCATAAACATACATGAAACTAGAGTAATTTTTTTGTATTAGTTATTACAGTTTTTGCATTAATAACATCTGTCATTAGGTGTAGTCATGCACAAAGTAATGGGATAAACTAAGCCCTACTGATTGAGTATTACATGTATTACAGGCAACTGGAGAGAACTCTGTCAATCTTAGGATAATAATCCAGTTCTTTGTGTTTGGGGACTGGAAATAGCTTGCTGTTTTCAAACTATATCAGATGGCTATTAGGATTTTAGGGAGAATCCAACCTGGCTTTGAACACCTCCAGGGATGGCACATCCACGAATTCTCTGGGAAACCTGTGCCAATGCTTAACCTCACTCTCACAGTAAGAAGTTTCTTCATATTATCTAATCTAAATCTTCCCTCTTTTCATCTTAAAACTGTTAACCCTATCTCTGCAATTCTTGATAAAGAGCCCCTCCCCAGCTTTCCTGTGGGCAATATATAATCAAAATATAATTGAAGCTTTTAGGAACCCATAACCCAACATTTTGATCTGACACAGCTTTTATCCCATGTTGTGTTCAGTTGCTTTCCCTCAACATCTGTCTGGCATAAGTCAGAGCTACTGATAGAGGTATCTATGATGTATAGAACACACAACATATGTTGGTTGGGGGGAAAAAAAGCGCCCAAATCTGACAAAATCAATATATATCAGGGTAGGACTTCTTTCAGTGTATAATACTGTGAGTTAGTAGGACAAGGTGGCAGGTGCTTACTTTGCAATTTCTAAGTGTTACTGAGGTTGACATTAATTTAATGCTTTTAGCATATTACTTAAATCAGAGTCAATAATGGGGAGGTATTTTTGCTAACAGTTCTGACAAAAGACTTAAGAGAAAACTGTATAAAATACAGAGCAGTGCCAATCATATCACCTAGGCAGACATCACCTTAATGTGCTTGGAGGTCTAGAGTGGGAAATTCCTGTCAGGATGAAATCTGCTGCAGTCAGGTGAGCTTTTGAGGACTGAGCCTCTCTGGGCATCTAAAAAGTTTGCAGAAGTGCATTGGTGGACTTGTGTTGATTTTGCTGTGATTTGGATGGGAATCTGCACAAGAAAATGCAACCTCTCTTCCAGTCTGTAACGTGTAGTGTAACAGCAGTTTATCTGCATGGTTTACTGGAATGGGAGATGCAGGTGTTCCTGCTCAGCTTCTCCACTGGGGGCTCTTGATGAAAACTCATGTGCCTCTCTTATTTCAGTCCTTTATTGGATGTCTACATCAGCTGGGTCAGTGTTAAGCCTTTTTTCCCAGCAGATGAACTAGAAATCATTAGGTGAGAAAAGTCACTGTGTTGGATTTTATTCCTTCAGCTTTGCACCATGCTTCCCATGAAATTCCAATGCTGCAATAATTCAGTGTAATTTAAGACAGTTGTAATTACTGCTGTTGGCCAAGTTGCCTAATTAATACAACCTAAGTAAAGACTATCTCTGTAAGACTTTCTGAAGTCCCTACACCCCCTGTAGGTAAGTGCTTATAATATTGATGATAAAAAGTAGAAATCAGTTTACTTTGGATGTTTTAGATGTTTTGAGATGACTTAAGTTGTCACAGGTGCCTGAAAGGGAGAAAAGAATCACCACAAAATAAAGTTTTCCTTACCCTGCACATTGTGTTTTACATGCTGACAATAATTAGGACGAATACTATTAATAGTGTTCAGTCAGCCAATCTTAACATTTTAGGAGTGTGAATACTAAATTTGCTCAGATAAATATTTATGACTTGCTCTGTAGTATGGGCAGAGTCAGCACTGGTAAAGACAGACATAATTCTGCAAACATCACTGAGCTTCCGGAATCCAGCAGTATCATATCTGTGTGATGAACGTGACTCTCCAGTTTTCTTTTGGAAGATCTATGAAAAAAATTTAGTCCAAGTCAGGTGTAACTTAGCTCCCACAAGCCTTTAGGGTGAATATGGAAAGGACACAAGTCCCACATCCAAAAGAGAGGTAGAAGTCAACGTACAGAATACCTTGGGCACTGTTTAAAATTATATCTTTAACCAGGAGAATTTACCAGGGCAACAGAGATGGACAAAGCGGATGAAATTTATAGGCTGAAACTGGGGTGTCTCCTGGGACACTAGGTTGAGACTCTATGGCAAGATTGAGTTCTCAGAACCCTTTTAGAAAGTGTGTGTCAAGAGGGCATAGCTGGAGAGTAGTCATCTGTGCTTTGAGTCCATGGTCTTGCTCCCTGTAAAGTGGGTCTGCTTCTCTGTTATCGTCAGAATAGGAAAATTCCTGTTTTCAGAAATGATGAATGTGTTTAGATGTGGAAGTCTCCACAGCTTGTAATAATAAATACTTATGGTCATAAGAGGCAGGCTTTAAAAAATGCTAGAATTTTCCTAAGCACACTGCTGAATTCTCAAAAGTAAATGAGCCCAATATTCAAGGAAAACTGACAGTTGTAAACTACTTCTGAAAATGGAATTCAGACTTCTAGTATCACTTGAGTGCATTTGAAATTACTACTGTTTTTTTCATCTTGCTGCTTATAAAAAAGGGGATGCTAAAGAAGTATATCTTTATCCTGTTGTTGTGCATCTGCCAGATGGAGGTTTGCTATCCAATGGTCACTATAACAATTAATTGTTTAGCAAATTCGTGTTTATAAGAAGTGGATTTGATGGATTTTTTTTTCCCCTTACCAAAATTATAGTGTCCTTTGTGCTGTGCTTTGTTGCCTCTACTGGTGATTTTTTTCTTGCCCCACAGTCAGGAAAAAGACAAGGGAAAAAATATTATACACTTTGGTCTGAAGTTAGAGGAAGCACTGTTACTGACTTCAAGGTTGCTGTCACTCTCTGATAAGATTTTGGTCATTATATATGTTGCTATGCTTTTATATTTTTAATTAGTAAATATTTGAGTTTTTTGCAAACTGAACTATATCTTAGAAATGGATGTTGGCATGTTCCTCTGTTACTGGGAGCTAAGTGAACTGTGTGGGTTTATTTCATTCCTACATTCTATGTAATCACGTGGGATTCATTTTATTCACATCATAACTTTGAATGTGTATTTATAGGTACAAAGCCACTTTTGAAAAGAAATAAGAGTAATGTCAAACAAGGGAAAGTTCCCACTTATCCTACTGCTAACTTACCACTTAAAAAATGGCTCTGAGAACATGGGGATGTGTCTTTTGTGGAAGGAAGATGCCCTGATGGCCTTTATGACCTGTGTGGTATATGTGGAACAGCAACTGGATAAAATTAGCCTCCAGATACCCACTTATATCTAATATGATTTTTTTTTTTAAAAAAAAATACATTATATCCATACTGCAGAGGCATTAATAGAAAAGCTTGTCTATTTTATAAGGTCTTTTGTTTTCATTTGGGAAAACTTATAAAGTGGAAGGAAGATGCCGTGTTGGTGTTTTTGGCCAATGGGGTATATCTTGAACAGCATTTGGATAAAATTAGCATACAGATACCCACTTATATATAATATGATTTTTTTTTTTAAAAAAAAATACATTATATC
>WAAB01004439.1:325054-360694 GCA_013389865.1 Piaya cayana | reverse complement strand
AAGGCATTAAGTACCTCAGCCTTTTCCTCATCCCCTGTCACTGTTGTTCCTTCTGCGTCCAATAAGGACTGTATGGTCTCCCTAGTTCTCCTTTTATTATTTATATATTTATAGAAAGATTTTTTGTTATCTTCCACAGAATTTTCCAATCTGATTTCTAGTTGAGCCTTAGCCCTTCTGATTTTTTTCTCTACACAATCTCTCATCCCTCCTATAGTCCACCCAAGAGGCCTGTCCCCTCTTCCAGAGCCTGTAAACATTCCTGTTTGGGTCAGTTAGAGCATATACTTATAAGATTCTTCTTCCTTTTTGAAAAGATGTTTTAGCTTATGGTTTACTTAACATTACTAAGGACGTGTTTCAGGAGCATCATGTCATTCACCAAGAACAATTTTTCTTCTCAGTTGATTATTTTTTTTAATGGTAACCATAAAAATATATTGATTTTTAGATATTAGATTTGGGAAATCATTACAGTAAAGTCTCACTTTTGTATTATAACTGTGTCCTTTGTAAGTGTAGTACATGCTGTTGCCTTTAAAATATTTTTTCTAAGTAATACCCAGTGATATAGTAATGAATTAGATCCAGTAAGCTGGATATTCATATTGGCATAATAAATAACGAGTCCCTTGATAAATTTGCTTATCAGTCACAACGTACATGAATGGCTTCTGTCTTACTGCTCTTTTCTCAAAAACAACATGCTGTTTTGTTACAAGGAATGTCACAATTAGGCCAACTTACTAATTCAGAAACTCTATACAAAAGAAGTATTTTATTTTGACTCCAAGCTGTAAGAAAATCAAAGAAAGCTTCCTAAACCTCTGAGAGCTTTTCTCAAGAGAAGCAGGAAGACTTTTTTTTTCATATGATGTCCTGAAGTGCACATCATATGTCATCAATGTGAAAAATGAGAATGATGCTTTTGAGTATTTTATTATAAGTGTATAATTTCAGCATATGTTTTGTGGAATAACATGCATAGATGAGCTTGTGAGGAATTTTTGAAGTTTTGTTTTTTTAGATTGGGTGGGTTTTTTCATAAAATTGTCTTTTTTGTGGCACATTGTGTGTTTTAATGCCACATTCACATGCTCAGGGTGAAAATTTGTGAGGGGAAGATGAGGGACAACTCAGTACTGCAGAGAGGTTACATGGGATGCAGGAGACTAAGGTTCCAGTCTTGCTCTGCATTAGGTGGAACAGGACCTGACACCTGCACTTCTCTCACTGGAGTGCTTTCCAACACAAAATCTGCGTGTTGGCACAATGCCTCACCTTTTCTAAGAAAGAGGAACACTGTTTTGATCTTTAACTTATTTTTTGATTGTATAATGCTACTTCTTTTAAAATTAGAGATTACCTTGCCAAAATTATTTCCTACTTTTCATAGCAGAAGTGTTAGGAGAGAAGCAGGAAGACAGTGTCCCTGGCCATTAGCTTTATACCTCTTTACCGTGACTGCTGAAAAGTGTAGGGCAATTTGGTTCCAATTAGAACAGCAATTTTGAATGCTGACAAGTATTACTTGTATTACTTTTTCTTAAGGACAATGAAATGAGCTGTGCCATCATGGGTGAGGGAGTAATTTGCTTTTAAAAAGTCTAGTATACCTCATTCTTGCCTGCTGAGTCTAATAGAGGGGTCAGGGAGAGACTGATGATACCTCGAATCTTCCTCTTTGTTGTGCTGCCCCCAGGACATCTCATTTACCCCTTTGCCTGTAGATGTTTAGTGCTGTTTGAAAAGGTCAGGTTTTCAGGGTCATTTCTGTTTTAGTATGACAAACTGGAGCAGATGGTAAATCATCTGTGGATTTTTTTAAAAGCCGTACATGTTAAAAAAAACTTTTGGTGAGTGGTAGGCTCTGTATTTGACTTTACCTGAGAAAGAGAAATACTTGACTAGACATTTCTGAGTGATTATGACACTAATGCTGGCTAAAAGGCATCATTTAGAGGCAAAAGACTTATTTATGTTGCCATCCATAATTTTAATGAATGTAACCAAACCATATTTCTTCTAGTGCAAAGAATCTGAAGGTTAAAAAGCACATGGCCTGCTCAGTTGACAACCAGTTTTCATTTTAGCCTAATTGCTTCCAGTGGGGAAATACCAGAGGATTTGGAAGGTGGATAAAGTTGTCTTTCACTGTCCAGTCCTTGTAACCCAAACAAGGAGAATCAGCAATTTTCACCACTGGTCCCAGGCATGTACTTGTAAAGATACTGAGAAACAAACCTTTCAGAACAAAACCCCTTAGAAATTTAATTAGTGTCAGGAGATATGCTGACTCTCTCCTAGTTATCTGAACAAACTGTAAGAGTTTGCTGCTGCTGAGGTAACTGTTTTGGCCCTCAACTTCTCAGTGCTACAGCGTGCTTAGGGGGTGGCTGTTTTCTCCGAGGAGATGGCGGCACAGGGCATTGAAAAGATTTCTCTTGTAAAATTTGTTAAGCACTAAACACTGACAAATTCCTCTTTAGGATGCATCTCTCATCAGCAGACTGTAAAACTGAAGTCTATTGGTACTCTTGAGATACAGCATTTGAGTGGAGTGCTGCAGTTCTGTGGGATACACTGCAACAATTAGCAATTAGTTTCCTGCTTGTACACATAAATCTAATTAACAAAGCCTCAAGGGGAAAGAATTTTCTCAGCCCTCTTTCGTGGTGCTTTGACATCCAGTTCCCTACAGTCAGCACCTATGACAGCTATTTATTCGAAGCCTGCTAATAAGTTAGACTGTTAGCAAATTTACTGAGAGCAGCAGGACTGCAATTTGTTGCAGAGAATTAAGTTACTGTTCATGCAGCATTCGTAACTGAAGGCTGCTAAAGTGCATTGTGAGGAATCGATCAAGAATAATAAAATTGATATTGTCTGAATAATAATCAATTTTAACTACAGTTTTCTACAGCAGTCTTGTATTAAAGGTCTTCTCAGTTCAATTTTCTTTGAAAGCTGATGAGTTTCTAAAGTGCAGTAGCAGCCACGCTGAAACAAATACGAAATATATTGAAAAGTTGAGGCTTTTTCTAGTAATGTTGCAACTTATTACAATATAAGGCTTCACAAAATCAAACAAGTTGCTTAGCTTTTTTTCTTCTTTTTTTTTTCTAATTTCTAGACTACTATTTATGGAGAAGAAGGTAAATAATGCAGTGAATCTGATGTATGCCTGATTTTTCTCAGTCTCAGTAATGTTTAATCTTTAAACATGGTTGGACTTGATTATCTAGTGTGTCTTTTCCAACCTGGTGATTCTGTGATTCTATGCGAGAAATCTCATCCTTCCTATAAGCTGATGTTTTCCTTGGACACCGGTAATTGCCATAAATTTACATACATATGATTTCCTGATGAACTAGTTCCTCTCCAAGTTAAAATACTGACTCATATTCTGCTTATTTAATGAGTATTTGTTCACGGGGAAAAAGGCTGAAATATTATGGTTAGACAGACTTTTCTCTATACTTTTTTTTTTTTAGTAAAATGTAAGAATTTAAAAAGTTAATTGAAACATCACTAGCAAAACAAAGTGTTCAAATGGCTCAGAATTAAAATTATTTGGAAATTTTTTTTTCTTGGAAGCCTTTTTTTTTCCTAGTTGAGGAATTTTTTTGTGTGTGCGTGTGTTGACATTTCCTACCAAAGTAATCTCTGGTCCTCAACCAACTTAATGTCTTTGTTTACCTTTTGTGAAAGCTGGTTACTTTACAGAATGAATAAAATTTCAACAGCTTTCATCTTTTTTTCAGCTGCTGTGATGTTTTGCTTTCTTTTGTGTAGTTTCAGAGAGACTGCTTTGTACCAGTGCTATCAGAATCATAAAAGCTCAGTAGCTGTACTAGTCCTGAGATCTGTCAGTGAGTAGATAACATTTGAAGGTTTTGCTCATTTTAGCTTTTTTAATGGGTGCTCAATCTTCATTAACCGGTGGCTAATTAGGTGGATTGTGTAAGGCTTAATGGAAAAGGTCACTGTAGCAGCGGGGGTTAGGATCCCATCAAAGATTGATTTCTCTCCAGCAAATTTTAAAAAGCTCTTCAGAGAGTAGTTTGTATGAACCATAGTGTTTTTGCTGAAGTCTGGGTCTTGAGAAAGGAAATAGTTTGGGATGTCTTTCCTTTGGGTGTTAGTGGATAGCTGAAGACTGTTGCAGTAATTATCCGATATAATACAAAAATGACCAACTGACCAAAGCTTTTATGTATGTGATCTTGACTCAACTATCCAATAGTTATTATATGCTCTGTGCAATATCATATTTTGCTTCTGTTCAAGTGGTGAACTGGAGCCTAGACTGGAGAAGCCCAGGAGTCCTCTGAAACATGGAAAGGAGGCAGTGGGAAGAAAGATGGATAGTTAAAAATGGATAAGGAGTCCATGAAAATGTCAGTATGCCTTTGACGGAAATTGTTTTCCCTGTTCCAGCAGGGCAGCTGTGATTTAGCAGAGAGCTCACATATTTACAGTTCTGAATTTGGCTGAGGCAGGGATATGTTCCCAGTGGTTCTGGAATCTGTTTCCTTTCGAAGTCTACATGAGCCAACGTGGATGCAGTGCAGATTGAGACCATTTAATTATTTAAATGGCTGTCTGAATGCTTTTTGCAAGCAAAAGGTGGTAGCTTGGGGAAGTTGCCTGTTTCATGCCCATTTGTTAGTAAACAGTTATTGAATGCTTTTATTTTTAATAGATGCCAACCATGGTGATGGGCCCTGTGATGTGCATTATTAAATAAATAGACAAGCTTAGAAAAAGACCATACGGTCATGAATAAAGTTTCCATTCCCTGTCAACTATTATAGGTAACAAAGCAAGAAACTGAATTATTCATGACATGCTTTGTGCAAGGGAAATGGAACCTGCTCCTGTGTTGCTATCAGTGCAAATTCTGTATTATCATGCTTGTTTTTCTTTGCTAATATTTGTAAAAACTATGTAAAAAAATTAAACCCTGTGACAAAAAAGAGTTAAATATATGTAGTTACTCAGAATCCTAGCATAGACCCTGTGAGGCATTTTGTTTCTAAATTATTCAGCCTGTATGCTGCAAAGATAGATAAGATTGTATTTTGGAAGTTAATACATATATTCCTTTTGTTCTTGTGGAAACCTTTAAAAAATGAAATAAGTTTTGTAAAGACTGTTTCCTATAGGCAGACATATATGTATTTATAGCTGTCTATTCATTTATATACGGGGAGTTGTGCACCTGTGAATACATAGCTTTAATTGTGCAGCGTAGCTGAAGTTCTGTCATTTAGATTAAACTTCTCAAGACTGTCATATAGTCTGGTGCTCAGTACCACTTCTCCCCGTGGTCGTGGCTGAAACCTGAATGCCATTCTAATCCCAGGGCCAGAAGCACTTCTTGTATTCATAGTTCCTTTGAAATGGTAAGAACTCAAAATACTATGATGACTGTTGTAAATGCCCAGAGAGTTATTAAGGGCAGAGCTCTGCACAGGAGGATGGGCCTCAACTCCCAATAAAGTCACTTGTTTAGGTTTGATGATAAATAAATATAGGTTGGGGAGCTTATCTCAGTCATATTGAAATAAGTATTATATAAAATAAAAGACTGAATTAGTTGATCACAGTGGAGAAATATTTTCTCCTGAAAATTGATACCTGGGCTACTTAGTCTGGTAGGGGAAGAAAATACAACAGGAACTGGTAGCTGAAAGATCAGGAATTAAATAAAAATAATGAAAATGTACAGTGCAGATGTGCTGGAACAAATATCATTACGACTTTGTTATGTTGTTGGATTATCTTTAGCCAAAATGTTGTTGCAGTGTTCAGCACAAGGGAAAATATGAGAAGAGACAGGGTGAAACAACTTAGTGTTTTCTGTCTAATGTTTATTCCAATCTCTGTGTTTTATCAGATTTTTCATAGGTATTACTGAAGCATACTGGGATTAGTCAATTTTTTTACATGTATAGGAGAGATCTTGAAGTGCAAGTTTGAAAACCAATAGTACATCACACATGGAATGATTCCCCCAGAAGGCACTACTATTCTTCCTTTTTCCCAAATGAAAAATTTTCAAGCTTTCAGGTATACACCCAGCATATGGACCCCCTTTTTTAAATTCCTCAAAGGAATAGGTATTTTTTTAAACTAGATTTGTTTTTTTCGAAAAGCAAGAAAGTTAAATCTGAATTTTTGACCACAGTTTAAAATTACAATTGGCATCTGTGAACTGAGAGTTGGCATATAGCTTGCATGTTTTGGTGTCCATACCTCTTGAGTACCCAAAGCAGATCACAGCTGGAGGAATGCAAGAGGTGATTCCTACACGACTTCTGAAGAACTTGTAGAAGATCTTTTAAATGAAAGTGGCTGTATTAATCATAGAATAACCAGGGTGGAAGAGACCCACCGGATCATTGAGTCCAACCATTTCTATCAAATATATTGGGGGCTTTTAGGAGAAAAACAAAATCTGTGTTCAGAATATGAATGTAGGAAAGTGACACTGCCTGTCTTCAGAGAGCTATCGAGAGGCCCAATGCCAGAAAGGTCCTACGCATCAAAACCCCCTCATGTATTGCTACAGCAACTGGGCCGAAATAGAAGTGGATTCTGCAGCATATACTGCATATGCCCAGTCCTGTGACATTATGTATCAAGTAAACTACAAAAAAATCTTAAAAGCAGGTTGAAAAGATTGTACTCCAGTCAATACTCCTGGTGACTGTGTGTCCCTGTTCTGGTAACCATCCCACTGCCTTTATATGGATATCTGGCAGAGAAGAAAACAGTTTTAAAAATACACTTAAAAGGCTCACGCCTGCACTGGTTGCCTCTGCCTTAGCTATGGTCAGATGGGATCAGATGCTGCAATTGTTTCCGAACTGAATTCTAAAAAAGTCGATAATTTCATCTAATAGTGAATGGTAGCATTAAATTCCTTCATTTTTGGAGTTAGCACTTCATTTCTTGATTGAGCTGTTTCAGCTAGGATGCATTAAGTGGGTTTGATATTAAGGTTCTCTTTAGATTAATAAACCAAACTAGAACAGAGGATTTGGGCTTTGGCCATTGCAGGATCCAAGGCAGAGCTGGGTGCTGGTTCTGTCATGAGGCTGCTGGAGGGAACATGGAGCTCTTTATAGCACTGCAAGGCGGTCAGGCATTATCTGGGATTTGCAGCTTTCCACTGGCAAAACTTTTTTTTTTAAACAGTCACTGTTAAAACAAACATAATTTGATATAATTTTAGAAATACAAAACTAAATAAATTCAATCCTACTTTAGTCTTATGGATTTGGAAATTGGTTTTACATGCTTTCGTCACATCCCAGCTGCACTAATCTAACTCTGTTTTTACAGTTTTTCCAGCGTGGCTGCTGCAGCAATTGTGCAGAGATGGCAGCAGCAGCCGTCATCAGCGACTCCCGAAGGAAGAGAAAGGCTTGCAGAGGCTTAGTTTTCTCACCAGTCTCTCTCATTTTCTCCTGACTTAGTGTGGCTTGAAGTTAAGAAGGTCTTGCTGTTTGCGAAACAGTTAATCGGATCAGGATGAGTCATACCCAGGATTAAACGCAGGCAGTAGGATTGGATGCCTTCCCCTTAGTTAATGTAATTAAGAGTGACACTAAAGATCACATTATCCCTTACCAAATTATGGCCTCAGGTAAGTGAGAAGCTCTTCAGGGACAGTCCTGCCTGGTGCTGAGGAGGCTGTGGGGCCACACCAGAGAAGCCCCATGTGCCCTGGACAGTAGGGCAGTCCCTTGAGGTCCAGACTTCATGCCATGTGGTGCCATGGGTACTGGCTGTTGGCAGGGAGCAAGCGGTGCTGTGGCCCCTCTTCTCCTCCACATCCAGGCATAGATGTGAAGTACGGGGACACAGATAGGAAGACGTTGTGGTGGTGTCTTGCAAATGCATGGGAAGCGAGTATAACAAGGCTAGTCTGTATCTGCTTTGGCTGCAGTGCAGCGCTTACAAGTTCGGTTTGGAGCGGGCTCCTCCCTGCCCCAGCTGGACACGCTGACTCCCTGGCATCTTCAAAAGTGGTCATTTCCCAGATTATCTGGGGCAGTTGGTCTTTTTTTTTTTTTAACTAGCAGGACTGCACAATATTAGGTACTGAATCTAAATGTCTTGCTACTTGGCTGCTTTTCCTCCGTTCCGTTTGCTGAATCACCTCAAATAAATCCCTGGGTCCTCCCTGGCTGAGCCGGGCACACCTTCCTCAGGAAAGGGAATGATGCCATCAGGGTCTTATGACTTCTGAGGGTCTTCAACTGAGCTGTCTTCATTCAAATGTGCTTGGTTTCTCCAAATTAATGGAGTCAGATCTGGTCCTGCTTGCTGGTCCTATCTGGCATTTCTACAACACCTTTTAGCATATGATGATAAATTTCTTTACAAACTAACTTTGAAGTTATTTGACCTCCTGAAGAATTCAGGATGTTTGTGCTTGAAATACAGTTATTGAATAATTCAGTCTACCCCAAGAGAATTAAGTGTAGGTTATATACTACATCTTTTGATGCATGAATTTATTTTAACTCCTCTTTATTGTGTGTTAGAGTGTTTGCAGATAACATCATATTATGTGATTCTTAGTTCAGCAGACATAGAAAACAGACTTATCTGTAGGCGAGTTTTAAGTATTTGTAATGTGCCATCATGTCACTCATGAAGAGTGACTTTGGGATGAATTTGGTGATATTCCACCAATAATTCAAAATATATTACCCAAAGGAAAAGTTCTTATGTTTTCTAAAATGACAGGAGAGTACTTGTACACAAAGGAAGATGATGTTGTCACAGGGCTTACTGCAGCTTTACACAAGTAGTTTCCTAATTTCCTATGCCATACTATGACACAGCAGGTTAATACTGCCTCATAAAAATAGCAAAATATAACTTCGAAGAAAAATTGTGACCTTCGTGAGAATGATGGGGCAGAAGCAACAAAATGATATCATAGTACTATATGTCTGTAATTCTTTAAATAGATGATACTGACAGAAAATTTAGTGTTCTTTTCTAGATGCACCTCTGTCTAGAAGGCACATCTTTATGCTTTTTTTGTATTGTAAACAATTTATTAGCTTCTCTTCAATTACAAATGCTGTTAAAGCTTACCAGAAAAGCCCTTATTTTGCCTTGCCCCCAACAATGTTTCAAATCATGAAAATATTAGAATGTATTTTAGATATTTTCATTATTGTTATAGCTGAGAGGAAGATAATCTATCTCCATTAGCATATTTTTGAGACAGTATTTAAACTCCCTGGGAATATTTGAGAATCCATACTAAAATCAATTTATTTTTACTTGCAGCATTATTTGAGCCCATAAACTTTGAGAGAGACCATATTCTACTTGATAGGAAAAAAATAAAGTGAGCATTCACTTACAGGTAATTATATGGCTCTGATTGCATGTAATGCAGGAAAGCTCTGTGGAGAAGTCCTTATTTGAACTTGAAGGCCACGTAACAAAGTTTTCAGTTGCTTTTCCCTGATTACCAGAATAATTCTAGATCTATTGGAAATACTATGTCTTACCAGCCTTGAATGTGGAAAAATTAAAGCACAGCTTCACAAAAGCATTATCTCTGTAGCTGAAAGTCTGAATTTTCAGAAGAAGCTTAATTATTTAGGAAAAAAGGAGACTGGATGAAGAGAAGGCTCCTCAATGGTATTTTACTTGCATTCCTTTCAGAATGTGTATTCTGTGATAATGTTTTTATTTAATCAGATTAATTACCTTTATTTGAGTTGTGTTTTTTTTTAAAAAGAACAAAACTAAGGAAAAGGCAGTCATGGATTGTTATATGAGCATTACTATGCACTGTATGTCAGAAAAGGATGAATTCATATTGTTTGGACCCTTCTTTAAAGAAATAATCAAATATTTTACTTTAAATTCCTTTTCCCCTGAACATCACATAGGCTTTTTCTCATCTTCTTTTCTCATCAGATTTGAACAGAAGGAAGTAGTCTACTAAATATGGATTCAGCCATAGCTGGGTTTTAAATTACTATGGTTCCAGTTAGAGATAGAAAGAACTTAAAAAACATAGTAAAAATGAATTACAAATTGAAATGAACTATAAATATAATTTTAGGCAATATAGAGAAGATCATGAAAATGGAGCTACTGCTCTGAGAGGAGCAGAAAGCCATCTGATGTACTATGGAATATGATATACTTCCTAAATGCTTCCCTTGGTTTTGTTATTGAAAGGTGCTCCTTGCCCCCACAGTTTACGGCTACTTTTGTGATTGTCTAAATGTATAACTAGGTAGCATGACTAGCATAGTCCTCCTTGAAAGAATGTTTAAACATTTGTTTGATTCCAATTTCAGATTGCCTAGTATGCGCATCTTTTCTTGACGTTTCCAGAGGTGTTCTGAATTTACAATTACATGACCAAGTTCAGAGTCTTCCATGTAGATTTTAATGTTTTATGGTTAACAGTGTGACCATTTAAATAGCTTTTGTTAGTTGAGATGTCTAGTGTGCCTTGGCATACCTAGGCAGTATGGTGTAACATGCTGGGAGTTACTTTTTCACTTAAAACAACAACAAAAAAAGCTATGGTTGAGACAAGTCTCAGTAAGATCAAATTAGGTTGCTTATAACATTGATACACACTTGTTTTGTTTAAATCCTTTGAAAGAAATACTTCCTAACAAAGAAGGACTGAAGGATCTAAGACAGAGAAAGCACGAATTTAAAAAAATTGTTTAGTCAGGTATGTAGGCTGGAAACCTCTCTGGGTTGGTGAATGCTTTAATCACTGTATAAACATACAGTTAAAACATTCACCCTGTAAACAGTTTATTAGCTATTTATACAGTGGCCAGTGTTCTGGAGTTTTGAACTCATATTCTGTTGCATTGAGCCACTAAAAACAAATAGTAATACTGGCTTTGTTTTTCTAAAAGGAATACTTGTGTGTATAGCTTATATTTTAAATTCACACTTATCCATATTGTTTAAAATGTGAAAATTGTAAGCACAGAATTGGAGGGAGGGTGAAAATATGTCTGCTAATGAAACCTTAATTATTGAAGTTCAAGTTAAAGGCTATATATTCAGAATTATATCAGAGACTGTGAAAGCCCTGAAACTTACTCCTTATGCCATTTAAAAATGATTGGGCACTTCAGTTTGATTTGCTTGAAGGTGAAGAGCTTCTAAGACTCATTTGAACCTGGAAATAATTCTGACAACTAATTCTTACATGTATGAAAAAGAAGTTTTATAGTAGAAACCTTAGCTTTTAGTATTGTAGAGCTAGAGTCCTTCTGTCATAATTTCTGGCTTAATTATGTATCTGAACACTTAAGCTGATACATGTTCACTTTAGAGATTCATGTTGAAGTACTATTTGGTGCACTGTTTGGCTACATAATCTGCTTTACTTTATCCCTCCAGCTACACAGCTCTGCTAAGATCTAGGAGATGCATTCTCTTCTTTTTAGCTCCTTGCACACACCTCTTTAATTTATAAATAAATGACAAACATATTGCACCTCATTTGCTGATTGCATATAATACTTTGGGGCAACTGTTTGGCAGAGCCCTTCTATATACATAACAATGTCCTCCTATTGTCCCTGCCAGTGTTATAGTTGAGTGGTTCCCAAGACAATTTTGCAACCTTGGGCATCCACAGCGTGTTACTGAGGAGGAAGAGAGGAGCTGGACCTTTCAACCAGCTGTTTCCCCCTTGAATGGCAGGAGAGTGGTGCTGGGACTGGAGAGATCTGCAGCTACAGAGTTGTCCTCCAAAGAGCTTCATGCCTCTTCTGGGAAAGAGATGTCCCAGGCTGATCCAAGAAACAAAACAAAGTGTAGCCAAATAGGACAGAGCAGGCTCATCTCTGGCTAGTTGTGGAAACCAAATGGTGAAACGGTCGTTATTAGAGAGACATGTATTTTTCTTACTTGCTTTTGTATTAAACATGTTGAGGGTTGAGGAATGACATCAAAAAGGTTCTGCATCAGAAGTGCTTCAGGCATGTTTCTGAAAGATTATTACCCATTGGTTGCATGCAATTCCTTTTTAAATATGTTTATTTTCACTGAGAAAGTTTAGCTAGAGTTTGGATTGCTTCCCTGTTTAAGATAATTTGATTTCAGATTGCAGTAGTTTAGAGGTATATAGGTAGCATAAAAGCTGTGCTGTATGTAAATAATCCTATTCAGATAAGGAGTTTGATGCTGTTACAAGTTCTGCCTTAAGAGTGAATGATTTCTGGTTTTGATGTAATATTTTAAAATTCTGCTGCATGTGCCTGCTTTTTAATAGCTCATGTGTCATCTGGCTGGCACATGTTATGTCTGTGTATGAAAGAGAATATTGAAGTTAAAACAACTTAATGGAAATGTGTTTTCAGAAACATGTTGTGACATTACTATTTTTTGTGTCGGAGATGCTAAAACTGATTTCAGTTCTCAATAGGTTGGCAGAAATGTCAGTCTCGGGCTATGCTGAACATGTTTGGGTATGATGCATTATTTGCTGATGCCTTTTTCTTGTTTACATAAGTGGATTTGCATGGCTTGCTGCTCCAAATATTGGACTTCTGGAAACCACCTGCATCTGCTGAGGTATTGAGACAAAAACTCTGGAGGCAAGCCAGGTTTCTGCAGAGCTTCTGCTTACATGGTTGACAGTAACATCTGGTAGCGCAGATGTTGAATTTTAGAGAGCCATAATTATTTTGAGAGTAGGGAGAAGTTGTCACACGTAGTTATTATCATGCTACTATCACAGGTATTAGAATCAAAGAGATAATTTTGTTCTTTGCTGACAGCATATGTTTTCTCAGCTTTGGCGATGTGCTATTTTGAAGCCATGCAATATGCAGATTAAAAATTATCTTTTTTTTCTCTAAGCAGTTTGAAGGTTAAAGAAGAACAAAGAGACTGTAAATGCAAAATGTTGTGTTTCTTTGGAGTACCAGTTCCATTGCAATTGTGATTGTTGCCAAAATGTGCTCCCCACTGTACCTTGTTGCCCCTTGTAAATAAGTGTTGGTTTTCGTTCTGGTAGAAGGGAAGCACCTTAGCTCTGTTCATCTCAGGTATTAGATTTTGCTTTGTTTTGGTTTGTTTTTTGTTTTTTTATGGGGTTGTTTGTACTTTAAACTCCCTGAATCACTCTCAGGCACAGTATTGCTGGAAGGAATAAGACAGCTGAGATGCTGGGAATTTATGTATTACAGACATATTATAGAACAGATATTTGAATGTCTACTAAGAGAGAGATTTACACTCTAGTAATATATTAATTCTGGAAATTTTAATTCAATTGGCCTTGATATGACGAATTGACATCCATTTTTGTAAGAACCATCTTTCATAGAAACAGGAACAAATTGTTACTTCTTGATTTGTTTATAGTAAATACTGAATTTTCATCTTGAAGCTTTGTATTTGGACATCTGCACAAGTGGAAATGAGCATCTTGTGAAATTTCTCAAGTCTGGTCTAATGCACAGTAATATTTGAACATTTTTTTCAAAGTTTGTTTGCAGTAATAACACTTGAAATTTTCTTAGACAACACAAGTTTCTATGATAGATATGAAAAGAATTCAAGTAAGTGGTTCCTAATATGAGGACAAGTCTTCTGCTAAGAGTCTAAGTAGCGTGAAGTTCTCATGTCTTATTCAGCACAGTCTAAATCTGAAATCTGTAATAAGAACAATCTTTTAGTAATCTGTATGTATTCAGCACTAGAAATTGGTGGTTTTTATTCTTTAAAACACAACATTTTATCATATTGTGCTAAAAATGAGAGTTCTTTATTTGAATGTTTGAATCCTTTGTCTGAAGTTACTTAGAAATATGTTAGTGTTTTTCAAATGCATCAGCTTTCCTTTTCGTGTAGATTGTAAGTACTGAGGTGGCCAAGAGGAAAGTGAAATTGTAAACAGGAGATCATTTAGTTATTTTGAAAATTGTCTTATTTAGCTGTCCAGACTTCTGTACTTTTAACTTGCTTATGTCCTCAGATAACGTTTATATTTTAGGCTGCCCTTGTGACCTGATGAGCACAATGAATTGTTGGCTGTGCTTGATAATCACTGAAATAATGGAATGCTGCTCATCTTTTGGGGTGATATTTTTATTTAGTTAAGATTTTTTTTGCCTGCTTTATTAAGTAACCACTGCTCTAACACCTCTGTAACTTCTTGCTTTTCTGCTGCAGTGCCTGTACGTTGTTTTACTTTCTGGTGGCATTGCATTTCTCATGTAATCGTTTATTCCTTCGCACACCGCCAGTGCCTGAGTTTCCCAGGGTGAGTCATAATGTAGGGTCAACTTGACTTCAAGGCAAGCACTTTATTATTTTGCAATTTGTTGCATAGCAATGGTCACCATGAGACACATACTTTGTAGTTTCCTGATATGGTTTGTTGATGCAACAAGCTTAAGCAATTTAACATCATTTTCTGCCCTCTAGTTTTACTGCAACTAGATGAAAAGGTCTATTTAGTTTTATTCTCCTTTTTTTATTTGTTGAGCATGTTGTCTTTGAACTGTAGTTCTGCACCAGGTCAATTTTTAGTTCTAAATGCTTCATAGTTGCCCTCATATAATTGCATCAGTTAACCCCGGTCAAAATCTTGGGTCATTTTTTACAACTTCCGTGGATTGCTTTTCCCTTGATTGTTTAACTGCTTGAGTTCCCATGCCATCTGCTCTCTTTGTTGGGCAGCTTCTAGCAGTAGTGTGGTATTTCCCTGAATGGACCTCTGAGTATATGAATCTGAAGCGGTCGGTCTGTGAGGCCATTCTTCAGTTTGCTTATTGGGTTGTTTTCATCTTTGCTTCTTCACTGCAGTCAAAAAATGAAAGACTTCAAGAGTTACCAGAGAAGCTTTATGAACTCATGACTTAATGTGTATATATATTTTATTATTAGTTGTGATTTTGACTTTCCTGCTGGACACCTGGTTACACTTCTGATTTAGAAAAAAAACCCAAGCGGTAGGAGTTGCTTCTCTGTAAACTTTCAAGTGCACTAGAGATTATTTGAGGGCTGTTTTTAAAGATGAGATTTTGCCGGCCTTGCTGCATTGGGTCCACTAATTTATCAGTTATCCTCCCTCAGGGGTATAATTGCCAGATGCTCTCTGATGCTCATTAAACTGGAGTCAACATCCTTATAAGCTCTATAAAGACAGACTATAATGCTGCTGCTTCAAATAGGAAAGAAACCCTCTGTTGTCAGTACTAAGAAATGCAGTGGCTATAACGTCACAGCAGACACTTGATTGCAGTGGTCTTCTATGGGAAAAAAATAAAGACTAGTGAAGAAAAGGACGTTTTCCAGATACTAACAGTATTATCCCTAGTTATACACTCTTAACACTTCATACTTATATCACATTCATGATGCAAAATATTCCATTTGAGAAAATGGGAATTTGTATTTTCAACAGTAAAATAAATATTGGGTAATATGGTTAATTCTTCCTAGTGAGCAATTATTTTGGTATTATGTCCAAAAGAAACATAACAGTACTACTTATTAAAGCTGTAATTCTATCTCAGTTATGGAAGGTGGGTTCTGAGAGTGAGGTAGTGAAAAGCAAACTCTCCTGAAGCCAATTTTAAATTTTTTTCTGATTTCAGACAAAGATTGGGTAAGAATGTTAAAGCTTACAATATAATATGAGGTTAAATTATGTCAGTATCAAACACTTTTAAAATAAATGTGTTTTAAATGAGTCATGAAGGAAATGCAAAATAAGTAACAAAAGTTAAAAATCGTAATTCATAATTGGCTATGCCCAATAATAAAACACAAAGATGTGGACTCCAATTTAGCAACCCATAGCAGTGCTAATTAATTCAAAGCAATAGCAACAAAAAGCAGAAAGATAAGCAGTAGACATTCTTGTTGTCTTCACTTTCATAGCTAAGACTGTGCAAGTTAGCCCCACTTCTGAAGATCAATAAACTTCACAGATCAGGCATGAAATTGAATTAGTTTACTGCCTCTTGTTCCATGCCAATGCGAAATGCATCAGTGTGTGCTGTAGGTATTCACAGTCAATAATTATGTCTCAGTTAATAGTTGTACTGTGCCTTCAGGTAAAGTGTTTCTGACTCCTCTGCAAATAAGTTTACTTTCGGTAAGGCAAACATGTATTTTCATTAGCCATCAAAATGCATCCTTCCTTCATAAATTTTGAAACAAAAACCCCACAACAACCAAAGCTTTCATCTGTCTTTTTTTTTTTTTTTTTTGTGGTAATTCTTCATAAAAGAGGAATTTAGTTGGATGGAGAGGGTAAGGACCATACACTTCCTTGTGGTGGGTGTAACATCTCCTAGACCATTAGCACCTTGAAGAGAAAACTTCTGCCCTCCTGTCATAAGGAAGTTTTGCCACTTCTGTAATCCAATATAGGGATGTTCACGTTGGTCTGCCTGTCGAGACTACCCCTCACAGCAGTTTCAACAGGGGAAGCAGTGAGTCCTCCTGCTCTACTCTAATGCGTACTGGCATGTTTCTTTAAAGATCTAATTCAGATCTCATTCTCACAAGTATTTATTTCCAGGGCTTACTTATTTCAAGCTTTATTTATGTCACTAGATATAGCCTTTTCCCTCTATTTTCTTGAATGAAGCCTGAGTTGCAGGTCATGTAGATCATAATACAATAAAGAACACTTTTGAGTAAAACAAACTTTTTTATCACTGACATATGCTATCCTAATCTTTAATAACTAGCTTTTACATTCATAGTGGTTAGTTTGTTAGTGCTGATTTAAAAAATACAACAAATATGTCTTCATTTTCTTTTTAAATATAGCTACAGCTCAAATTCAAACAGATTACTTGGAAAGAAGATGAGAGGTTATTTATACCGTATTCTGCTCATGCAGTGGAACACAGGGGAGTGTTGCCTCCTTTTGAGTTAGTGCTGGCTAAGGAGATCAGTGGGTAGAAGTCCTATTAATTCTGCCCACAGTATCATAATTTGTATGATGGAACATGGTGGATAAAGGCATTTTTTTCTAATAGAGAATGCTTAATGTATTACAGTATCTGTATTTAAAGCAAACGTGATTTTTCAAGTGTTTGCTTGTGCACATAAAGACCAAAAGACAAAACCCAACCTTTATATGTTTTGAAATTTTCTTTAAAACTATTTAAGCATATTTACTTTTACCGATACACATTATATTTTTATGGATTTCAGGAGGATTTGATTTTGTTTTGTGTCTGATAGTGCAATTGCTAAACTGTCTTTGATGATAAATAAATCTGAAAACCAGAAGACTTTTTTCCTCCATTTCCTGCCTTTATTAATCATAGAATCGCAAGGTATGAATAGACCTTAGAGATCATCAACTGCAGTCATACCTGTCCACTACTAAATCATGCCCATGAGCACTTAATCTACCTGCCTTTTAAACACCTTCAGGGATGGTGGCTCAACCACCTCCTTGCACAGCCTCTGCCAGTGTTTGACATATTGACATTAGTAATTTAAAAGAAAAAAAAAAGGAACAAAAAAATCTTATTTTCATGAATCAGCCATGTTCAGTTTAATAACTTGGAAAATTATCAATAAAGCACATACATCATATTCAATTGATGTGCTGTTATTGTAGGATGGAAATTCGAAGTTAACATAGTATTGATAAAAACTAGGTAGGATATTGGATGCCATCTTTCCAATTTTAATCATAACCCCTTTATGTATATAAGTTTTCTTCTCATGTTAATTTTAATACATTGTTTATAGCACACTTATTTAAAGCTTTAGTTTTGTTTTGTTTTTCAGTATCTTATTGGTAATACTGAACATGTTGAATTGGAGGCCATAGAAAATTTCTATCAAAAGTTTCTGAAATTGTTTATTCCAGATAATGTGTCTTGCTTTTCTCTGGAAGAAATTTTAGTCACCAGGAAGTTTTTAGGTAAAGATGCAGAGTTTTTTGTTTGTTGCTTGGGTTTGCGGTTTTTTTCTCCTCTATTTTTTGATAGACCTGTGTATGGCTGATGGCTTTGTCACCTTCCTGGGCAATGAAGGCTATTTTGCACTGAAATAGGACAGCCATGCTTTAAAACCACTTTGTTGATATACGCATACTGATACCCTAAATTCCTGGGTCAGCCTTTGATTATTTTGGAATAATTATTATGTACGTTTGGTTTTGGTTTTTTTCATCCCAAGACCGTTTGTGTTCAGGTGGCACTGAACTTTAATGAGTGCTTCTTATATTTGAAGCAAGTGCAGAAGGGCAGATTTGAAGGGCAGACTTTTGATGGAACTGCAATTTCCAGCAGTTGAAATCTGAGCAGGTGTTGATTGTTCAGCTCCTTTTCAGTCTCCTGGGTTTTGAAGTTAAGAGCCTCAACTTTGCCATAGCATCAGATGGGAAGACTCATTTCACTAAATCCAAGAATGAGGACAATAAGTGTAAGAACTTTGATGTGATTAACTCTTGATTTCCAAGTGGTTTTGAGGGTGACAGGAAACAACAGTTTCCCCTTATTTTTCTGTTGAATAAGGGCTTTTTTTCTGAAAAAGCTGATGGAAATTTTCGAAATTTACATTGTGGAGATGAAAAAAGGGTGACTTTTTTAAAAATAATAGTTAGCTGATATTTCCATTTCATTGTTACTGATTGACATGGACACTTTTGCCTTCCTCTTGTGTCTGTACTAACTGAACCAGTAGCATCTTCTGTCTGTATCAGATTTACTAGATTGATAACTAATATCCAGTGGAAAGGTCACAATGGAAATCTCTGTATAAATGAAAAAAAAACCCACCCTTTTTCTGGCTACAGAGTCCTTAGGCACGTTCAGATGCAGCTGTATATATCTGTGGTTGAGGCATGCTGTCAGCATAGTAGTCATAAAAAGTGAGGCCAAACCTGTCAGACAGATGTGTCAAGGATATATCTGCTTTTGAAACTATCAGTCTGGAGGAGACTGATAAGACGACCAAAAGTAATCTTGAGTTGAGAAAAGAGAGAGAATAGCAGGATTTAAGATGATAGGGGAGAGGTGAGGTAAACAAGAAAGACAGGCTTAAGGATGACAGGTTTCTACTTTTAGTGTTAATAAATAACATCCCACCTAATGCAGAAAAGTGTGTCTGGTAATCCTGTGGTGACATACTGGGAGACCAGCCTGCATCCGTGTGGCTTTGTCCCTGTTGGTGGCTTTTTGTTGTCCTGCCACCTTGCTCTCTGGAGGAAGGAGACGAGGAGTGGGACTTTTGTTCATCCCTGTTGCGCATCTTGCTGTGTCTCTGCCGGATACCCCTGTTGCTTTGCTGCTTAACCTTGAGTGTAGGGTGTCTGCAGAGGCTCTGCTACCTTTTCAAAGGCAAAAGACACCCAGACAGAAGAGATGCTGGTTGTATGCTCAGCAGGGACTATCATGCAAAGATGGTTAGAGAAACAAAACCATAGTCCTCATCACATACTTATCTGATCCTGACTTGCTCCAGACTGTAACACCAGCCCTGGAGAGAGTTGGATAGTTTGAGCTCAGAGTCAGGTCTGTATAGGATGGTGATAGATGTGACAACTGCACACCAGGTACTTTTCTGAATTCACAGCACAGATGAGGATGCCTCATCTGTGGCTGTTCATCTCCAGAAGGATTTCCTTGTCTGCTTCCTTGCAGATCTTGAACCTAGTGAATGGCTTTGGATGTGTGTCACTCACTTAAGGACTGTATTGGGGTTTGAGTGGGGAGCTAGGTTGTTTTGTTTTGTTAATCAGTTTCTAATCTTCTCCCTACTCTTTACTTATTACTTAAGATATTTCTGTTATGTTTACATTTATTAAGTGACTAGTGGTGAGCCACTGTCTTGTGCTGTTCTAGCAAACCTGTCGAAAAATTACACCTGTTTCTTGTAGATAAGGCAGGAAACAAATTACTCTGGGGTGCCTTTCTCTTACATTTCATTTCTCTTCCAGACTGTGCAAAAGTAGTTACCTTCATGCCAAAATTAATTATGGACAATTCTGGAATTGCTTAATCTGTCAGAAACAACAGAAGAAAGCATCCATGTTCAGTGCTGAATGGGTGGGTGAGCAAGGAATAGATGGGAATTTTCAAGACATAAATAAGAGTTTTCCTACTACTACGATCAACTGATTTTCAGAATTCCTGCTGAAGTTGTTGTAATTTCAGCTTGCATCAAAATTCCTTAACTGAGTCTTAAATTAGCAGAGTCACACTAGCAAATGGTTGAAGAGTTAAACTAGTTTCTCTTTTTTCTTTAGTAAATTTATTCACAACATATACAAAGCTTACAACAAAAATATACCCTCCTCTGGTTCCTTTGTTTCTAGAAGAAAATGAAGTTTAAGAGAATAAATCTTGTCTCAGCTGGATATCATCTTATAATCTAAAGAATGTAACTAGTAATTACATAAATTACTGTTATATTCTCAGCACAATTTCAAATTAATGACTTCATTCCTCTTAAAACCATTACTGAATGCTTTTTTCACTAGAAATGTGTGTGAGGGACTGCTCGCTGTTTCCTTACGCTGCCATGCCAAATATTCCCTTCAGTTTAAGTGCAGCCAGTAACTTTAAACTGCATTTATTTGTTTGTAATGAATCAAAATCTGTATGTGGGATTGTGGCTTTCCTTGTTCTTTCCCATGTGAGTGCGACACGATGTGCCCTCCGTCTGGTGGCAGAATTACAATGGAAAAGGAATGCATTAGGAACACGTTTATAGGAAGAAGTAAAAGTCTTTCACTGACTGTTGATTTAATGAGGTAATATCTCTGCAGGCAGAAATTAAATTGTTAGCCTGAGGTTTTTTTTTTCCAGAATAAGCTTCTTGGGGTTTTTTTAGAATAGTTTTATTTATTTATAGCAAGTGAGAGGGGTTAAACATATCTTATGTCCTTTTCATCTCATCAGTGTAAATCGAAGTGGAGTTTGGTTGCTGTTCACAATACTCCAAACCACTTTTGTTTTATCCATCTCTTTACAGAACCACAGACCATATGGTGTGGCATACAGCAGCTATCCAGTGAGCAAGAGGTGAAGGGTATTTCTGTTCCATGTACTGTATTTATTTAACTGTGGTCTTATACCTAGACTGGAGGAACTCAGCTATTCCTGGTAGTGTCCGAAACGCCATGAGTATTAAGTATCTTCTAGCGGTTTTGTGCTTGCTGAGTTTTCTGAGCTGCCATCACATTCCCACAAGAGAAGGGACTCCAGAGACAGCAGAGCTGGCCAGCAGCAGATGACATTTCTGTCCAGGCGCAGCAGTGGTGGCCCCAAAGCTGCCCTTCACTCACATTGCAGGGAAGGTTGGATCGCGCTGCTACATCTTGCTAAGTGTCAGATCAAAGAAATGTGAGCCTGCTGTCCCTCTGTGCAACTGTCACACTACCTTATTTTTTTTTATATATATCATAGGATTGCCAGCACTACATAACAAAATGATTTATCTTCTCCCTATTGTTACTTGCTCAAGCAATGAAACTAATTATATTAAAAGAAGAATACTTTTTTTTCAATTTGTTATCTGAATGCTGAGTGTTCTTGGGTCTTTCTGTCATATTCTTTGTAATCCTAAGAGCTAAAATATTTTTTAATAAAAGCTGAAAATTTGACATCATCACAGTATTCCAGAAGCTAATATTTGAGATAAATACAAAATAGATTTACATGGTTAGAAACTTCTCATTTGTTGCTGTAGGCATTTCTGTAGGAATTCAAGAGTAAATCTGTGAGGGGGGAAGACTCCAGTGTGAACCATGTGACAGTTGAAGTACAATTTGCATATCTCAGTAAAAGCAATTTTATTCTGTAAAAATCTTGCTGATAATTTATCACATTACACTGCTCTGGCTAAAATGAGAGTTGTTAATAGACAATGGTATCTTGGCAGCTTGTTGTCTTGTGCTTTTGCTCCTCCGCTCCAGCTTGTGTTTATGAAATTGCTTTATTTTAGATGTATTTTATATGTTTCAAGTACTGGCTGGACTCTTCATGGGGGTGTTGTGAGTAATAATACCACCAATATAGTCAAGAAACTCAAAACCCTTCTGAATTTTTTATTTGCCACTTCTGTCTGAGTGTGCCTATGCTAGGAAACTGAAAAAATGGCAGTGTTAAAATTCATTTGTTGATAGTATCCAACTCTCAAACATAATTAATTACATGCTGTCTCCTTATGGTTTTATGTATGATGCTATATTTATTATGCATTCATCAGATGACAACTGCAACCATCCTTTTTAATAATGTTTCTGATGGTGTGCTTAGCAGGAATTATTTGATAATCTGAACTGTAATAATTGGAAATACTTGCTTGGAGGTGGATAATCAGATTATGTTCATCTATTTGTCTATTCCAGACTTTTTAAAGCTTTTATAAAAGTGACTTGTATGGTTTGGGGTGTATAACTTACTTTTTCATTACGTAGGGATTCATTACGTAGGGAAGATAGATAAAAATTAAGTAGCTATCTACTAAAGGGGGGTACTAGAAGAAAATATTTTGTCTGTCATTGGTCCACCTGTTTTTTAAGGGTGGGCAAAATAGTGGTTTGATTGCTCAAAAGAATTTTGTCCAATAATGGTTCACAATTGTGAACCCGTATAAACACATCTCTGTTGGAGTAGAGTACCTTCTAGGAGCACTGTAAAAGAGCATTACTGTTGTTTTTCAGCACTAAAGATTTTTGTAGCATATTGTAAATTATACTTTCCATAAGCGCCAACATTTGATAGGATTTTGTAACATGAATGCTCTCTCACATTGTGGGTCTGATGAATAGGAAGACAAGATGTAGAAATGCCTTGATGCTTTGATTAATTTAAACTTCACCCTTTGTGTGATACGATAATGTTCTGAGCTTGACCACACAGGCACAGCTTTGCTCTGTAATTAACCCAGTTAGGTAGAGTTCAGTGAATGTGAGGTGATCCTGTAATTTTTTATTATCTTAGAAGTTTACATTAAATTTTTGACCTTGTTGGATAGTGGATTTTTTTAAAATTTTTTTTTTATTATTTTTTAGTGGCTCTGAAAATGCTTCTGTAATGATCTTATTTCCAAAAAAATACTAGAGAGACTTAATCTTAAAAACTATCAGTAGGCTCTGTATTATAGAAAATACAGATCTTCCCAGTTGTAAAATCTAAATGCTTAAGGAAGAATAATATTTGCACATGGCAAAAACAGGTGTTACTTTTGTTCACTTAAAATTTTTAGTTGGTAACAAACTGTGTACTTTTCTCCCTTTAAATTTTCTTAGTTTTTGACAGCTGTGACCCTGCAGAGGTAAAGGGACAATTTACAAAGAAAGCCAGAGAAACAGGTGAACATATTTACCCAGCAGGACAGCCTGATGTGTGTTTTTCCCTCTTTAGAATGGGAACTAACAGTAGCTGAAAGCCATTGTGGGGCTTTCTTCCAGACTTTGGTGAATGTCACTTCTGGTGAAGGAGCAGCCCATTGTACCCTCGTCTCCTGGGGTTCATGCTTCATCTAGCAGGAGACAGGTCTAACTGTAGTTCGACGTGTCCAAGAGCAGAGAAAGCAGATTGTGTTCCAAACATCATCTTTGCTTGCTGTCATCAGGAGTTGCATTGAAATCTTCTGGTGTTTCTGCAATCAGCCTTGAATTGGAAAATAACAGCTGCAGATAAAGCAGTTGCTGGACTTCTTCCAGTCACAGCTCTTCATGCTGTATACACACGCCTGTACATGCTCACACATGCATGTATGCATGGCTTATCATTTATGCTTACAGTTTTTATCTATACCTTATATATCTCTCTGATTTTTGAACAAAGAAAATGCAGTTGTTTACATTTACTCTAAAATTTGCTTTACAACTACATGTTTTTGTAAAAGCCTTGCACTTCTATTGGAAGAAAATTAGATATTTTCCTCTTACAGGTAATCTGATGTGGAGTTAATCATTAATTTGGCAGTATGTGGAAACCTGCAGATTAACAACTATTATTTCATGCATTCTTGTTTTGGAGATATGAACTGATAGAAATAATGTACCCTTGAGTGTCTTTAACTGTGTTTTTCTATTCATTCACCAATGCAGATATACCTTTGTACTGTAAAAGCCTATGTTGGTTATTGAAGGTTGCTTTAGTTGTAGGATATACTCTACTTCATTAAGCAGAGACCGCTTGGTCTCATTTCATGTGATCTCTTGGCTACTTACTGAATTTTTAACCTGGTTGCTGGAGTCATGTGGTTTATTTTATCTTATTAATAGCACACTTTTGAAAAGATAGGGCCTATTCAGCCAGAAGATTTTGATGTAGTGATTTCCTTTCAGAAAACAGAATAGTCAGAGCCTACTGTGGATGCTAGAGAAAAGTTGGAAGTGGACTTCTGTTGGGTGATGGAAGATTATAATTAGTCTTAGGGAGCGAACTTGCTGCAGAAAAATATTTTGTTAGCTAGTTGGATTATCAAATATGTAATGTTTAAAACATATCGATAAACCCAGCTTGTTTTGATTGTGGTGGGTTCGTTGTTCTATAAAAGAGCTGAATAATTCGCTAAGTAATTCTCAGATGGAGGGCAAAAGGGATAGGGGAGACCTTGGGACAATAGTCCCTTGAGCAGAAGCAGCTGCAGCTGAAGGTGTATGAGTTCATTGGGTGAATTTTCAATACCAATAAGGTAGCAGCATATTCAAAAGCAGAAAATGCCTTTGATACGAATGGTTGGACTCGATGATCCACTGGGTCTCTTCCAGCCTGGTGATTCTATGATTCTGTGATTCTATGAAATATGGTATGTCTTTTGAGACTTAGGGCTGAGGCCTGTGTAGGTAGAAGAGGATGAACTGTTTGGATACTGAGTGGTATGACAGATCTTGCTCTTTCAAGTGCACAATGCTGCAGACTAGCCAGTCTTCCATGGGAAAAAATTATTATCAAGAATAAAATGGGCTTCTAAACCAGCTGCTTAACTGCTAATTCAGTCATCATAATTTGTAAATCAAGGTTTTATTTATTTGTACATCTAAATACATCTTGCATTGTAATGTTAACCATCCATTTAAGAGAAAAATGAAATCTTACCTGTTGGTAGTTTGATTAATACAGTTTTTCCAGTTGCTGATAGGTATACTAAATATACAGCTAGGGAGGGTAATTTTGTTGATGACTTAAGAAATGCATTGTGGCTGCATGGTATATAGTAAGCTATAAAGCTATTGTTGTCTTCATAGAAATGTGTCATTAAAACACATATCCTAATATAGTGGCCAAGGTGAACAAAAGAGGAGATAATGCAAAGCAAGATTATTTTCATTTCTTGCTTCTCATATATCTTTAAATGTTCGCTTCTGTCCTTGGATAACAGTTACAAAAAATCTTAGTAGTATTTTTTTTTCTTCCAAAAAATCCCTTAAATAAGCTGGTTTTGTTTTCTTCCAAAAAAAGAGGTGGTGTATTAGTCTTGAAGAGTATGAGTAATAATGTTATAATAAAATCTAGAACCTAATTATCAAGGTGGAAAAATATTTTGCCAATTCTTAGAAGACTTTGTGCCTTTTACTAGCCTAGAGAGCAAACTTGTAGACACAGTCTTTCTCTCTCTGTCTTCCTCTCTGCATCTCTCACTCTCTCCTTTACCCACTCCCCCCCAAACTGTATTTATCTCATCAGTCATTTATTCAGCACTAACTAAGGTTCAGATATGTTATATTATTTGTTTGATACATAGAGGGACATTTTATGGTGCAATACTGGGCTGGAGTTGACAAAGGGACCTTTCAGAGGTGAAGTGTGGTAAGGAAAGCAAGCAGATGTGAGGACATCAAAGACTGAGGTTACTAAAGGACATTTTGTAGTGGGAAGAAGAGGATGTTGAGGAGAGGTGGTAGAAAAACTCCAACAAAGACTTGTAAAAAAGTATGTGACATGGGGTGACCTCCCCTAACCCAAAACCAAAGCAAATCACAAAACCTTAGAAAGAAGAAGAGGTATAGGCAGTATTTGACAGTTTTGACAGTGTGGAGTTCATTGACAAAGATAAAGCAAAGAGTTTTCTCCCTAGAATAACTGTTTTCAAGGACTTCATCTTAATTCACATTGAGTGCTTGATATTTGCGTGACTGTAGCTTTTATGCACTCTCTACGTGTATACCAAGACTCTGCATTTATATAGCGTTACTGCTGTTAGCTAAGGCAATTTGCTGTTAGGAACAGTATGTAGAAAAGATGCTCCCACATGCAATTCAAAATAGAGGCTTAAGTCTTTTTGCTTTCTTAAATCCTTTAGGCACTTTGGAAGATACTGCTTACATTAACATCACAGCTAATATTGAATTTTGCTGACAAAACTATTAACTTCATTGAAAATATGCTTAGCATCTTCCCTTGTGTTCTGTGTTACAAAGATTTTGAATAAAGTGAATTTCTACATTTAACCAAATATGATATTTATTTTAATTGGTGATCAGATCGAATAAAATCCACAATTTGTTTAACTCAATATTGCATGCATTTCCAGATCATTATTTTCTTCAGTAGCCAGGCACACAGTAATGTAGTGTTCCTACTCATTCTTGACTTCCAACGTGCCCTGAATTGCTCAAGTCTCATAGTAATAGTTGCTTGTACTTAAAGAGAAGTTTTAATTAAAAGTAACTTAATTAAGCAAAAATTCAGAAATCAATAAACACTATCTTAATTTTCTTTATTTCTGCCCTGGGAGAAATTGGAAGAGTTGTTCTAAATCTAGACATATATATTCATGTTTAAAAGGTAATTTCTTGGCTATGATTTTATAATAATTAGGGTTGAGGGTGTTTGCAGTTTATGTGTGGGTGACATGTTGCTGCTTTCTGGCTGTGGAGTTGTGGAAACTGCTTGTGGGCATGCTTTCAACTGTCAGAAAATACAGAGAAGTAAAACCCTCCAATGATTTTGCATTAAACAGAACAATACTTTAAAATAATGTCTGCATATGTATTTGCACTTGTATAATTTAAATCAGTTTATTAAAATACATGGGTGCAAAATTTGTTACTTGCCATTAGTGTGTTGCTCTGAGGAATAAATGCACATGAATTGAGTCTTTCACTGTTGTGTTTTTCTGTCTTTAGCAGAATTCTGTTTTCAGTGAAAGCCCCAGTGAATGTGCAGCAATATGGGCTGTTAGTCTGAGCCATTTGGAGGTGGGCAGAGGAAGGAGCTGAAGAATGGGCTTTTTTCACATTAGACAATTGTAAAACTGTTACTGTGTTCCCATATTTACAAAGTAAGGTAGACTTGTCTTCTGAACATTTCCTATAAACTTAATTCAATTTATTTTTGCTTTCTCAAAAACACAGACTTTACAGGTAAATGTATTTTAATGGTTACTGCTTCAGGTATAGTTATAATTGCCAATTTTTACCTTTTTTTGTCCGTTTATATGTTTTTACTATAGATACACTGCTAAAGCTATGGTTTTACTTTTTTTCCCCCTAGATAAAAAAATCTGAAGCTGCTCTATATGGTTGAGCTTGTGTGATGTATCTGGACTTCCAACCTCGTACTAGTTTTTCCATTTTGATATTTATCCTTTTTATATGTCAGTGAGTATGTCATATGTGTTAATGTCACAGATTTTTAAGAAACTTGGAATGAAATGTTGTGCCTGCATAATCCATGATACCAAGAATATAACTGTTCATGCCATGTTAACAAGAAATAAACTGCATCCCAGAATTCCTCCAGCTAGTAGATAGCTTAATAGGTCACTTTGTCTTCATAGTAGATTTAAGAAGCAGTGCAGGATGACCATGCCAATATTTTCATTTTCTGCCATGTAGATACACGATAATGTTCTGTAAGTGCATAGACAGTGAAAACCTGCACTGCCGCTGTGTTTCTGAATCCTGCTCTGTGCCCTTGTCTCTGTCTGCAGACACCTTAACACCATATTAAGAGAAAACTCAGACTCAGACTTATAATATCTTTGCAGGAAGAGAGACAAGAAAATGTACCCAAAATTATCATTGATATGTAATGATTCTGCTTTTCTCCCCTCCCCCCCCCAGATTTAATTGATACTGCAGCTTTGGAATAGAGCACTTTCCTCTTTACTGCCTAGCAACAGCCACCCCCCTCTGGCCTTCAGGTTGAAACATCCTCAACTACAATAGCCCATTTGTACTTGCAGTAAGCAATTCAGGTGATTGCACATTAAAGTATGTTGAATACTAGGGGGCATTTTTCAGTCTTGATTCCAGCTCCTGAACATCTGCATATAGCTGCCAGTTTTGTCTTTTTTTTTTTTTTTGTGCTTTATTTGCTTAAAAATGGGCTTTGAAATTTTAGTTTGATCGTAAGAAAGGCAGAGAATGAATTAGACTGTTTTAGTATTACTTCATGAAACCACCACCCACTGTTCCTAGGACACTTTGAATGGTTTATTTTATTTTCAGATAAAGAAGGGTCAGAAGTCTGAGGGGAGGCTAGAGCAGACAAGAAAGCATGGGTAAATAGATGGTTTGGGGAGTGAATGACACTTTTGGTGTTGCAGTGTGAGAGGAGAGAATGTTGTATACCAAAAAGCTTAAGGGAGAAATACGTACAGTCCCTTACCTGTGACAGTTCTGGAAGACTCTACACTGTGATGTGTGTTTTGCCCTGTACGCCTGCCTAGCCATTATAACTTTCCCCTTGAGGATGCAGTTTACTGGGGACTTCATAGAGCAAATGATTTGGATTTTGTGGCACAGAGGCTGCTGGGAGGAGGTGAAGTGGGTAGGTCAGCCTTAGAAGTGACAGAAAGAAGGACTTTTTTAAGAGGAGCTGAAGTGAACTGTGCATGTTTTTGCAACAGAGAGTGACTGCAAATTGGCTGGTAGAAGAGCAAACTGGCAGGACTCTCTTTGCAGACAGAGTGGTGACTTTGAAAGCCAAATCTCAAAGCAGCTCCAGACTCAAGATTGATAGAGGCTTAGAACTCATCAAGCAGATACTTCGAGTTTTGCCGACTTTCAAAAGTTTGTCATTCTAGTTTAAATCCTTGTAAAATCTACTTTTTGCATCAGAGTCCACTTCATGTTTGGAGAGGACTCACTTCAATGAGAATATGCAGCTCTGGCCAGACCAGGTTACTATCTGCACATACTGGTGTACGATGAAGTCTGGTGTGAGAGAGACTGCACGACTCTGGAAGACTTGCACTACAACTTAGTTAGTTATGTGGGAGCTGTTTGGGTTGTATTGGATTTGGGGGCAGGGGTGGGGTGTCCCTTCTTAGCACTGGATTCTCAGTGCTTTGACTTATTTTATACAGTACATAAAGATGTGTTCAGGACCATTCCTTCTTGGCAGCAAATGAGTGATGAAATGAAGAGGTCAACAAAGCTAAAGGACTTGGCAAACTTACTGAAGAGGTACAGAGGTGAAATCAGAATCAAGGACAGCAGAGGAATAATTATAGAGGCAAACTACAACTGGATACTAATAATTCATTTTCAGTGCAAGTAGCATAATCACAGGGTCCATTTGTTGGAACTAAGTTTCAAGAGGTGTGGGGACATGCTGGAAGGGCCAGAAGAGATCAGGGAGGACAATGGGAGATTTCAGAAGCAAGAGCTCAGAGGAAATGGAAAGACTGAGGATCAAATGCAAGATCAGGACAAGATCAAATGCAGCAGTACAAGTGGTGATTGCTTAGGATGGACAAGGAGTTTCTATATTTGGAACAGAGCAGGAAAACATCTGCCTGGAATGGCAGTTGGGTGAGCTGAACCTGCCTTGAACCAAATGATTTTCTGTGGTCTCTTCCAAGCCTCTCTTTATAAGATTTTGCACTTGCTTCTTTGGAAAGAACATTTTGTATATCTATGAGCAATCTGATTTGCAGTACGGCATAACTTCAGGACGCTGTTTTGGATATCAGCATTGATATCTTGGTTGTATAT
Source organism: Piaya cayana (assembly GCA_013389865.1). NCBI lineage: Eukaryota > Metazoa > Chordata > Aves > Cuculiformes > Coccyzidae > Piaya > Piaya cayana. The sequence goes on along the minus strand of WAAB01004439.1, from coordinate 330,768 downwards.
TAGAACTGAAGGGTCAGTTCAAAGATGTCAGTATTTTCAGATAAAAAGAAATTTAGCTGAAATGCAGTTCAGCTGGTGAGATCTGAACTAAGCCATATGATATGACATTCATAATAACATTTTCCTTGCATAAATAGCATTGTATCCTTTCTCCCTTTTTTTGATCTGCCGTTTTCATTTTAAGTAATACACCAGACTGAACTTTTAAATATTTTTGTAAAATATCTAAACTGACATATCAGATTTAATTCTTTCTGTTAGAATTGCACTGGTAATTGAAAATACTGATAAGAAAATGAGGCTGGTAACAGAAAGGTTATATGGTATTGTCTTGTGGCTATCTTGGGCTTTTCTGCATATAGGGTTAACCTAATGAGATTCATGAGATAAAATGAAGGTTTTACCTTCTTTTTAATTTTAAAAATTAAACATTTATTTTGGGATTTATCTAATTCCAAATAATACTAAATCTTCAAATAATAGGTAGCTTTTCTAAGCATTGCTGTTTTTCTAGGATTTTAGGTTGGCATGCCCTCTTAATTCCTCATTGTCCTTTGGAAACTGGGGTATTATTCAAAAGTTAAATCACAGAGTTCAAATAAATTGTCCAGTGCCACCAGAATAACACCCAGCATTCAATCTAATTGCTTTTCAGTTTGCATTGTAACCTAATGACTGGGAATTGAAAGGAATGAAATACTGCCATTTGGACAGTATTGAGATTGGGGGGGGAAGTTGATCAGCAGATTTTCTATATAAAAAGCAAGGTTTCAAGGCTTGTTTGATTGTTGTTTTCTTTTATGAAGAGATTTTCTATATAGAAAAGTGTTTGTGAAACATCCACTGCTATTCACATACGTACAGAAATGGGCTCTTGCTGTAAGTAAACGTAATTGTCTCTGACAGTAAAAGGTACCACTTGGACTTGATTATGCAGCTGGGCACATTTTATTGAGACACTGACATAGTCCCCATGGTCTGGGAAGAAAGAAGATTATATCATTGTGAAGCTTTGCTGGGTCAGTGCTCTGCCTGTGAATGTGGAGTTACATGCAAACATTTTCAAGGTGGGAGATTGTCCTTTTACTGTCCTTCAGCTGCAGCATCTGTTGTCCTCGGCATCATAAGCTGTTGGAAAATGCAGGGCACGTTTTTGGAGCCTGAAACTTGGTTCTTTTCTTGCAATAGAAGAAAATAGTACTAAATCCCTTTATTAAATAATTAGACCTGTACATTCTAAAGTAAATTTATTCCCTTTGTTGTATTTAAACAGACTGAAATATTCTTGTATGCCCAAAATAAAGGTATAGAAAGTCACACGGACTGCTGTTTTGTCTTCAGACATAGTACAGGTTTATTTAAAATACTTTAGATGGAATTGTGTGATAGATTGATATATATTGTGGTCTTATTCACATAAGCCATCCTGTTAACCAAAGAGGGAAACCTGTCTTTTGTGACTAAAACTTAGCAGCTATGGAAGTTAATAAGAAAAAAACAGTGATGGTGATCATCTTGATTTTGAGAGAAAATCACATCATTTAGATAAATCCTTTTGCAAAGAAGAGCTTGATTTATATATATAAAAAAAACCAACAGATTTTTCATGTTGGCATATCCATTCCATATATATTTTGAAAGAACACTTATCACAGTCAGTTCATCTCTTGAAAACAGTTTACTGCATTAAAAGAAAAAGTATGAAGGAGTTAATCAGTCCTTTTTGTGGTTTAGGATATGAAGACAGAGAGCTCAGTGTTAGGAAAACGCAAGATTTTCTTGCTTCCTTAAAAGGAGAGCCTTTCACCTAAACCCTCTTAGAAACAAAAGGAACAATGAGTTATGGCAATGACTTCTTTTGTGCTAAGTATATGATGTAAAAGGTATCTCCTCTCTCTTCTCCTTTGGTATCTAGAACTAACGGTCTTTGGGATATGAAAAATAGCTTCTTAAAGGGTCTGGAGCTGTCGTTCTCTGTATTAGGGTTTCTGTGGTTTATTAACTATTCTGAAAATGGATAGTGATTACCACTTTTTAAAAAAAAACAAAACATCTCCAGAATGATGGGGGAGAAATGCTCAATGACTTTCTCATATGTCTCTACAGTGGATAATTAAGCAAAGTGGAGAAATAGATTTTTTTAAAAAACATAATAATAAAAATAATAATTAATAATAAATTGATTTTTAAAACATTAATAAAAATGATTGCTTTAAATAAAGCGTAGGATTCTTTGGTAACTGAAGCCCGTGGATGTGAGTCAGGCAATCTGGTTTATGTTCCTATCTCTGTCATTTACTAGGTAGTCAGTTTGGTAGATTAGGTAGTCTTCCATTGAGTGACTTGCTTATACTGAACATTTTCTAAAAACTTCCAGAGTCTTGTGGTTTTCATGCCTTAGGCATCTGCTTTAATATCAAAGTTAACTGACTTTCAGATTTTGCCTATGTGATTGTAAGTGATCAAAAAGCAGTAATTTAACAAGTTGTTGTGTGACAACCGAACTGCAGCTGATTACACATGCTCATAGTCCATTGCAAATGAACATATTTAAACAACTTTGCTTTGGCTAATGTGTTTCACTGCACTTCTGTGCTCCATTGATAAGTCAGTTCATTCATAAAGTGCAGTGATAATGTTGATATCTTGCCATTATTTTTTTCCATACTGGAAATAAAAATTATTTTAAAGAGGTGTTTATTTATGAAAATCTAAGTATTCGAAACAGTGTCTATCAAATTTACCACCCAGGTAACATATTTTGCATAAGTTCTAAGTATTATTGGCTGACTTGCAAAGAATCTGAATTTACTAAACTCTTCAGTTCTTTGCCCAGTAATTTCTGGAATCTAGTGCTAGTGCACATGTGCAACATTTTGTGGCCCTTGGATGAGGGAGTTTTATGACTGGCACTTGCAGGTGCTACAGATTCATGAAATACTGAGAGTTTTCATTATATTGCTTCAAAAAGCCATATATGGAAGAATTAATCAAGAACCTTCCTTGAGCTGGCTACAATTTATACCTGCAGTTGCTTCTGAAATTGTGATTTATAATATCAGGAATTACTGAAATTCAGAGTAAAAGCACTCAGAACAGATACATACAGAACTCACATAATTTCTATGCAGTTGGATGAGGCTTTGAGGAACCTGATCCAGTGGCAGATGACCATGCCGATGGCAGGGAGGTTGGCTTTAAATGATCTTTAAGGACCCTTCCAACCCAATCCGTTCTATGATTCTGTGTACTGAACTTCTTTTTTGGACGTGATGTGTTTGCAAATTGTTGCTTCTTGGCAAGTATTTACCTTTCAAAACTGTGGTGCCTTGGGTTCATTTAGATGATTTCTGCAAGCATCAGTTGATGATTTGTTGGTGGATTTGGCCACATACTCTGTGTGGTGACAGAGATTAAGTCATTAGATTAACTCATAAGTCATGTGACTGCTTCATTTGCTGCAGTGACACCATTCAGTAACAGTTTTCAACAATTTTCCATTTCTATTAATAATAAGATCACTAGTTTTACATTAGTAGACCTTTAAAATATTATGGACTCTTAAACTGCGAGTAAACACGTAGAGCATACTGTTACATTAACATTATTTTAAAATACTATTATGGTTTTTATCTGTCTCTGATGATAGAGTGGACAAGGAACCACGTTTAAGCATTTGTGTTTGTTTCCACAGCAAAAGATTGCATAACTGGAAAACTGTTATTTGTTAAATGAATAGATCTGAACGAATCTTTTCCAGCTTAGAATGGTATGTTATTTCTGAAACATTAGGTGAATGCTCTCTTAAGAAGTCACAGATATTTGGAGCTATAGATTTTTTTCAAAAATTTTCTAAGTTTAAAATAGACTAGAAGAGTAGTTGAGGGATTTTGTCTCTGCTTGCCGTGTTTTTACACTCTTCTGGGCAATCATTTGATAGACTCTTGTTGAAACTCATATTGGCATTCTGATGTTCTGAAGTATTTAGAAGGTTTGGGTGTTGGCTAGATGTCAGTGTAACTGACATCCAAATCCCTTGGAAAACTTTGGAAATCTCACCTATGGCAAATGTATAACTTTGCAATGTTAAGTGTAGAGGAAAAATGAATTGTTTGTTTTCTAAAAAAATTTGGAATCTCAGATTGAGAGAGTCAGTAATTTTTCAATGCCTCCCACCATCTGCCTTGAATGCAAGTTTGGCTTGCATCCTGATCTTGGCAAGTGAGATTTGAACTATCCCCATTAGTTTTATTTAGAAAATATGAAAGGCATTTGGCTGTCTGATACGATGAGTAGCAGCAATATGCTTAGTAGTCCTGTGGGGATGGTGGGGGAGTGGGGAAAAGAAAAGAAAACAAAATAGAAAAGCTTGGAAGGCAGCATGGGCTGTGATCTAAGGGTGTTCCTCAACACTGATCTTCTCAGGAAAACGAGCGATTTGGCCTGAAGTTATTGTGCATGTAATTATACCACTATAGTAGAGGGTACATTTGGTCAGGTAACCCTGTGAAAGTTTAATACCTGGGTGGACCTAAACATAGTATAAAGATGCTCTGAGGCTTTGTTTAAAAGTACTATTGTGCTCCTTATTGTATAACTTCCGAAATAGAAGAGTCAAGTCTCTTAAAAAAGATAAAAAATAAAAAGCCCCAAAACCATAGTTCACATAATGCTTTTAAAAAAGTTTCAAAGGGTTTTTTATGCCAAAGAACAGTGCAACCAAATCTAGAGACAATGTTCTGTTATCTGATGGTACATGTGTTTTGTGGTTTCATCACTGACATTTATTATGTGTCTGTGAAAAATAAATACTCCTTATGTTAATAACATGATATCCATGTCATAGGCACTGTGTGACATTTGTAGAGATACACAAGTGCAGATCTTTAAATGGTGCCTTTAGCAGCAAAAGAGGTATGTTGTTACCCAAGAAGCTTTCCTATCTTTAGGACAGACTGTTCATTCATGACTGTCTTCTGATGAGCCACGTATGATTTTTTCTACTAAACAAAACTGGATGGCAGTGTAGGGCTGGGAAAAAAAACTTCCTCCTATGAAAGCTCCATCTCCGATGGAGAGGCTACTGCAGGTGATGAGACTGGCTGGCCAAAAAATCCAGGCAAGTGGAAGAAGTAGCATCATACCACATAGTGACTGACCCATATCTAGTGTCCAGATGTTATATTAACCAGAGCTTCCATTGGTTTCATGCCATAGGCCAGTATTATTTTGTTTATGATCTAGGAAGCAAATTTGAGTAGACTTAGCTATTAGTTTTGATCATTTCTATGCTTGCAGGGTGACAAGAATAAGCGCAGTACCAAATTTCTTGTGATGCGTAACTGCCACAAAATTAATATAAATGCCACTGCTAAAAATATGCCTAGGATATCAAAAGTGATGGCAGATGTGACAAAGGACATGTCACAGATCTGCTTTCTGGATCAACTGCTGGAGGTCTTGGAACAGAAGCTGAAGAGCCTGACGTGGTTCTGCATCCTATTCTGCACTAAGCTGCATGCAGTCATAGAATCATAAACAACCATGTTGGAAGAGACCCACCAGATCATCGAGTCCAACCATTCCTACCAAACACTAAACCATGCCCCTCAGCACCTTGTCCACTCATGCCTTAAATACCTCCAGGGAAGGTGAATCAACCACCTCCCTGGGCAGCCTGTTCCAGTGCCCATTTACCCTTTCCGTGGAATTTT